>OX422217.1:511538056-512093056 GCA_949130495.1 Sambucus nigra | reverse complement strand
TGGATCGACGAGCTTTTTCAGCCCAAAAACTTAGAATCAATGGAATGCCTTTCTATTATAGGCTATCCATGAACATCTATTCTATCTGTATATCTAGGGGATATCTCTATACATATAAAAGTGTTTTATGGCATGTTATGATCGCCTAGCCGTAGACGCATATCAGCTGCGCTCAATATGCGGGATTTCTGTTGGATCAGATCTTTTACTTTGACGGAAGCTTTTGGACCTAGCGAAAAGGACTCTAAGCCTTCGCGCAAGCAAGCGCGAGAGAAGCAAGCAAAGTAGAAGCTTTGCCAGAAGCAAGACGAGGAAGCGGAGCTGTCGTAGAAGCGGTAGCTTCCCCCGACCGACTAAAATACAACAGTCGCGACCTAATCTGTTGTATTGTATTCGGGAGATCTTGGGTTTGGCAACAAGCAAACGACTTTCTATCATAGTTGCAAGGGTTCCAAACCTTAACTACTTAAGTACCAAAGGCTGCTTTTGGTTGGTTTCATAAGGGGGTTGTTCACTACAAGCTATCAGCGCTGTCTTAGATTGAACGGCAATAAGATAAGTCGACATTCAATCTCTAAGGCGAGTTTTCATTGAGAACAGAATAGTATTCGTGTCCAAAGGTGAACAAAGCCCTAGCTTCTAGAGTTCACTGCTTTTCCCAGGCCGGAGAAGGCCTTATACTGCTCGCCTTTGTTTGATATGTTCATTCAGTACCAATACAAACGAAAACTACACCAAAGTGGAAGGGCCACTATAGAAGCTAGAAGTAGCCTATAGTAGTCGGCCTAACCAAAGCGTCACGACAACATATAATTAGCCTTCTGAATGGAATCTTAAGTAGGGGGCTTAGCCCGCCCGCCTACCAATCAAAGAGGCTGAGAGTAAGCGTAAGGTCACCTGTAAGTTCTTAGAGCTTCCCTTCAATCGCTTCGCGGAAGCCGCACAGCACATAGCTGGAAGTCAAAGGGCCCATACTACCTGCCTAATCCTTCGCTCCGAGGGACCGTAGATCGGAAAGCGCCTTCTAAACCACCCCATTCATTCAAAAGAGAAGGTAAGGGGCCTATGTATTTGCATGACCCCTCCAGATTTAACCCTGTCTACACCAGGAGCCAATCCCCTAGTGGCCCTGCCACCACGCCGCAGAACGGGAGCTCGTGTGGAACCTTTGATTTCTGGCATAACAGCGGTAGAACGTAACAAAATATTACGGTCGCCTAACATAGGGGCCGGAGGTACCCCCATTCGAGTAGGGAAAAATATGACACCCGAAGGGCCCGGCACGCACAATCCTATCCTATCCGAGCAGGATAGAGTGAGGGTTTCCCCTTGAACTTCGGACAGCCGTCCGTAGCATCATAAGGAGGACCTCCCTTTTGAGGTACAAAAAGAGTACGGTACATAGGAGGTTGGTCTTTCTCAACGTGGTGTATAGCACGAAAAACCTTTCGATACAAGATAGGGCCGTTCACATGAAAGAAAAAAATGAATCCTTTCTTCTCTTCTTTCTCTTTCTCGAGGGGGAAAGAGAAATAGGGTCTTATGGAGGGAGGGGGAGGGGAAAGGCTTGGGCCTACCTATCCCGATAGGACCCCATAAAGGAACGGGAGCTGTTGAGAGGTTCCATATTGCCGAGCCGAAGGGCAGCACTTCTGTACGTGATCGTAGTATGTCACGTCGTCTAGTCCCCGTTGCATCGAAGAGTACCTATGCACTATGTTCCGGTTCACTGATAAAGAAGATAGAGTTGGGGTGGGGGTCTACGATGTGATACTCAAAAATGACCCGGGGAGATACCTGCTAACTATGGGTAGGAAGCAGGAACCATTATGTAAATAATTTCGAGGGGTTACAGATCTCTTATACTACCATCGATCGACAGAGAGGAACGACCAGAAAAAGAAGTGAAGTTAGAAAGCCGTATGATAGGTGGTAACTATCTTGTACGGTTCGGGGGGTAATCGGCGTACTCCGATCAGTGGGGGGGGGAATCTTTGGCTCTATCGAATATACAGGGAATTGGAGGTAGCATTCCACCGATGTCAAGTCATGGACTGGTTCCTTCAGCCCTTTTTCTATGTGTTGGTGTTCTATATGACCGACATAAGACTCGACTTGTTAGATATTACGGAGGTTCAGTGAGCACCATGCCGAATCTCCCTACCATTTTCTTCTCTTCCACTTTGGCCAATATGAGTTCACCTGGTACTAGCAGCTTTATCGGGGAATTTCTCATCTTAGTAGGAGCTTTCCAAAGAAATAGCTTAGTAGCCACATTAGCAGCGCTTGGGATGATTTTAGGCGCGGCGTATTCCCTTTGGCTATATAATCGTGCGGTTTCTGGGAATTTAAAACCTGATTTCCTCCATAAATTCTCCGATCCAAATGGCAGAGAAGTTTCCATATTTATACCTTTTCTTGTTGGAGGGGCGACCGTCCATTAAACTACCAAAGAAAAAAGGGTAAACCAATGTGATCATGACATTGTAGGTGCTTGCGATGGGACGGATGCGACTTCCCTCAGTTGGTTTGGGTGGCATAGCCCGTTGCAGAAGTCCCCCCCTTTTTTTATCCATTTCTTTAGTCTTTAGGGAGCCAAAGCTTGACTTTACTAAACTCAAAAAAGAAGGCTCGCCCTTTAGAGATAGGGGCGCTCACATTTTTTGGCTAAGCCGTATCTTGCTGGGTGGGACCGAGAGAAAGAAAGGACGGGGGGCAACCATACATGGTACTTCTCGACCGTGTCTCCGAGGGACAGTTGAACGAGCGACTCATGAATGCTGCCGGGTCAGACGAGCCAATAACTCGAACGCGTTCGGTCTGTTTTTTTAGCAAGAATCACAGCGTTACCTTATCTTCACCATGATACGGACTCCAAGTTCTTATGGCAGAGCACGAGGAGATTTATCATCAATAAATATGATGATGGGAATGGAAACTAGAAGCACGACTGGGGTCTTCGTGGTCCAAGATAATAAAACCATCAGTAACAGTAATGTAAGCATGAGACTTTTTGGTAGTACTGGTGAACCAGATGGCCGCGGCGATGGAATCTGGGACGGAGGACTTGTAGTATCTCTCTAGATCTGAAAAAAGCGAAAGACCCCCTAACATAATTCGAATGGAGGCTGACCGCTGAGCAGGTTGGGTTAGGCTGGCCTCGCAGGGCGGGCCCCCGTGGTTGCACGCTGGAGCTACCATAGCTTATGGCTAGAGCAATGGGAGGGGCCCCAGCAGAGAGAAAAGTCAGGATAACAAGTGCTCCGCCCGCCAAGCGGGCGACAAGAGCAGCGGGCAAGTGCTTGGTAGGCCAACAGCCCACGGGCGGGGCACTCGACGAAAGGGGGGCACACTGAGCAAGTACGAGAAATTAGCCCCGCTCCGCTTTCTTAAAAGCAAGGACCACTATGGGAGGTCAAACCAAGGACTTATGGAAGTCGGGGATCGTCCCTGGTCAATATTGGATCAAACAATAGGGGGCCGTAACACTGACCTCTTTTTTTATTGATTCAATACAATAAGGGAAAAGATCGTACAGTTCCCTACCGAGACAAACTCTCAACGGATCCTCCGCGCGCTGGGCATACCTCTTTCGTGCGTCTTTCTCGTGGCGGGAACAGAACAACAGGGAAAGACCCGGCCGACCGGCCTTAAATAAATAAGGCTCGAGGGAGAGCTTTATTTATTTAAGAGAGAATGGGGAGTGAATCGAAAGGCTTCCGTTTCAGTTCTTGGTTTGGGGGCTTTCGGGCCCCTCTCGATCTTTTTCGTAGTTGAGAAGGGGGAAGGAGTCTAAATCAATGGACATTAATGAACCATCATTGATGGACGTTGCACATGACACGATCAATTCGACTCAAGGTTCGGCGCTAATAGACCACACCCAGCCCCTACTCTCCTAGTAGCGAAGGAAAGGGGCAGGGCTTTTTTCGTAATAATAGTGGGAGGGTCTCATGAGATCTATGTCGGCCGTCGGAATCAAACGAAGGTCGAAGGACCATTCGATTCATTAAGGGGCATAAATCTAGGCCTATTTGTTCGGTCAATTATTTCTGCATTTCATTCTCTATTTGGCCCGCTTCAAACAAAATGAGAAAAAAGGGCCTTAAATCAGTAGGGCAATAGCATAGCTGTTTCTTTCCCTCTTTCTATAGAGCTCCTTTCGAAGGAAAGGCCTTCGCATTCCTAATCCGGTAGGGCCGGACGGCTTTGTTTGCCCCATCCCCGCGCAACGACATTATTTGTGCGCCCCTTACCGTTCTCGCTCAGTGTTTGCAACGGCTGGGAAGGCAGTCGTAGAAGCGAAGCCTATCGCCACGCCGACCATAAAATACGAGATTGGACCCCTTCTCAAAGATTTGATGGAATGTCCCAGCCCACCCAAGAGCGCTTATGTCATAGGGGAACTCATGGCTGGAAACAATCCTTATTTTATATCCGGTAAGAATAATAAGAATCAAAGTCCAGGTTGGTTGGTGAGCCTAGTGATAGGTGACTATCTAGCTTGGTTCGGAGAGCACTTGTTGGGTGAAAGATTTTTTTGTTGCTAAATGTTACGGCCTAAATGCTGAACTATTGACCCTACTTGTTTGGATGGGTGTTCACTCCAAAGTGTTCCCGGACCGCATGCATACATCCGTAAGTAACTTAGTGCAACATGGAAAATTTCATTGAGAGGAATCAGCAAAGAAAAGAAAAACGGGTCAACTTCTTAATGTGTATTTGAGAGATTGTCCTCGGGCTGAGGAGTGTCCACATGAGTTCGTTGAGGTGTCTACACAGGCCTGTGGTCCTATATTCTATCGAGCGTTCGGATTGCTCCACCTAAGTAGAACGAAAAGAAGGAATTGGAAATGAAAAGGGGGAGCCAGAAGCTTCGTTTCCGGTAGCTTTCTGACTCTCCTAGTTAGAAGAAGGCTCTTTGGCGGATTCTTTAGATCTGTATAGAGTCTCGCTCAGTAAAGAGAGTTGTAGATTCGTAAGATCATGATAGAGTCCCCTTTACTTTCTATTCTATTAGTCAAGCGCTAGCGACCTACAACTAGTATAGTATAGCAGAGCAGCCAGCTTCAAAGCTTACCTTATATTAGAGAAAGGTTTGGAACCCTTGAAAACCCCAAATCCTTGCTATACTATACTAGGTCCGGTTCCTTAGTTGACGTCAGCCCTCTCCCCTAACTAGCTTTCTTTTTTGTTAGGAAGCGAGAGCTAGCTCGACCATTTATTTCATTTACGGAGCTATTTTTCGAAATGGTAATAGTTTCTCGCTATATGAGAATGAACTCAACGATTGAGAATGATTTCTCGCGAGTGGAAATAAGATTTGAATCATATGCCAATATATGATCATGAAATGAACAAATCCTACTTACTTGTGAGTACGCCCACTGACTGTTCACAAACAAACTTCAATCACTCCCGAGCCTAACTCCACGATAGTGCCTAGAATCTCTATGCGAGTGCTTTCCGGGAAGGCAGGACCGGCACCTTTTGACAACAAGGGGTGATAGAACGAAGGTATGGACTATCAGTTCACATGCGCTACTTCGGATTTCTGGGATAGTTATTTAGTCAAAGATGCAGCTTCCAATATGCTGCTCACCTAGATGTCGTGCTGGTGCATATGTTCCCCGTGCTTCTACTAGCCAAACCAACCCTAACTCGTTTTGCTCTCTCTGTGCTTGTTTCCTAAGTGACTACTATCCTCCTTTCTCCATCCCTACGCTCTGCTCCCGCTTGCTTTCATGTGCACGTCTCTTCCTTATAACCCATGACATGGCCTGCTTTCTTTTCTATGCCATGCTTCAAGTGGAACTGGGTTTTTCTCACTTAGTATTGCTTAGGTTGACCAGCTTCCAAGGTTGTCCTTCCTTTCCTCATTGCCACTGGACTTGCCCTTATGGGGCAAAAAACTCTATTTCCGAACTCGTTGGGCTGAAGCAAGCACTTGGCTTTAGAGCCCTATCACGCAAGGGAGAAGACAGACTTCATGTGTGAAGCATATGGGTAAGAAGGACACTTCTCCGTCAGAAAGGAACTTAGCCCCCTGAATCAGAGCGGAAAGCTCGGATTTCGCTTGATTTTCAAATTGCGTCTTTCCGCACCTGCATTTTCTGCGTTATGTTATTTGCTATCTGCGTAATCAGTCAGGCCTATCTTAACTTTTCACAAATGGTCATTCACTGTCAAGGGAGGGTTGGGTGTGGTTCTTCGGGCGGCAAGTCTTGCCCATCATTCGGAGTCAACGACAGCTCGAGTATCTTGATGGGAGCATTCCGAGTCCACCGCGGATGATTGAAGAAGTCTCGACTAGAAAAGAAAAAACTACTACAAAGACATTCGTTCAAAATCCAGCGTACAAAGACTGGATATGTACAGCTTCTCCTCCTCCCGTTGGATATAATATAGGAAACGAAAGTCATCTCGCCTTGCTTGACCCGCTTACCTACGATCGGCGAATTTCAAAATCTTTGATCCCGTTTGATGAAACCGCAAATCAGAAGCTTGTTATGACTATCCCTCTTACTGGGAACTCTTTTCAGGCAGACCGAGAGGAGAAAAAGGAAATAACAAAGAATCATTTGGCGCGTAATGAACTGCCAGATAGATCAGTACAGCTAGGGAAACCGTTGAAACCCGATCATTTGAAGCAGCACAGACGGAACGAGGGCCTGGTGCCTATGATGCCATTGTCAAAGAACACTCGAATGGGCGAAAGACATAGAAAAAGAGACCTTTTCACCTAGCTTTCAGGTCAAGTAAGATCCCCCCAATAATAGGGCCTTCCCTTGCTTTCGAGCCGGAGTTTATTTTAGTCCATATAACGCCTTTCTGAGTCGACTAACTAGATGTGAAGAAACTGATCGCCCTGGCGAAGGCGGCATGTAAACCCCCTCATGTAGTTTTCCATTCAGAAAAGCATTCCCCACATCTCACTGGAACGAAGGCTACTTTCTCACCGTGGCAACAGCAATCAGAGCCCGTACAAAAGTCACCTTTGGATTCTTAAGCAGGGGGGCAAAAGTTTTCTCAGATCGATACCAAGAGTGGTCTTTCCGTCAAGAAGAGGTTTGGAACCCCTCTCTATTTGATATGGTAATGAACGACGTCTTCTACAAGACTGTTAATTCCTCAGATATGGCCTGCTGCCCCATTAACTAAGAGGGGGGATCCTTGCTGCCTCACTATCATTTTACGGCTTCAAAGAAGAATGAACAATGGCAAGAAAAGCACTATGCTGGGTCAGACACAAACCATATGGGTGTCACAAATAAGAACAACGTACCTCAGGCAAGGACGAGACGCCAACGGGCTCGGGCGACAGATCAATAGTCGACTCCGAGTGGGTAGCAGTGGAGTCACTAACCTGTCAAGAACAGGAAGAGGCAAATCTCCATCTTCGCTGCGAGAGTATGTCTGAGGAATAGGGGGTGGAACAAGCTCAGAGGGAGGTGTACCACAACACAATAAAAAGGATTTTCAGGAAAAGTAACCATTTAGAAAAAGGACTGAGCAGGCTCGGAAGTGGGCTGAGAGGAAGTCAAAGAGTGGAAGGGAAGATCCTCAATGAAAATAACATGGATATAGACTCTGAGGTGACAAGCATTGACTAGAAGGGGGGTCATAGCAACGAGAACCCTTGTGATTCTCAGCTTCAGAAAGCCAACTCTCGAAAGAAAAAAGCGATTTCCGAGGCGCACTCATTTCAAGTAGAATAGAACAAGTACTCCCAAAGACCTTGAGGCAAGAATGGTTAGGGGGAGTTCGAGAGGATAGGGGGTCCGTAGAAATGCCAGAAAGAACAGAAGACGAAAGCATGAATAGGATATGGAATCAGATAGACGAAGGTTAGGACGACCTCTGCCCAGAACTCTCGAGGAATAGAGGCTGAAAGCGCATGAGCTTGAGCTGTCTCAAAAAAATTTCAATGCTTTCTTTCGCTCAGCTATTTCGTTATGTTTTCAAGTATGCGGGCAATAATGCCGATGAAGAATGCGTCGAGAAGAGACACAAGACCCTATAAATAAGAGGAGGTGTACTCTCTCCCCCTGGAGAAGTGGATCACTTTGATCTTGGCAAAAAAAGATTTATCTACTCAGGCAGATTATGTCTCAGATCGCTTTTTTATAAAGTAAATAAGGGTCTATCTAGTCGATGAAGGTCAGGCGCCACCCTTTGACAACAAGGGGAACTCCAGGGGATTGAAAGTCCCGTACCCATCTCCTCGAAAGCTGGATTGGGCATCGAAAACCAACATAGCCATACCCCGAGCTATCGGACAAGAAAACTCATTTTCACACCTGCTTGCTAGTGAGCAGAGTCTTTTTGAAGCTCATTGAGTGCAAGAAAAGGCTTGCCTCAGAGTTGAAATTCTATTTGTTTATCTAAATTCCCGAAGAGCTCCCCTCGCCCTCATCAGAACAAAGCTATGCCAAAACCAAAGACGCCTCGCTAGTGCAACTCTTGATATTCATAGAAAATCTTCCTCTCCGGCGGAAGTTGAACTTAGGCGTGTGCGTAGATTTCAAGAACATCCGAAAAGGCCTTTTTCGCGGGCTAGAAGGCAGCCATCTCTCATGTGGATTGGGATTCGGCCACTGATCGAAGCAGATACTGAAGCTTCGAACAATCTATATACGAAATTTGGATATTAGCGAGCTGATTGAAAGGAAGATAGGACGAATTCTATCCAGGGAATCAAAACACTAATGCGACCTTCACATGAGAAAAAGACACTCACGATTAGGATTGGATTTGGCGACTGCTCTATCTATAGTTAGGGATGAGCTGACGACCATGCTACACACGTAGGTCTGCTTTGAGAATGGCCTACTGAGCCTGCCTTGGGTAGAATTCCCCGTCAGGTTGGAGAAACTACGACGTGTGTCTCGATCTTGACAATTGAATCACGGACGGACGCTATATTTCATCTGGGGTCTCGTTCAGGCGGCGATGCAATTTGAAGACCAATGAAGAATCCCAACCCACCAGATTCGTTCTAGAGCTTTCTATGCCCCCTTGTATTAGTTGGGAGAATCCACCGACTCACGTCGAATACGAATGCCTCTCTCTACAAACTAACCCACTTCTATCAGACTAGACCGAACGAAGTCGCTTGTTCCGTGATACAAAACCCCATACCCCTATAATAATGGGGCAAAGATGGGAGCCCTATGCATAGTGGTAAAGGCGTATGAATGTGGGTATGTCCTTCGAAGCACCTTAAAGTCTTTACTCACGCTCCTGGACCCTGGAACCATCACATGATTGAACTCACACAAAGCCGAAGAATCGAACATTGAAGGGAGAAATCGACGGAAGAAGAAGAAGTTTTCATTCTTTTCTTCTTCGAAGCGATGGAGTAGCTATTATGAATCTAACGCCTTCCCTTGATCCGCCTCAAGTGGAATCGCTTTCTAGTTGAGGGCATTCATTATTGAGTGGGAATGTCCCCCTTCTCCCAGTTGTTCTGTGTTGCTGCCAGGTTATGGAAAAAGCTTAGTAGATCGAGATGGATGTCGATTTAAGGATTTTCATGCTAAGGAGAATCTCACGCTCGAAAGCGAGTCACCCTAAACAGCATCCGTTCGCCCCCACTCTTGCGAGCTCGAACATCAATAGCGAGACTTATTACCAATCCCGGGGAACAGCTAACCCAGCAGAACCTACAGTTTATCTACAGAAGCTTCGACTATTTATATATGAAAAAATCTACCAAAGAGACAATTCGAAGTGAATTGATAGGACGAATTCTCAGGTTGAATCGAAAGGATGGCGCTAATCCCAATATGAAGGAACATTCATGCTTTGAGATTGATTCAGACAAGACAATTGACCCACATGATCAACCGGGTAGAGCTCACGATCATTCAAACATGTAGGTCCGGAAGAAGAATGGCTGACTCGCATTGTACCTACCTTGAAGGCTTCACCAGTGAAGTGGATCCCAACTCTATATCTGAAAAAGGGCATATACAGATATTGCCTTTACTAATAGGGGCTGATCCATGGCCGGACACTCTATCTCATCTGGGATCACATTACGTGTGGGAATTTACAGCGGAGATCTCCTTAAGCACAATCAAGACCCACCGGAGTATATATTCACGATTGAACCAGACAATGTAGCTTAATCCATGGAACAAACCCCACACGCTGCCACCATGTGAGAGCCCTATGCCGGTAAAGGCGTAATGGATCCTTCCTTCGAAAGCTCCATTCCTGTTTACCAGGATCCTGGAACCATTCCTTGATTGCTTGAAAATCACGAGTCGAATTTCTCTCTACCTATTCGACTATCAAGCTCTTGACACCCTGTCTAGCCTAGCACCCTCCTCCTCTTTTTTGGTCGCTTCGCTCTCCTCCCTCGACTAACGCCTAGAAAGACAAATATTTCAGTCTGAACCTAAAGCCCTACTATGGGCTTGAAAGAGCTCACTAGATTGATCGCAAGCAAAAGAAACCTTAAAACTCGCATTCGCATGTTGGTTGTTCTTCACTAAACATCGAGGTTTCAGGTGAAAGTGAAGGTTCGGATCGGACTCTAGTCTCGGCCTACGTCTCTTTTTTTTCAATTTTCATTAAAGGGCTTCCTTGAAATTTTAGGATACTGCTTGAATAACGAGAATCGGATTGTCTTTTTGTAGCTTCACTTTCGATAGGCCTACATCTCGCCTTCCACTACCGGAAAAACAATGGATCTGCGACTCCCGGTACCGCTCCCCTTCTGAGGAAAGAAAGAAAAGTTTATGTACTACCTATATCTCCATAAAGGCTTGAGCGCATCGCTTTCCAACTGCGCCTACTTATTGCTTGAAAGTCACCCTCGACTTCCAGCTGTCCCGCTAACCGAAACTGACTTTCACTAGCGCTTGCCCTATATATGGGGGCGAACTGAACTAAAACTCTCTCTCTATTACTTTGAGCTGCGGCACCTGCCGTGGGCTCTAGTTACTACTGACCGCTAACCAAACGAAAAGAAGGAAGACTTTTGGAAATCCCAAGTGAGTAGAACGAACTGCTTACCGCAATTTTACTTAGCCACACCAACCCTTTCGGAGAGCGCCGGAACTTGACTATCGAAGGAACCTCTTTTGAGCTAGTCAAGCAGGTTTTGGTATTGGATTCCTCCTTCCTGACTTCAGATTCAAATCATTGAATTGATCCGCTTACAGAATTTCCTTTAGAGCCTCCTAGCTACCGTAACAAGAACAAGGAAACTTTCTCTTTTCTAATCCGCTTGCTGTCTCAGTTCGGCTATAAGCCTTTTTATTGCAAGTGTTGTGTACTGATTCAAAGCCCGGCCTTCGATCGAGAATCGAAATCGCGGAAAGGGAACAGAAACATTCTTTTGGATCGTAAAGAGCTTTGGTTTACGAACCTTCAGATTCAAATATTAAAAAAATCCCGAGAAAGAAGAATTGGACTACGACTACCGGAAAGCAAAAAAGACTTTCTACGACGAGACCAAGAATACTGGCACCCGTAACTGAACTAGCGACAAGATGGATTTCCCTAAGACACTTGAGCTGAACGTGTTTTCGACTTTCACTAGCTCTATAGACTGACTCGCCTACTCTCTACGCCCTACAACCCGAAAGACGGAACAAAGAGTTCTCTCTGCGGCTTAAGGCTCTGTCCTCTGTTCATAAGTTCAGTAGCCAAAGCTATAAGAAAGAGGGAATTATTCAAAGCGTGCCCCTGAGTATCGACACCCGAACTACTTGCCCTATATATGACGGATTGAACTGAGCTTGACTCGGAATGAAGGGAAAGACCTTTTTGATTAATCAAAACTTTCCATGACCTACTTTCCAACTTGTTGGGAGTAGGGGCAACCAGCTGGAACTGTTCTATTTCTACGAGTTGACAGACTGAGAGAACAAAGTGGACTAAAGGCCAAGAAGAGGAGAGGAAGCTAATAACGCTTACCGCAAATTTTGGATTTCTATGAGCTGCCCTACCTATCCTGTTATAATAAAGCACCCGGAAAGCAAGCTACGTTAGAGTTGGTCCACTTGCTTTATTTGAACAGGAAAGATTGCCGAAACTAGCAGTTATATTTCTCTTCTTGAGAGTCCCTTTGCTTTGTCTTCTTCCCTTAGACTATATAATTATAGGAGGTGGCACTGCCGATTGTCCGTTGGCCGCCACCTTGTCACAGTCCTATCGAGTTCTTGTGCTTGAACGAGGTGGCGTTCCCTTTGGCAACCCCAATTTGATGATTCAAGAAAGATTCTTGGCCACACTCCCCATCAAATTGGGGTTGATACATTTGAATCCCATGCATAAGCCGAGGATGGAGTCCCCAACGCCAGAGGACACATTCTTGGTGGCAACAGTTCCATAAATGCCGGCTTTTACAGCGGAGCAGACCAGCAATTCTATCAGAAATCGGGTTGGGACCTGAAAGTTGTGAACGAGCCGTACGAGTGGGTTGAGAAGGCAGTTGTCTTTAGGCCGGAGCTTAGGAACTGGCAATCATTGGTTAGAGCCGATGTTCCTTTCCTTGAATTATTGTATAGGGCGAGTTCCTTCGGATCCTTTTAGAAGGGCAGAATCGAAGTATAGTGTTGAACAAGTAGGTGTAACTGTTGAGTTCTACGGCGGCGAACTCAATGGAGTGAGTTATAGCGATCCTGCTACTGTGAAAAAATATGCTATACGTGCTCAATTGGGTGACATTTGCGAATTAGATCGTGCGACTTTTCAATCCGATGGTATTTTTCGTAGCAGTCTAAGGGGTTGGTTTACTTTTGGACATACTTCATTTGCTTTTCTTATTCGGACACATTTGGCATGGTGCTAGAATCTTGTTCAGAGATGTTTTTGCTGGTAGTGACCCAGATTTCTCATGAAATGGAAATTCTTTCGTTTCCTTCCTTATCAGAGAGGGGCCCCTTAGGGAGCGGGGCTTCTTTTTTTTGAAAGGGTGGAGATCGGGACTTCTCTTCAAAAATGATGATCAAATGCTCGAGCGTGAGGCTCTACTGCATTCCGGCCCCGGGGCCTTCAATTGGTCCTTTCGAATACTTTAAACTGAGATGTGCTAACAGAGGATTATCAGTCCAGCTTCTTTAATGCTTGCTGAAATGTCTTCCAGAGATATAAATCCTACTTTCCTCTTCTAGTCTAGGTTTCGTTCCCCAAACGGCATTCGAACCAACCTTGGAAAATGTCAAGCTGAAACCTCTTTACCGATTTTCAATCAAGGACCTCTTCTCCTTTCCTTCTTGCTGCAATCTTCTTTGGTGCTGGCTGAAATGGTTTTCCGAAGTTTAAGAGCTCTCTCTCTCTTCTCTTGAATGACCTCTACCTTTGAAAGAGACCCGAATAATGTAATGGTAGGTGGCCTCCTTCGCAAATCAAATTCTTTTCGAAGGGCCGAATTCCTCTTCTTTCTCTTGAAGTCAGGAAGCTCTAGGGGCCTTAATGAGGATTTATATGTATTATCCTACGTGAAACTCTCTCTTCCAGGATGACTTAATTTGGAAAGTCTCTTCCTAAGTTTATGCTCGAATGCTTGCTGAGAAATGCCCCCTTCTTGAGTGAAAATCTCGTTTTAGGCTTTCTTTAGAATTCACCTCTTCCAAGAAAATGATTTTCCGACTTCTTCCCAAATTCACAATACCGAATCCTCTTTCTTGCTCCCTATACAACAGGAATTCTATCTCTGCTTTTCACCGAGATCCAGATGAAAGCCCTATATTCTTCCCCATTCATCAAAAAGGGGCCGGCGGCTGAGAGAAGAGCGCAAGCTCCTTTAGTATACTGAAATCATTCATTATAGTGTTTTTATATCCCATATATAACTCTTTATAGGAAGGAGTCATTCTTTTTTAGGATGCTAAGAAAGATGTGTAGTTTAGTGGTGTTTTGTTATGAACGGGACAGGGACGGTTGCTATCAGAACTGAATGGGCTTCCCCGCGGGGGCGATCCAGAAAATAAGACCTAGACCAGGATTGGTCAAAACAATGTGGTGGCCGAAGGAGACTGGAGTCAAAATCGTTCTTATTTCCCTTTCTTCAGTAGAATCCCCGGTCCCAAACGCCTACTCAAAACTAAGAAGGGGTAGCCACCAAGAATAATGAAATCCCGAAGGGGTCCAATAAGACTTCCTTTCAAGTAATACAGGGACGGACTGAGACTCTAACTCCCGATGCAGGAGCAGGAATCTAAATGAGGAGGAGGGTTTCGAAACGCATTGAACCTCCCAATCGAATGAATCGTAACATTCGTAATGATCAACTTTACGGAGCCCTATCACTCGGTTAGATAAGATAATTCCACCCTAGAACTAAAACGACTATATAATGCTATAGAATCACACACTTCTTCATCCACAACAGCAGGCTCTTTCGGTCCTGGCTAGCCGGTCCAGTTCTCCAGTCAATACCTCCCAAAGAAAGAATGTCAAATTTGTTGTATCAATGATCAATCAACGAACTGCTAGTTGGAGAGGGGGGTCCATTACGCGTTAGCTACCTCTATAATAGCCAGACATTCTTAGCCAGGTTTCAGAATGGAAGAGAAGTCATGGAAGGAACTGAATTGGCCACGCACGATGAATGGATGGACAAGAAAAAGGATAGTCTAAGACTCTTCAATATGAATTTCTACTTGGAATTCAGAAGAATCTGAAATGCTCCCGCCCCCTATCTCTTAAAGATGGCAGGCGAGGTAGGAGAGAGAAGAGGGTTGCCTAGATAGATGTTCTCTATAGGTATGCTATAAGTAGCTAACAGAATGCAATGCCTTGCCTACTTCTAGTGCCTACTTCTAGTGGCGGTCGAGCTGGAACTTGGCCCAGACTATTTAGGGGAGGGGGAAGAACCTTGACTTCTTTAGAGGCTTGCGTCTTTGAATTCTATTGGGTGGCGTGGCGGGGAGGCATGGTGGAAGCCCAGCCCGCACCACACGTTCTCTGATTGAAACGAAACTTTTTCCCTAAATCGAAATAGTCTGGGAATTCCAGCAGACGTGATACTGGTTCAGCAAACGGACTCAACATTTCACTTACGGAAACAGAAAGAGTGTTCGGGGATATTGGAAAAAGCCTTTCAAGTACAAGAATGAAGGAGCACTGCTGCACTTCCACGACATGGGAGGTGAGGAAAAGAAAGAAAAGGTGCAAGGTGAGGAGATATCGAGAGGTAGAATAGGTGAAATGAGCTCAAAGGAATTAGTTAAGACACGCTTCTTTAGCGCAGGCCACGGAGTGAAGTTGGAAGGTTCAATGAGCTACGCGAAGGGAAGATTTTGGGCACTATTGTTGTCTATATACAAGTGGCGTAGGCGAAGCTGTGGTGAGTCGTGGAGTAGACAGCGAGCTCCGCTTGAACAGAAAGCAGCAAGCTGCAAGCACCTACTCCTATCAAAATGAAAAGCAGTGAGCTCCGCAATAAAAGCGAAGCGAGCCGCGCTAGCGCCCAACCTATACAAGGGCTTACATTTTTTAGCTTCATCGTACCGTACTATGGGAGGGGCCCGTGCCTCCTTTAGATAGATAGAGCCCCCGTGCTCCTAATGTAGAGCTAAAACTACTGCTACCGTGGAAGGAGCGATCACACATGAGTACCTCGCCTTCCAAAAAGCGGCTGCTAATTAGCACTAATGCTAATGGGGACCATCGATCAAGAAGGACTTCGGAGACTGCAATCGAATTGAGAAAAAAATCGAAATATAGGGCCAACTCTTCTAGTTGCGCCTCTAACCTTACTACGCTACCCAACCAGCTGAGAAAAGGTAGAATTCAGCAGGACTGCAGGCACGAAATGCCGATCAAATCCGATCCGTTAAAGGAAGCCTAATCAAAGCGGGCAAACAAGAAGATCTGACTGAGTGGATGATGGACCGGATCTCGAAAGGCGAGAGGCTTTCATAAAGACGTATGAGAAACGGAGGGTCGAGAGAGGCTTATTGCACGATCCACCCAACCCAGCTAAGCTAATAAATGTTGCAATGCATAAGAGAGTGGGAGGCCGGCCCCCGCCCATCTAGAGGTGCACACCCATTTAGGAACATATGAAAAGGGGTAAAGAGAGAAGTCCATGGAGAACTACCAAATCCAATGACTTGGATTTGTTCGTACCATTCTGTCATCGATCACTACTGGGTCGGTTGGTGAGTCACCCAAAAAAAAGCATCGAGAAGCATATATGTTTTATGAAATGATCAGCGGTTTCATTTATGTTATGCCCTGCATCGTGTTTGTGTGTGTTTATTGAGCTTTCTTTACTTCAGCGCCATACGCTTTGCTTCGCTTTATAGAAGAGAGAGACCCTTTTCTTGAGAGTGAAAAGAAAGGGCAAGCGATAGAAAGGATAGTCCCTCGCGCGTTCGCGCGAACTACTAGAAAATGGTGAGACCATTAGAATATTAGTGAAAGAAGGACCAACGATGATCCTATCCTAAAGGAGAAGGAGGAGTAGGAGGAGTCAGTTTTCTTTGAAGATCGAGGAAAAAATCGGACAATTATGCCATTCGGAAGAAGTCTTCTACAGAGGGAAAGCCTGTTACGAGTAAGTGGAGAGGAAAGATCTCCAGAGATTCTTATCTCATTCCATTCCAGTGGCTCAACCAGTAACCAATGGCGAAAACTCAAAAATCCATGGTTTCCCGGTAGAACCCTATTTCGCCCAAGTTGTTTTGGAACTGGAAAAAAGAACCAGTTTTTCACACAGCTTGCTCGTAGTGTGGGTCCCACCTAAATTTGAGCTCAAAGTTGCTCAAAATTCTGTCCAGAAAATTTTGGACAGCTTTCTAAAACCCAATTCAAGTCCAATTTTCCAACAAATTCTGTTTTGTACGGAATTCTGTTTATATTATAGTTTAATTCTGAATTTTATTTGGAATTCATTTATTCTGAATTATATTTGGAGGAAATTGGTGCACAGAATTTTGTATGCTGTTTTGGTTAATTGATTATATATGAATTTTATCATTGATAAAAATTCTATTTTTGTAACAGAAATGGAATCGCAAAGTACGAACACTACTCCTACGAAAATGATTGTCACCAACACAAATGTGACTGCACCCGTATCTATGCCACACGGGGAGAAATTGAAAAAGTTTATTGGTGTTGACTTCAAATGTTGGCAAGGACAAATGTACTTCTATCTCACTACCTGCTAACTAGGCAGGTTTGTATATGAAGATTGCCCCTCTATTCAAGAGGGAGATGACGCTGAAAAGGTTGCTGCTGTCGATGCTTGGAAGCATTCGGACTACCTATGCCGGAATTATATTCTGGCTTACTTGGACAAGACATTGTACCATGTCTACTGCACGATCAAAACATCCAAGGAATTATGGAATTCTTTGGAAAAGAAGTATAAAACTGAAGATGCTGGGATGAAGAAATGTATCGTTGGGCGTTTTCTGGACTTCAAAATGGTTGATTCTAAATCTGTGATCTCGCAAGTGCAAGAATTCCAAGTGATCCTCCACGACATTCATGCTGAAGGAATGTCAATTAGTGAAACTTTCCAAGTTGCTGCAATTATTGAAAAGTTGCCACCATCTTGGACTTTGTTCAAAAAATTATCTCAAGCACAAGCGAAAGGAGATGAATGTGGAGGAGTTGATGGTCAGGCTGAGAATCGAAGAAGACAACCGTGAGTCTCAAAAGAAAAGTAGGAAGAATCCAATGGAAACGAAGGTCCATGTTATTGAAGGTCCCAAGAAGAACAAACGAAAGTATGATGGGGAAGGCATTTCAAAACAAAACAAGAAAAATTTCAAAGGCAAATGTTACAATTGTGGTAAACCTGGACACCGCTCAAGCGAGTGTCGTAAGCCTAAGAAGCAAAATAAAAATAACTCTCAAGCAAATGTAACTCAGGGTGAGAATATCGCCAATGATTTGGCGGATATGAATCTTTCTGTCGTGGTCTCTGAATGTTACTTGGTTGGAAATACCAAGGAATGGTGGGTGGATACTGGAGCCACACGACACATTTGTGCAAACAAATGGATGTTCACCACCTATAAGCCTTTAGAAAATGAAGAAAATCTCTTTATGGGAAATTCTTCCACTTCGAAGGTGGTGGGACAAGGAAAGATAACTCTGAAAATGACTTCTGGAAAGGAATTTACTCTCAACAACGTTCTTCACGTGCCTGATATCCGAAAGAATCTGATTTTTGGATCTCTCCTTACTAAAAATGGTTTCAAGCTTGTGTTTGTGTCTGATCGCTTTGTATTGTCTAAAAATGACATGTATGTAGGAAAGGTCTACCAAAATGAGGGACTCTTTAAACTCAATGTTCTTACTGTAACCCCAAAAACATCTGTTTCAATGAATGAAATTGCTAGTTCTTCTTACTTGATTGAGTCATCTAATATTTGGCATGCTAGATTGGGACATGTTAATTTTGATACATTGCGTAGATTAATTAACTTGGAATTTTTGCCAAAATTTAATATTGATAAAAATCATAAATGTGAAATTTTTGTGCAATCTAAATTAGCTAGATTACCTTTCCATTCTATTGAAAGAATAACTGAACCTTTAGATTTAATTCACACCGATACTTGTGATTTAAAATTTGTTCAAACTAGAGGTGGGAAAAAGTATTTTATTACTTTTATTGACGATTGCACAAAATATTGCTATGTATATTTGTTACATAGTAAATATGAGGCTATAATGCATTTAAACAATATAAGAATGAAGTTGAGAATCAATTAAGTAAAATGATAAAGGCTATTAGAAGTGATAGAGGAGGTGAATATGAATATCCATTTGTGGAATTTTGTTCTGAAAATGGGATTATTCATCAAACAACCTCTCCTTATTCTCCTCAATCAAATGGTGTTGCTAAACGCAAAAACCGTACTTTGAAAGAAATGATGAACTCAATGTTATTAAGTTCAGGAGCTCCACAAAATTTGTGGGGGGGGGGGGGGGGGGGGGAAGCCTTACTTTCTGCTAATTACATTCTCAATAAAGTACCTCACAAAAAGACTCACAAGACACCTTATGAATTATGGAAAGGTCGAAGACCTTCCTATAAATATTTACGAGTGTGGGGGTGCTTAGCCAAAGTGATGGTTCCTAAACCTAAAAAGGTAAGAATAGGGCCAAAAATCGTGGATTGTGTATTCATCGGTTATGCTATTAATAGCAGTGCATATCGATTTCTAGTTTGTAAATATGAGATTTCGAACATTCATGTAAATACGATTATTGAATCGAGGGATGCTTCATTTTTTGAAAATGAATTCCCGTATAACATGACCCGAGAATCTGGTCCTTCTAAAAGGACAAATCAAGCTACTACAAGTGGTACTCATCAACCAATTGAATCAATAGAGGATGAACCAAGACGTAGTAAAAGAGAAAAAACCTCGACTTCTTTCGGTCCGGATTTTCTAACATATTTGTTAGAAAATGAACCTCAATCGTATAGAGAAGCTATATCCTTACCCGATGCTTCCAATTGGAAAGAAGCAATTAATAGTGAAATTAAATCCATATTATAAAATCATACATGGGAGCTAGTGGATCTTCCACCAGGTTCAAAACCGTTAGGTTTTAAATGGATCTTCAAAAAGAAATTGAAGGCCGATGGATCAATTGATAAATATAAAGCTAGACTTGTAGCTAAAGGCTATAGGCAAAAGGAAGGGTTGGATTACTTCGACACATATTCACTGGTAATAAGAATAACGTCCATTCGGATTTTAATAGCAATAGCTGTTATTAATGGACTTGAAATACATCAAATGTATGTAAAAACTGCATTCTTAAATGGTGAACTAGACGAGGAAATTTATATGGAGCAATATGAAGGGTTTAAAGCTCCCGGACAAGAAGGAAAAGTATGTAAGCTTGTTAAATCACTATATGGATTAAAACAAGCACCTAAGCAATGGCATGAAAAATTTGATAATGCAATGTTATCAAATGGTTTCAAAATTAATGAATGCGATAAATGTGTTTACTTTAAATACATTCATAATGGATATGTCATTGTATGCCTCTATGTTGATGATATGCTTATCATGGGTAGTAACTTGGAAATTGTCAAAACTAAAAAACAAATGTTGAGTAGTAGATTTGACATGAAAGATATGGGAATCGCCAATGTTATATTAGGAATTAAAATTTCTAGAACATCGGATGGACTTATATTATCTCAATCTCATTACATAGAGAAAGTACTTGAAAAACTCAAGAAGTATGATATTAGTCCTACCAAGACACCTGTAGATGTAAATTTACATCTTGCAAGAAATAATGGTGAAAGCATATCTCAACTAGAATATTCTCGTATTATCGGCACCTTAATGTATATCATGAACTGTACGAGACCGGACATAGCATACTCAATAAGTAAGCTAAGTTGATTTACGAGTAATCCAGGAAGAGATCACTGGAAAGCTATATTGAGAGTTTTGGGTTATTTAAAATATACTCAAAACTATGGACTTCACTACTCAAAATATCCAGCAGTTCTTGAAGGACATTGCGATGCAAATTGGATATCCGATACAAAAGACTCTAAGTCTACGAGTGGGTATGTGTTTACCCTCGGAGGTACAGCCGTATCTTGGAAATCCTCAAAACAAACGTGCATTGCTAGACCGACAATGGAATCTGAATTCATTGCACTAGACAAAGCTAGAGAAAATCTGAATGGCTTCGAAATTTCTTAGAGGATGTTCCAAATTGGTCTAAACCTGTGCCCGCAATATGTATACATTGCGATAGCCAATCGGCGATTGGAAGGGCACAAAATCACATGTATAACGGAAAGTCACGACATATTCGTCGTCGACACAATACCGTTAGACAACTTCTCTCAAACGGAATTATCTCAATTGACTATGTAAAGTCAAAAGACAATATATCAGATCCATTAATGAAAGGTTTAAACCGAGAGCAAGTTGAAAGATCATCGAGAGGAATGGGTCTAAAGCCTATAAATAAATAAGAATCAATATAGTGGCAACCCAACCTAGCTGACTGGAGAACCCAAGATCTAGGTTCAATGGGCAAACCGAACTACGTTGTATTCAGTAAGCACTGGAGGATATTTAATCCTATCCATTTCAAAGATGAGACAGTGCATATCTGCTGCGAAATTAGGATAAGTTATGCTTTTAATGACATCTATATCTTACTACGTCTAAGTGGGGTATTGCAGAATACTCTTTATGGAAGTCACCTATGTGAGTAAGAAGGGGGCCACTTCTATGAGAATAATGAAAGGCATATTCTCTAAAATACTTGCGAAACCAAGTGGTGTTCACGGCCAAAATGAACACAAACGTGAGAACCAACTGTGTTGAAGAATTATTGTGTGAATACTGTTGTCTAGGTTTACTAAAACGGTTGACGGTTCAAGGACGTGAAGTCTACTGATTAACCAAGTAAATCCGATAGTATATCACTAAGGAAAGTTCAAGGCCACTAGGCTACTTCTCCTGATGCGATAAGTCTTCAGTTTTACTCAACTTGTGTCTACATCTGCATTAGCATCTGTTTGGTTTTATTTATAGCGATATATCATTCATGTGGGGGCTTGTTGAAAAATTGAACTTGAATTGGGTTTTAGAAAGCTGTCCAGAATTTTGAGCAACTTTGAGCTCAAATTTAGGTGGGACCCACACTACGAAAATCGTGGGACCATATACGAACGCGTTCACCTCCGCAAGGAGATTAATGTAGTATATTCATACATCCAATTTTTATAAGTTATGAATGATAAATATGTCCCCAAAGTGACTCACAAAGCAATGAAAGTTAATGAATTGGGTGTGTTTTAACTCGTCCCACATTGAAAGAGTAGTGAAAATTTGATGAGTTAATAACACCCCAAGTATGGACTAAGGCTTGGATGCCTTGGGATATCCCAACTCTTTGGAGGGGAGATGACCTAAGCTATGCACGGGTTGACTTTCGGTCAAAAGTCCACGCGCGCGCGCGCGTCCGGCCGGCTCGGCTCGGCTCGATTCGGGCTCGGACTCGGGCTTATAAAAATCTCGTACATTTTTTGGACGAATTTATTTAACTTTCTGGGCTTTAATTATTAATTAATTACGAAATTAATTAATTAATTAATAAACTGTTGGCAGTTATTGCCAACAGTCAACAATTAATTTCGTTTAACTGATTAACTGTTTTTGACAGTTAATTTCGGTTGATTGTTCCAACAGTCAACACAAAAGCTATAAATTAAACATTTCCCCTACAGAATTGACTACTGAAAAATTGCCCTCCAATAATTCCGAATTTGTGCTGCATCTTTTCTCAGAAAAATACAAACTTTTCTACTGCTAATGCATACATTCCTGCATATCATTCTTTGGTCTATTTGAGTATAAACACAGAATTGTGTTCGAAGAAATTAATCATTGTTGTGCTGCTTGATTAATTTGGAAATCCATTATATCTTGGGAGACAATTATTCATTACCTTTGGCACTTTGTGAAGGGAATAAATTTGTCTTAAGGAGACTGTTCGAAACAGCGCTCGGATTACTTTTTCTATTCTAATATTATTTCTGCAAATACAAGTAAGTATTACATTTCTGTAATTTCGTTTTATTTCTGTAATTATATTATAATTAATAATTTTGTACTTATGTATTTATTAAACAGTAGACATAACAGAAGTGTTATTAACCATAATATTGTATGCTATTTTTAAAACATCACAAAATATTCTATCATTGTATAAGATGCATATATCAAAATATCGTGTGACGAGACCATATTATGCTATCCGTTTCTAAATACTACAAGCTTAGACGCAACCATTGATATAAGAGTCTCATCAAAATAACTTTGTA
The DNA here is from genome assembly GCA_949130495.1 of Sambucus nigra. Classification (NCBI taxonomy): domain Eukaryota; kingdom Viridiplantae; phylum Streptophyta; class Magnoliopsida; order Dipsacales; family Adoxaceae; genus Sambucus; species Sambucus nigra. The sequence goes on along the minus strand of OX422217.1, from coordinate 512,070,252 downwards.
GTTTGAATGAATGTAGAGTACATACATGATATTGTCATAAAAGACAAAAAGTGAAATTACCTGGATCCTTCCCCGCTATATGACGGAAAAAGAAAGAGAGAGCGTACAAACCAAAGGGTAAAGACTCGTGCACTTTCTTGGCTATTATTCGTCTCCTTGTTGCCACATAATAGTATCTAGACACCCACGTGAAAATGATGCATGTTGCAGAGTGTTACAATTACTTGTTTGTTTCTTCCAGGGAAAAAGAGTTGGGGAAAGTTATTTTCACATACATTTCATCATTCATCTGATTATAAACCTTTTGAGTGGAGACAAAAGAAAGGCAAGTTTTACTTTGTTTAAATCAGAAGAAAGTATTCACTCTTCAGAGCACCTCCAACAGCAAATAAACTACTTGTTAGTGTTTTGTTAGTCTTTTTTCCTTCACAAAATGAGTTGTAAATGACGCTTGCAAAATACTACTTTACCAATACCAACAAATATTACAATTGAAGTACGGTATCAGGTGAGGGAGCTGTGACGTGCCTTTTAACTATTCATGGCAATCGAGTCGATATATTGTTGAAGAATTTTTAATTATGCAGAAAATATGAACAGATGTTTGGATTTGAGGCGTAATAGACTACTGTCCTTAAGGTGTTATTTGCCCCCACTCGTACAGAGTTTGCTAACGGGTCTAGGCAAATTACCTCCAAGATACAACAAATCCACGGGTTTATTCAAGTAGCAAACTTGATTAATAACCCACAGAACACTCTATGAAATTGGTAAGAAGAAATAATAGAGAGAAAGAGAATTTTCGGAATTCATTATGACAGGATTTTGCCTTCTATATATAGCCTCTTGTGGTGTCTGTTCATGAAGAGACACCACATCCAAAGGTCACGGCCCTTGGATATATAACTATATTTTTTAACGTTCCATATTTGAACTAAAAAGATGCGACTGTACGGATTAATACTTAACGAAGTGGCGCCAAAATCCGACGGTTCAGATCCACTCGCGCCATAATTATGTGTCATTTATTATGGATTTAATCTGGACCGTTGGATCTTTTGACGTTGTCAAAAATCAAAGGCTCCTACTGCTCCTCGCGACGATCGAAGTGCAAAGTGCGCCTCTAAAGCGCCCAATCGCACTTTCGCACACGCGCGCGCGTGTGCGGATGGTGCAAAGCACCATCCTTGGACCTAAGGTGTACACTAGTAGCATACACTTCAATGCACACAAGTAATCTCTTATGACACAAAAGCATTTATTAACCCACTAACTTTTTCACACTTTTCCAATGTGGGACTTTGGTTTTCCCACTTCCCTTTGTCTTTTCTTATTCCAATTAATTGATGGTTTTAACCTTTCATTTTCTCTAACCATTAATACCCATTAATATTAAAATCATCCAACAATCCCCCACTAGATTTTAATATTAATGCAATTTCTTCTTGTGATATGCTCATGCATACAAGGAGGTATCTTTCGATTTAAACCTTCAGTTAGTGAATACATATAAAAGTTCTAATAAGACAATGGTGTGCCATGCATTAAACCTTGTCTTATTATTTAGAACCGGATATATATCACACATGAGATATCCCAATCTCTACGAGATGTTCAATATGTTTTTAGCACTATTATGGCCATGTGCACTATCTTGGCTTCATGAATATTAACAAGAATAAACCCAAAATCTTGCTAGAAGCGGCACCACTTCCTATATTCATATAGGTGAAGTTCTCTTGCATGTCTTTGCTACTTTAGACAACGAACTTCATTAAGAGTTAAACCCATCCTCTTGACGTAGCAATATGCACTGAACATCCTAGAAGGGACATGAAATTGAATAAATTTCAGTGCAAAACTAATCACTTATCAGTAACTTGTTATTACCCATTAAACTTTGGAATAGTGGTAATGCTATTACATAGTTGGGTTACCATTACCGGTGACTATTGAAAAAATGGTTTTAGTCCCATTCCACTAGATGTGTCCTTTACCAAATCTCTCGAAAGTCCTTTGGTAAGAGGGTCAGCTAGATTCTTATTTGTTCGAACATATATAATATTAATAACTCCATAAGTTATTAATTGTTTGACATATTCATGCCTTAAACTTATGTGTCTAGATTTTCCATTATATACTTTGTTATACGCTCTAGACAATGTAGCTTCACTATCACAATATAAAGAAAGAGATGGCATTGGTTTTGGCCATAACTTTATGTCCAATAATAAATTTCTTAGCCACTCTGCTTCTTTTCCGGCTGCTGCCAGTGCTATAAACTCAGATTCCATTGTTGAATGTGTAATGCAAGTTTGTTTCTTGGATGCCCAAGATACCGCCCCACCCGCTAAGGTGAATATCCATCCAGATGTGGATTTATTATCACTTGCACTAGTTATCCAACTAGCATCAGAGTATCCTTCAAGAACTGCAGGAAAGTCATAATAAAATAGACCTAATTCTTTGCTCTTCTTGAGGTAACCAAAAATCCTCCCAATTGCTTTCCAATGATCCACACATGGATTATTAGTGTATCTTGACATTTTACCTACTGCAAATGCAATATCTGGCCTTGTACAATGCATCGCATACATTAAACTTCCAATTGCACTAGCATATTCAAGTTGTGCAACTGCTCTGCCAGAATTTTCTAATAATTTTATACTAGAATCATATGGGGTATTTGCTTCTTTTATTTTCAAGTGATTAAATTTGTGAATAACTTTGTCAATGTAATGAGATTGGCATAATGCATAACCCCCACTATGTTTCTTAACCTTAATACCCAAGATGGTATCCACTTCATTAAGATCTTTCATCTTAAATTGTGAACTAAGATACTTCTTAGTTTCATATACACCTCTCATGTTTGTACCAAAAATTAATAAGTCATCAACATATAGACAAATAATTACACCATAGTCATCGGTGAATTTAGAATAAATGCACTTATCAGCGTTGTTATGTTTGAAACCATTCAAAAGAATGATTGTATCAAACTTTTCATGCCACTACTTTGGTGCTTGTTTCAACCCATAAAGTGACTTAATTAATTTACAAACTTTATGTTCATTTCCGGGCAAAACAAACCCTTCGGGTTGTTCCATATATACCTCTTCATCTAGGTCACCATTCAAAAATGTTGTTTTAACATCCATTTGATGCACAAATAGATTATAAATAGATGCAATTGCCATTAAAACACGTATGGATGTAATTCTAGCAACAGGTGCATAAGTATCGAAATAGTCAATCCCTTTTCTTTGTTTAAAACCTTTTGCTACCAATCTAGCCTTAAAGGTTTGAATAGAACCATCGGTATTGTATTTTCTTCTAAATACCCATTTACTACTAATAGGTTGTGATCCTTGTGGCGAGTCCACTAAAACCCATGTCTGATTTGATAGAATTGAATCCATCTCATCATTAATAGCTTCTTTCCAAAAAGAAGCATCTCTTGAAGTCATTGCTTCGTTAAAGGTTTTAGGATCTTCTTCTACGTTAAGTAAAATAGGCATTTTATTTAGAATATTATCTCTATCTCCTTCAACCAAAAAGGCTAAGGCTTGAGATGAAATAAAATCAGGGCCAAAAGATTTTTCTTTTCTAGCACGCTGACTTCTTCTAGGTTCTATTTCTGTTTCGGGTTCATTCCTCTTATTATTAATTGATGGTCTAGGAATCAACCTAGTGGATGTATCATGATTGGCATCTAATTCGACACATGAATCTTTATAAAATTTATTTTCAATAAATTCAACATCCCTTGATTTAATTACAACATTAGAATTTAAGTCCAACAACCTATATGCCTTAGAATTTTCCGCGTATCCTATGAAAACACTTTTAATTCCTCTTGCACCCAACTTTGAACTTTTAGGGTCATGAATTCTATAGAAAGCCAAACAACCCCAGACCCTTATGTAGTCCAGATTTGGTTTTCGATTCTTCCATACCTCGTATGGAGAAACATGTGTTTTCATTGATGGAATTCTGTTGTGTAAATGACAAGCGGTGAGTAAAGCTTCTCCCCACAAATTGTTTGGTAAGTTTGAATTAATCAACATAGAATTGATCATATTAGTAAGAGTCCTATTCTTTCTTTCAGCCAAACCATTTTGTTGGGGAGTATAAGGGGCAGTTCTTTGATGTATTATTCCATGTTCTTCACAAAATGAGTCAAATTCATTTGGAAAATACTCTCCCCCTCTATCACTACGAAGAATTTTAATTTTCTTTTCCTTTTGGTTTTCAACTTCTACTTTATAACGTTTAAACATAGAAAAAGCTTCATCCTTATGTCTTATCAAATATACATATGTGAATTTTGAGCAATCATCAATGAATGTAATAAAATATCTTTTTTCGCCTCTAGTTAAAATACCATTATATTCACATATATCAGAATGAACTAATTCTAATAATTCAGCACTTCGTTCGACTTTAGGAAAAGGTCTTTTTGTTAATTTTGCTTGAATACAGATTTCACATTTTTCATGAGAAGTACTATCACAAGTTATTAATTTATGTTTAGACATGTATTTCAATGATCTAAAATTTAAATGCGCTAATCTAGCATGCCAAACATCAAAAGACTCAACAATATAAGCAGAATTATTCATATTATTAATCAAAAATACTGAGTTTGAACATTCCATCACAAGCATACCCTTTCCCAACAAATGCCCCATTCTTAGACAGAATTAACTTATCAGACTCAAAGACGGCTTTAATGCCGCTTTTACAAATCAAACTTGCAGACACTAGATTTTTTCGAATTTCTGGTACATGCAGAACATTTGTCAACGTCAACTTCTTTCCAGATGTGAATTGTAGTTCAACGTTTCCTTTTCCTAGAACTTTGGCAGAATTATGATTCCCCATTAGAACCTCTTGACCGCCCTCTGCTTTTTCATATGCGGAATACAATGATTTATCATTGCAGACATGTATGGTAGCCCCAGAATCGAGCCACCAGTCAGAAGACTTCGTTATTGCCGCCATGTTTAGTTCGGTAATCATACCAATTTGCATGTCCGATACCATTGCGACAAGATCCTCGATCTTATTTTCCACCATATTTGCATTGTTTGTATTATTGGATTCAGTAGCATCTATCTTTCGTTTCTTGTTTCTGCAATCACGGGCATAGTGACCATTTTTGCCACAATTGAAACAAGCCCCATTGGACTGTTTCTTATTGGAATTATTTTTCTTGAACTTCTTACCATTAGGTTTGAAGTTCTTATGATATTTCTTTCTTTCAACAAAGTTTACTTTGGTGGAATTATGAGAAACATTTGTTTGATCACGGGATCTGGTTTCTTCTTCAATTCTTAAATGTTTCTGTAACTCCTCCAAACTTATATCATCTTTCCTATGTAGGAGTTTCTTACGACAATCATTCCAACTTGGTGGTAATTTTGCAATAATTGCACCAACTTGAAACGACTCAGAAATTTCCACCTTTAATTCACGAAGCTTTGTGACAAGGATTTGCAACTCATGTACTTGGTCTAAAACAGTTTGGTTATCACTTATTTTGAATTCGAAATATTTCAGAATTAAGAATTTATCCGTACCTTCTTTCTCTGTTTTGTATTTATATTCAAGAGCATTCCAGATTTCCCGCGGAGACTGCATAGAGTTGTAAAGATTATATAATCGATCAGACAGTGTATTCAGAATATGCCCACGACACACCAATTCGTCTTCTTCACATTTCTTCCTTTGTTCTTTGACAGTTTCATTATCGTCTTCTTTTGGTTCCGGAATTGCTTCTAGTTTAGGATCCAGAACATATGCTATTTTCAAAACTGTGAGAAGGAAGAATAATTTTCCTTTCCAGCGAGTGAAATTTGTTCCATCAAAGCGGTCCAAATGCACATTGGGATTCAGAAACATATTCATATTCTTTTCTGCCTCCATAATAACACCTTAAGATTGTTGAAGAATTTTTAATTATGCAGAAAATATGAACAGATGTTTGGATTTGAGGCGTAATAGACTACTGTCCTTAAGGTGTTATTTGCCCCCACTCGTACAGAGTTTGCTAACGGGTCTAGGCAAATTACCTCCAAGATACAACAAATCCACGGGTTTATTCAAGTAGCAAACTTGATTAATAACCCACAGAACACTCTATGAAATTGGTAAGAAGAAATAATAGAGAGAAAGAGAATTTTCGGAATTCATTATGACAGGATTTTGCCTTCTATATATAGCCTCTTGTGGTGTCTGTTCATGAAGAGACACCACATCCAAAGGTCACGGCCCTTGGATATATAACTATATTTTTTAACGTTCCATATTTGAACTAAAAAGATGCGACTGTACGGATTAATACTTAACGAAGTGGCGCCAAAATCCGACGGTTCAGATCCACTCGCGCCATAATTATGTGTCATTTATTATGGATTTAATCTGGACCGTTGGATCTTTTGACGTTGTCAAAAATCAAAGGCTCCTACTGCTCCTCGCGACGATCGAAGTGCAAAGTGCGCCTCTAAAGCGCCCAATCGCACTTTCGCACACGCGCGCGCGTGTGCGGATGGTGCAAAGCACCATCCTTGGACCTAAGGTGTACACTAGTAGCATACACTTCAATGCACACAAGTAATCTCTTATGACACAAAAGCATTTATTAACCCACTAACTTTTTCACACTTTTCCAATGTGGGACTTTGGTTTTCCCACTTCCCTTTGTCTTTTCTTATTCCAATTAATTGATGGTTTTAACCTTTCATTTTCTCTAACCATTAATACCCATTAATATTAAAATCATCCAACAATCCCCCACTAGATTTTAATATTAATGCAATTTCTTCTTGTGATATGCTCATGCATACAAGGAGGTATCTTTCGATTTAAACCTTCAGTTAGTGAATACATATAAAAGTTCTAATAAGACAATGGTGTGCCATGCATTAAACCTTGTCTTATTATTTAGAACCGGATATATATCACACATGAGATATCCCAATCTCTACGAGATGTTCAATATGTTTTTAGCACTATTATGGCCATGTGCACTATCTTGGCTTCATGAATATTAACAAGAATAAACCCAAAATCTTGCTAGAAGCGGCACCACTTCCTATATTCATATAGGTGAAGTTCTCTTGCATGTCTTTGCTACTTTAGACAACGAACTTCATTAAGAGTTAAACCCATCCTCTTGACGTAGCAATATGCACTGAACATCCTAGAAGGGACATGAAATTGAATAAATTTCAGTGCAAAACTAATCACTTATCAGTAACTTGTTATTACCCATTAAACTTTGGAATAGTGGTAATGCTATTACATAGTTGGGTTACCATTACCGGTGACTATTGAAAAAATGGTTTTAGTCCCATTCCACTAGATGTGTCCTTTACCAAATCTCTCGAAAGTCCTTTGGTAAGAGGGTCAGCTAGATTCTTATTTGTTCGAACATATATAATATTAATAACTCCATAAGTTATTAATTGTTTGACATATTCATGCCTTAAACTTATGTGTCTAGATTTTCCATTATATACTTTGTTATACGCTCTAGACAATGTAGCTTCACTATCACAATATAAAGAAAGAGATGGCATTGGTTTTGGCCATAACTTTATGTCCAATAATAAATTTCTTAGCCACTCTGCTTCTTTTCCGGCTGCTGCCAGTGCTATAAACTCAGATTCCATTGTTGAATGTGTAATGCAAGTTTGTTTCTTGGATGCCCAAGATACCGCCCCACCCGCTAAGGTGAATATCCATCCAGATGTGGATTTATTATCACTTGCACTAGTTATCCAACTAGCATCAGAGTATCCTTCAAGAACTGCAGGAAAGTCATAATAAAATAGACCTAATTCTTTGCTCTTCTTGAGGTAACCAAAAATCCTCCCAATTGCTTTCCAATGATCCACACATGGATTATTAGTGTATCTTGACATTTTACCTACTGCAAATGCAATATCTGGCCTTGTACAATGCATCGCATACATTAAACTTCCAATTGCACTAGCATATTCAAGTTGTGCAACTGCTCTGCCAGAATTTTCTAATAATTTTATACTAGAATCATATGGGGTATTTGCTTCTTTTATTTTCAAGTGATTAAATTTGTGAATAACTTTGTCAATGTAATGAGATTGGCATAATGCATAACCCCCACTATGTTTCTTAACCTTAATACCCAAGATGGTATCCACTTCATTAAGATCTTTCATCTTAAATTGTGAACTAAGATACTTCTTAGTTTCATATACACCTCTCATGTTTGTACCAAAAATTAATAAGTCATCAACATATAGACAAATAATTACACCATAGTCATCGGTGAATTTAGAATAAATGCACTTATCAGCGTTGTTATGTTTGAAACCATTCAAAAGAATGATTGTATCAAACTTTTCATGCCACTGCTTTGGTGCTTGTTTCAACCCATAAAGTGACTTAATTAATTTACAAACTTTATGTTCATTTCCGGGCAAAACAAACCCTTCGGGTTGTTCCATATATACCTCTTCATCTAGGTCACCATTCAAAAATGTTGTTTTAACATCCATTTGATGCACAAATAGATTATAAATAGATGCAATTGCCATTAAAACACGTATGGATGTAATTCTAGCAACAGGTGCATAAGTATCGAAATAGTCAATCCCTTTTCTTTGTTTAAAACCTTTTGCTACCAATCTAGCCTTAAAGGTTTGAATAGAACCATCGGTATTGTATTTTCTTCTAAATACCCATTTACTACTAATAGGTTGTGATCCTTGTGGCGAGTCCACTAAAACCCATGTCTGATTTGATAGAATTGAATCCATCTCATCATTAATAGCTTCTTTCCAAAAAGAAGCATCTCTTGAAGTCATTGCTTCGTTAAAGGTTTTAGGATCTTCTTCCACGTTAAGTAAAATAGGCATTTTATTTAGAATATTATCTCTATCTCCTTCAACCAAAAAGGCTAAGGCTTGAGATGAAATAAAATCAGGGCCAAAAGATTTTTCTTTTCTAGCACGCTGACTTCTTCTAGGTTCTATTTCTGTTTCGGGTTCATTCCTCTTATTATTAATTGATGGTCTAGGAATCAACCTAGTGGATGTATCATGATTGGCATCTAATTCGACACATGAATCTTTATAAAATTTATTTTCAATAAATTCAACATCCCTTGATTTAATTACAACATTAGAATTTAAGTCCAACAACCTATATGCCTTAGAATTTTCCGCGTATCCTATGAAAACACTTTTAATTCCTCTTGCACCCAACTTTGAACTTTTAGGGTCATGAATTCTATAGAAAGCCAAACAACCCCAGACCCTTAGGTAGTCCAGATTTGGTTTTCGATTCTTCCATACCTCGTATGGAGAAACATGTGTTTTCATTGATGGAATTCTGTTGTGTAAATGACAAGCGGTGAGTAAAGCTTCTCCCCACAAATTGTTTGGTAAGTTTGAATTAATCAACATAGAATTGATCATATTAGTAAGAGTCCTATTCTTTCTTTCAGCCAAACCATTTTGTTGGGGAGTATAAGGGGCAGTTCTTTGATGTATTATTCCATGTTCTTCACAAAATGAGTCAAATTCATTTGGAAAATACTCTCCCCCTCTATCACTACGAAGAATTTTAATTTTCTTTTCCTTTTGGTTTTCAATTTCTACTTTATAACGTTTAAACATAGAAAAAGCTTCATCCTTATGTCTTATCAAATATACATATGTGAATTTTGAGCAATCATCAATGAATGTAATAAAATATCTTTTTTCGCCTCTAGTTAAAATACCATTATATTCACATATATCAGAATGAACTAATTCTAATAATTCAGCACTTCGTTCGACTTTAGGAAAAGGTCTTTTTGTTAATTTTGCTTGAATACAGATTTCACATTTTTCATGAGAAGTACTATCACAAGTTATTAATTTATGTTTAGACATGTATTTCAATGATCTAAAATTTAAATGCGCTAATCTAGCATGCCAAACATCAAAAGACTCAACAATATAAGCAGAATTATTCATATTATTAATCAAAAATACTGAGTTTGAACATTCCATCACAAGCATACCCTTTCCCAACAAATGCCCCATTCTTAGACAGAATTAACTTATCAGACTCAAAGACGGCTTTAATGCCGCTTTTACAAATCAAACTTGCAGACACTAGATTTTTTCGAATTTCTGGTACATGCAGAACATTTGTCAACGTCAACTTCTTTCCAGATGTGAATTGTAGTTCAACGTTTCCTTTTCCTAGAACTTTGGCAGAATTATGATTCCCCATTAGAACCTCTTGACCGCCCTCTGCTTTTTCATATGCGGAATACAATGATTTATCATTGCAGACATGTATGGTAGCCCCAGAATCGAGCCACCAGTCAGAAGACTTCGTTATTGCCGCCATGTTTAGTTCGGTAATCATACCAATTTGCATGTCCGATACCATTGCGACAAGATCCTCGATCTTATTTTCCACCATATTTGCATTGTTTGTATTATTGGATTCAGTAGCATCTATCTTTCGTTTCTTGTTTCTGCAATTACGGGCATAGTGACCATTTTTGCCACAATTGAAACAAGCCCCATTGGACTGTTTCTTATTGGAATTATTTTTCTTGAACTTCTTACCATTAGGTTTGAAGTTCTTATGATATTTCTTTCTTTCAACAAAGTTTACTTTGGTGGAATTATGAGAAACATTTGTTTGATCACGGGATCTGGTTTCTTCTTCAATTCTTAAATGTTTCTGTAACTCCTCCAAACTTATATCATCTTTCCTATGTAGGAGTTTCTTACGACAATCATTCCAACTTGGTGGTAATTTTGCAATAATTGCACCAACTTGAAACGACTCAGAAATTTCCACCTTTAATTCACGAAGCTTTGTGACAAGGATTTGCAACTCATGTACTTGGTCTAAAATAGTTTGGTTATCACTTATTTTGAATTCGAAATATTTCAGAATTAAGAATTTATCCGTACCTTCTTTCTCTGTTTTGTATTTATATTCAAGAGCATTCCAGATTTCCCGCGGAGACTGCATAGAGTTGTAAAGATTATATAATCGATCAGACAGTGTATTCAGAATATGCCCACGACACACCAATTCGTCTTCTTCACATTTCTTCCTTTGTTCTTTGAAAGTTTCATTATCGTCTTCTTTTGGTTCCGGAATTGCTTCTAGTTTAGGATCCAGAACATATGCTATTTTCAAAACTGTGAGAAGGAAGAATAATTTTCCTTTCCAGCGAGTGAAATTTGTTCCATCAAAGCGGTCCAAATGCACATTGGGATTCAGAAACATATTCATATTCTTTTCTGCCTCCATAATAACACCTTAAGATTGTTGAAGAATTTTTAATTATGCAGAAAATATGAACAGATGTTTGGATTTGAGGCGTAATAGACTACTGTCCTTAAGGTGTTATTTGCCCCCACTCGTACAGAGTTTGCTAACGGGTCTAGGCAAATTACCTCCAAGATACAACAAATCCACGGGTTTATTCAAGTAGCAAACTTGATTAATAACCCACAGAACACTCTATGAAATTGGTAAGAAGAAATAATAGAGAGAAAGAGAATTTTCGGAATTCATTATGACAGGATTTTGCCTTCTATATATAGCCTCTTGTGGTGTCTGTTCATGAAGAGACACCACATCCAAAGGTCATTTAATCACGGCCCTTGGATATATAACTATATTTTTTAACGTTCCATATTTGAACTAAAAAGATGCGACTGTACGGATTAATACTTAACGAAGTGGCGCCAAAATCCGACGGTTCAGATCCACTCGCGCCATAATTATGTGTTATTTATTATGGATTTAATCTGGACCGTTGGATCTTTTGACGTTCTCAAAAATCAAAGGCTCCTACTGCTCCTCGCGACGATCGAAGTGCAAAGTGCGCCTCTAAAGCGCCCAATCGCACTTTCGCACACGCGCGCGCGTGTGCGGATGGTGCAAAGCACCATCCTTGGACCTAAGGTGTACACTAGTAGCATACACTTCAATGCACACAAGTAATCTCTTATGACACAAAAGCATTTATTAACCCACTAACTTTTTCACACTTTTTCAATGTGGGACTTTGGTTTTCCCACTTCCCTTTGTCTTTTCTTATTCCAATTAATTGATGGTTTTAACCTTTCATTTTCTCTAACCATTAATACCCATTAATATTAAAATCATCCAACAATCCCCCACTAGATTTTAATATTAATGCAATTTCTTCTTGTGATATGCTCATGCATACAAGGAGGTATCTTTCGATTTAAACCTTCAGTTAGTGAATACATATCAAAGTTCTAATAAGACAATGGTGTGCCATGCATTAAACCTTGTCTTATTATTTAGAACCGGATATATATCACACATGAGATATCCCAATCTCTACGAGATGTTCAATATGTTTTTAGCACTATTATGGCCATGTGCACTATCTTGGCTTCATGAATATTAACAAGAATAAACCCAAAATCTTGCTAGAAGCGGCACCACTTCCTATATTCATATAGGTGAAGTTCTCTTGCATGTCTTTGCTACTTTAGACAACGAACTTCATTAAGAGTTAAACCCATCCTCTTGACGTAGCAATATGCACTGAACATCCTAGAAGGGACATGAAATTGAATAAATTTCAGTGCAAAACTAATCACTTATCAGTAACTTGTTATTACCCATTAAACTTTGGAATAGTGGTAATGCTATTACATAGTTGGGTTACCATTACCGGTGACTATTGAAAAAATGGTTTTAGTCCCATTCCACTAGATGTGTCCTTTACCAAATCTCTCGAAAGTCCTTTGGTAAGAGGGTCAGCTAGATTCTTATTTGTTCGAACATATATAATATTAATAACTCCATAAGTTATTAATTGTTTGACATATTCATTCCTTAAACTTATGTGTCTAGATTTTCCATTATATACTTTGTTATACGCTCTAGACAATGTAGCTTCACTATCACAATATAAAGAAAGAGATGGCATTGGTTTTGGCCATAACTTTATGTCCAATAATAAATTTCTTAGCCACTCTGCTTCTTTTCCGGCTGCTGCCAGTGCTATAAACTCAGATTCCATTGTTGAATGTATAATGCAAGTTTGTTTCTTGGATGCCCAAGATACCGCCCCACCCGCTAAGGTGAATATCCATCCAGATGTGGATTTATTATCACTTGCACTAGTTATCCAACTAGCATCAGAGTATCCTTCAAGAACTGCAGGAAAGTCATAATAAAATAGACCTAATTCTTTGCTCTTCTTGAGGTAACCAAAAATCCTCCCAATTGCTTTCCAATGATCCACACATGGATTATTAGTGTATCTTGACATTTTACCTACTGCAAATGCAATATCTGGCCTTGTACAATACATCGCATACATTAAACTTCCAATTGCACTAGCATATTCAAGTTGTGCAACTGCTCTGCCAGAATTTTCTAATAATTTTATACTAGAATCATATGGGGTATTTGCTTCTTTTATTTTCAAGTGATTAAATTTGTGAATAACTTTGTCAATGTAATGAGATTGGCATAATGCATAACCCCCACTATGTTTCTTAACCTTAATACCCAAGATGGTATCCACTTCATTAAGATCTTTCATCTTAAATTGTGAACTAAGATACTTCTTAGTTTCATATACACCTCTCATGTTTGTACCAAAAATTAATAAGTCATCAACATATAGACAAATAATTACACCATAGTCATCGGTGAATTTAGAATAAATGCACTTATCAGCGTTGTTATGTTTGAAACCATTAGAAAGAATGATTGTATCAAACTTTTCATGCCACTGCTTTGGTGCTTGTTTCAACCCATAAAGTGACTTAATTAATTTACAAACTTTATGTTCATTTCCGGGCAAAACAAACCCTTCGGGTTGTTCCATATATACCTCTTCATCTAGGTCACCATTCAAAAATGTTGTTTTAACATCCATTTGATGCACAAATAGATTATAAATAGATGCAATTGCCATTAAAACACGTATGGATGTAATTCTAGCAACAGGTGCATAAGTATCGAAATAGTCAATCCCTTTTCTTTGTTTAAAACCTTTTGCTACCAATCTAGCCTTAAAGGTTTGAATAGAACCATCGGTATTGTATTTTCTTCTAAATACCCATTTACTACTAATAGGTTGTGATCCTTGTGGCGAGTCCACTAAAACCCATGTCTGATTTGATGGAATTGAATCCATCTCATCATTAATAGCTTCTTTCCAAAAAGAAGCATCTCTTAAAGTCATTGCTTCGTTAAAGGTTTTAGGATCTTCTTCCACGTTAAGTAAAATAGGCATTTTATTTAGAATATTATCTCTATCTCCTTCAACCAAAAAGGCTAAGGCTTGAGATGAAATAAAATCAGGGCCAAAAGATTTTTCTTTTCTATCACGCTGACTTCTTCTAGGTTCTATTTCTGTTTCGGGTTCATTCCTCTTATTATTAATTGATGGTCTAGGAATCAACCTAGTGGATGTATCATGATTGGCATCTAATTCGACACATGAATCTTTATAAAATTTATTTTCAATAAATTCAACATCCCTTGATTTAATTACAACATTAGAATTTAAGTCCAACAACCTATATGCCTTAGAATTTTCCGCGTATCCTATGAAAACACTTTTAATTCCTCTTGCACCCAACTTTGAACTTTTAGGGTCATGAATTCTATAGAAAGCCAAACAACCCCAGACCCTTAGGTAGTCCAGATTTGGTTTTCGATTCTTCCATACCTCGTATGGAGAAACATGTGTTTTCATTGATGGAATTCTGTTGTGTAAATGACAAGCGGTGAGTAAAGCTTCTCCCCACAAATTGTTTGGTAAGTTTGAATTAATCAACATAGAATTGATCATATTAGTAAGAGTCCTATTCTTTCTTTCAGCCAAACCATTTTGTTGGGGAGTATAAGGGGCAGTTCTTTGATGTATTATTCCATGTTCTTCACAAAATGAGTCAAATTCATTTGGAAAATACTCTCCCCCTCTATCACTACGAAGAATTTTAATTTTCTTTTCCTTTTGGTTTTTAACTTCTACTTTATAACGTTTAAACATAGAAAAAGCTTCATCCTTATGTCTTATCAAATATACATATGTGAATTTTGAGCAATCATCAATGAATGTTATAAAATATCTTTTTTCGCCTCTAGTTAAAATACCATTATATTCACATATATCAGAATGAACTAATTCTAATAATTCAGCACTTCGTTCGACTTTAGGAAAAGGTCTTTTTGTTAATTTTGCTTGAATACAGATTTCACATTTTTCATGAGAAGTACTATCACAAGTTATTAATTTATGTTTAGACATGTATTTCAATGATCTAAAATTTAAATGCGCTAATCTAGCATGCCAAACATCAAAAGACTCAACAATATAAGCAGAATTATTCATATTATTAATCAAAAATACTGAGTTTGAACATTCCATCACAAGCATACCCTTTCCCAACAAATGCCCCATTCTTAGACAGAATTAACTTATCAGACTCAAAGACGGCTTTAATGCCGCTTTTACAAATCAAACTTGCAGACACTAGATTTTTTCGAATTTCTGGTACATGCAGAACATTTGTCAACGTCAACTTCTTTCCAGATGTGAATTGTAGTTCAACGTTTCCTTTTCCTATAACTTTGGCAGAATTATGATTCCCCATTAGAACCTCTTGACCGCCCTCTGCTTTTTCATATGTGGAATACAATGATTTATCATTGCAGACATGTATGGTAGCCCCAGAATCGAGCCACCAGTCAGAAGACTTCGTTATTGCCGCCATGTTTAGTTCGGTAATCATACCAATTTGCATGTCCGATACCATTGCGACAAGATCCTCGATCTTATTTTCCACCATATTTGCATTGTTTGTATTATTGGATTCAGTAGCATCTATCTTTCGTTTCTTGTTTCTGCAATCACGGGCATAGTGACCATTTTTGCCACAATTGAAACAAGCCCCATTGGACTGTTTCTTATTGGAATTATTTTTCTTGAACTTCTTACCATTAGGTTTGAAGTTCTTATGATATTTCTTTCTTTCAACAAAGTTTACTTTGGTGGAATTATGAGAAACATTTGTTTGATCACGGGATCTGGTTTCTTCTTCAATTCTTAAATGTTTCTGTAACTCCTCCAAACTTATATCATCTTTCCTATGTAGGAGTTTCTTACGACAATCATTCCAACTTGGTGGTAATTTTGCAATAATTGCACCAACTTGAAACGACTCAGAAATTTCCACCTTTAATTCACGAAGCTTTGTGACAAGGATTTGCAACTCATGTACTTGGTCTAAAACAGTTTGGTTATCACTTATTTTGAATTCGAAATATTTCAGAATTAAGAATTTATCCGTACCTTCTTTCTCTGTTTTGTATTTATATTCAAGAGCATTCCAGATTTCCCGCGGAGACTGCATAGAGTTGTAAAGATTATATAATCGATCAGACAGTGTATTCAGAATATGCCCACGACACACCAATTCGTCTTCTTCACGTTTCTTCCTTTGTTCTTTGACAGTTTCATTATCGTCTTCTTTTGGTTCCGGAATTGCTTCTAGTTTAGGATCCAGAACATATGCTATTTTCAAAACTGTGAGAAGGAAGAATAATTTTCCTTTCCAGCGAGTGAAATTTGTTCCATCAAAGCGGTCCAAATGCACATTGGGATTCAGAAACATATTCATATTCTTTTCTGCCTCCATAATAACACCTTAAGATTGTTGAAGAATTTTTAATTATGCAGAAAATATGAACAGATGTTTGGATTTGAGGCGTAATAGACTACTGTCCTTAAGGTGTTATTTGCCCCCACTCGTACAGAGTTTGCTAACGGGTCTAGGCAAATTACCTCCAAGATACAACAAATCCACGGGTTTATTCAAGTAGCAAACTTGATTAATAACCCACAGAACACTCTATGAAATTGGTAAGAAGAAATAATAGAGAGAAAGAGAATTTTCGGAATTCATTATGACAGGATTTTGCCTTCTATATATAGCCTCTTGTGGTGTCTGTTCATGAAGAGACACCACATCCAAAGGTCACGGCCCTTGGATATATAACTATATTTTTTAACGTTCCATATTTGAACTAAAAAGATGCGACTGTACGGATTAATACTTAACGAAGTGGCGCCAAAATCCGACGGTTCAGATCCACTCGCGCCATAATTATGTGTCATTTATTATGGATTTAATCTGGACCGTTGGATCTTTTGACGTTGTCAAAAATCAAAGGCTCCTACTGCTCCTCGCGACGATCGAAGTGCAAAGTGCGCCTCTAAAGCGCCCAATCGCACTTTCGCACACGCGCGCGCGTGTGCGGATGGTGCAAAGCACCATCCTTGGACCTAAGGTGTACACTAGTAGCATACACTTCAATGCACACAAGTAATCTCTTATGACACAAAAGCATTTATTAACCCACTAACTTTTTCACACTTTTCCAATGTGGGACTTTGGTTTTCCCACTTCCCTTTGTCTTTTCTTATTCCAATTAATTGATGGTTTTAACCTTTCATTTTCTCTAACCATTAATACCCATTAATATTAAAATCATCCAACAATCCCCCACTAGATTTTAATATTAATGCAATTTCTTCTTGTGATATGCTCATGCATACAAGGAGGTATCTTTCGATTTAAACCTTCAGTTAGTGAATACATATAAAAGTTCTAATAAGACAATGGTGTGCCATGCATTAAACCTTGTCTTATTATTTAGAACCGGATATATATCACACATGAGATATCCCAATCTCTACGAGATGTTCAATATGTTTTTAGCACTATTATGGCCATGTGCACTATCTTGGCTTCATGAATATTAACAAGAATAAACCCAAAATCTTGCTAGAAGCGGCACCACTTCCTATATTCATATAGGTGAAGTTCTCTTGCATGTCTTTGCTACTTTAGACAACGAACTTCATTAAGAGTTAAACCCATCCTCTTGACGTAGCAATATGCACTGAACATCCTAGAAGGGACATGAAATTGAATAAATTTCAGTGCAAAACTAATCACTTATCAGTAACTTGTTATTACCCATTAAACTTTGGAATAGTGGTAATGCTATTACATAGTTGGGTTACCATTACCGGTGACTATTGAAAAAATGGTTTTAGTCCCATTCCACTAGATGTGTCCTTTACCAAATCTCTCGAAAGTCCTTTGGTAAGAGGGTCAGCTAGATTCTTATTTGTTCGAACATATATAATATTAATAACTCCATAAGTTATTAATTGTTTGACATATTCATGCCTTAAACTTATGTGTCTAGATTTTCCATTATATACTTTGTTATACGCTCTAGACAATGTAGCTTCACTATCACAATATAAAGAAAGAGATGGCATTGGTTTTGGCCATAACTTTATGTCCAATAATAAATTTCTTAGCCACTCTGCTTCTTTTCCGGCTGCTGCCAGTGCTATAAACTCAGATTCCATTGTTGAATGTGTAATGCAAGTTTGTTTCTTGGATGCCCAAGATACCGCCCCACCCGCTAAGGTGAATATCCATCCAGATGTGGATTTATTATCACTTGCACTAGTTATCCAACTAGCATCAGAGTATCCTTCAAGAACTGCAGGAAAGTCATAATAAAATAGACCTAATTCTTTGCTCTTCTTGAGGTAACCAAAAATCCTCCCAATTGCTTTCCAATGATCCACACATGGATTATTAGTGTATCTTGACATTTTACCTACTGCAAATGCAATATCTGGCCTTGTACAATGCATCGCATACATTAAACTTCCAATTGCACTAGCATATTCAAGTTGTGCAACTGCTCTGCCAGAATTTTCTAATAATTTTATACTAGAATCATATGGGGTATTTGCTTCTTTTATTTTCAAGTGATTAAATTTGTGAATAACTTTGTCAATGTAATGAGATTGGCATAATGCATAACCCCCACTATGTTTCTTAACCTTAATACCCAAGATGGTATCCACTTCATTAAGATCTTTCATCTTAAATTGTGAACTAAGATACTTCTTAGTTTCATATACACCTCTCATGTTTGTACCAAAAATTAATAAGTCATCAACATATAGACAAATAATTACACCATAGTCATCGGTGAATTTAGAATAAATGCACTTATCAGCGTTGTTATGTTTGAAACCATTCAAAAGAATGATTGTATCAAACTTTTCATGCCACTGCTTTGGTGCTTGTTTCAACCCATAAAGTGACTTAATTAATTTACAAACTTTATGTTCATTTCCGGGCAAAACAAACCCTTCGGGTTGTTCCATATATACCTCTTCATCTAGGTCACCATTCAAAAATGTTGTTTTAACATCCATTTGATGCACAAATAGATTATAAATAGATGCAATTGCCATTAAAACACGTATGGATGTAATTCTAGCAACAGGTGCATAAGTATCGAAATAGTCAATCCCTTTTCTTTGTTTAAAACCTTTTGCTACCAATCTAGCCTTAAAGGTTTGAATAGAACCATCGGTATTGTATTTTCTTCTAAATACCCATTTACTACTAATAGGTTGTGATCCTTGTGGCGAGTCCACTAAAACCCATGTCTGATTTGATAGAATTGAATCCATCTCATCATTAATAGCTTCTTTCCAAAAAGAAGCATCTCTTGAAGTCATTGCTTCGTTAAAGGTTTTAGGATCTTCTTCCACGTTAAGTAAAATAGGCATTTTATTTAGAATATTATCTCTATCTCCTTCAACCAAAAAGGCTAAGGCTTGAGATGAAATAAAATCAGGGCCAAAAGATTTTTCTTTTCTAGCACGCTGACTTCTTCTAGGTTCTATTTCTGTTTCGGGTTCATTCCTCTTATTATTAATTGATGGTCTAGGAATCAACCTAGTGGATGTATCATGATTGGCATCTAATTCGACACATGAATCTTTATAAAATTTATTTTCAATAAATTCAACATCCCTTGATTTAATTACAACATTAGAATTTAAGTCCAACAACCTATATGCCTTAGAATTTTCCGCGTATCCTATGAAAACACTTTTAATTCCTCTTGCACCCAACTTTGAACTTTTAGGGTCATGAATTCTATAGAAAGCCAAACAACCCCAGACCCTTAGGTAGTCCAGATTTGGTTTTCGATTCTTCCATACCTCGTATGGAGAAACATGTGTTTTCATTGATGGAATTCTGTTGTGTAAATGACAAGCGGTGAGTAAAGCTTCTCCCCACAAATTGTTTGGTAAGTTTGAATTAATCAACATAGAATTGATCATATTAGTAAGAGTCCTATTCTTTCTTTCAGCCAAACCATTTTGTTGGGGAGTATAAGGGGCAGTTCTTTGATGTATTATTCCATGTTCTTCACAAAATGAGTCAAATTCATTTGGAAAATACTCTCCCCCTCTATCACTACGAAGAATTTTAATTTTCTTTTCCTTTTGGTTTTCAATTTCTACTTTATAACGTTTAAACATAGAAAAAGCTTCATCCTTATGTCTTATCAAATATACATATGTGAATTTTGAGCAATCATCAATGAATGTAATAAAATATCTTTTTTCGCCTCTAGTTAAAATACCATTATATTCACATATATCAGAATGAACTAATTCTAATAATTCAGCACTTCGTTCGACTTTAGGAAAAGGTCTTTTTGTTAATTTTGCTTGAATACAGATTTCACATTTTTCATGAGAAGTACTATCACAAGTTATTAATTTATGTTTAGACATGTATTTCAATGATCTAAAATTTAAATGCGCTAATCTAGCATGCCAAACATCAAAAGACTCAACAATATAAGCAGAATTATTCATATTATTAATCAAAAATACTGAGTTTGAACATTCCATCACAAGCATACCCTTTCCCAACAAATGCCCCATTCTTAGACAGAATTAACTTATCAGACTCAAAGACGGCTTTAATGCCGCTTTTACAAATCAAACTTGCAGACACTAGATTTTTTCGAATTTCTGGTACATGCAGAACATTTGTCAACGTCAACTTCTTTCCAGATGTGAATTGTAGTTCAACGTTTCCTTTTCCTAGAACTTTGGCAGAATTATGATTCCCCATTAGAACCTCTTGACCGCCCTCTGCTTTTTCATATGCGGAATACAATGATTTATCATTGCAGACATGTATGGTAGCCCCAGAATCGAGCCACCAGTCAGAAGACTTCGTTATTGCCGCCATGTTTAGTTCGGTAATCATACCAATTTGCATGTCCGATACCATTGCGACAAGATCCTCGATCTTATTTTCCACCATATTTGCATTGTTTGTATTATTGGATTCAGTAGCATCTATCTTTCGTTTCTTGTTTCTGCAATTACGGGCATAGTGACCATTTTTGCCACAATTGAAACAAGCCCCATTGGACTGTTTCTTATTGGAATTATTTTTCTTGAACTTCTTACCATTAGGTTTGAAGTTCTTATGATATTTCTTTCTTTCAACAAAGTTTACTTTGGTGGAATTATGAGAAACATTTGTTTGATCACGGGATCTGGTTTCTTCTTCAATTCTTAAATGTTTCTGTAACTCCTCCAAACTTATATCATCTTTCCTATGTAGGAGTTTCTTACGACAATCATTCCAACTTGGTGGTAATTTTGCAATAATTGCACCAACTTGAAACGACTCAGAAATTTCCACCTTTAATTCACGAAGCTTTGTGACAAGGATTTGCAACTCATGTACTTGGTCTAAAATAGTTTGGTTATCACTTATTTTGAATTCGAAATATTTCAGAATTAAGAATTTATCCGTACCTTCTTTCTCTGTTTTGTATTTATATTCAAGAGCATTCCAGATTTCCCGCGGAGACTGCATAGAGTTGTAAAGATTATATAATCGATCAGACAGTGTATTCAGAATATGCCCACGACACACCAATTCGTCTTCTTCACATTTCTTCCTTTGTTCTTTGAAAGTTTCATTATCGTCTTCTTTTGGTTCCGGAATTGCTTCTAGTTTAGGATCCAGAACATATGCTATTTTCAAAACTGTGAGAAGGAAGAATAATTTTCCTTTCCAGCGAGTGAAATTTGTTCCATCAAAGCGGTCCAAATGCACATTGGGATTCAGAAACATATTCATATTCTTTTCTGCCTCCATAATAACACCTTAAGATTGTTGAAGAATTTTTAATTATGCAGAAAATATGAACAGATGTTTGGATTTGAGGCGTAATAGACTACTGTCCTTAAGGTGTTATTTGCCCCCACTCGTACAGAGTTTGCTAACGGGTCTAGGCAAATTACCTCCAAGATACAACAAATCCACGGGTTTATTCAAGTAGCAAACTTGATTAATAACCCACAGAACACTCTATGAAATTGGTAAGAAGAAATAATAGAGAGAAAGAGAATTTTCGGAATTCATTATGACAGGATTTTGCCTTCTATATATAGCCTCTTGTGGTGTCTGTTCATGAAGAGACACCACATCCAAAGGTCATTTAATCACGGCCCTTGGATATATAACTATATTTTTTAACGTTCCATATTTGAACTAAAAAGATGCGACTGTACGGATTAATACTTAACGAAGTGGCGCCAAAATCCGACGGTTCAGATCCACTCGCGCCATAATTATGTGTTATTTATTATGGATTTAATCTGGACCGTTGGATCTTTTGACGTTCTCAAAAATCAAAGGCTCCTACTGCTCCTCGCGACGATCGAAGTGCAAAGTGCGCCTCTAAAGCGCCCAATCGCACTTTCGCACACGCGCGCGCGTGTGCGGATGGTGCAAAGCACCATCCTTGGACCTAAGGTGTACACTAGTAGCATACACTTCAATGCACACAAGTAATCTCTTATGACACAAAAGCATTTATTAACCCACTAACTTTTTCACACTTTTTCAATGTGGGACTTTGGTTTTCCCACTTCCCTTTGTCTTTTCTTATTCCAATTAATTGATGGTTTTAACCTTTCATTTTCTCTAACCATTAATACCCATTAATATTAAAATCATCCAACAATCCCCCACTAGATTTTAATATTAATGCAATTTCTTCTTGTGATATGCTCATGCATACAAGGAGGTATCTTTCGATTTAAACCTTCAGTTAGTGAATACATATCAAAGTTCTAATAAGACAATGGTGTGCCATGCATTAAACCTTGTCTTATTATTTAGAACCGGATATATATCACACATGAGATATCCCAATCTCTACGAGATGTTCAATATGTTTTTAGCACTATTATGGCCATGTGCACTATCTTGGCTTCATGAATATTAACAAGAATAAACCCAAAATCTTGCTAGAAGCGGCACCACTTCCTATATTCATATAGGTGAAGTTCTCTTGCATGTCTTTGCTACTTTAGACAACGAACTTCATTAAGAGTTAAACCCATCCTCTTGACGTAGCAATATGCACTGAACATCCTAGAAGGGACATGAAATTGAATAAATTTCAGTGCAAAACTAATCACTTATCAGTAACTTGTTATTACCCATTAAACTTTGGAATAGTGGTAATGCTATTACATAGTTGGGTTACCATTACCGGTGACTATTGAAAAAATGGTTTTAGTCCCATTCCACTAGATGTGTCCTTTACCAAATCTCTCGAAAGTCCTTTGGTAAGAGGGTCAGCTAGATTCTTATTTGTTCGAACATATATAATATTAATAACTCCATAAGTTATTAATTGTTTGACATATTCATTCCTTAAACTTATGTGTCTAGATTTTCCATTATATACTTTGTTATACGCTCTAGACAATGTAGCTTCACTATCACAATATAAAGAAAGAGATGGCATTGGTTTTGGCCATAACTTTATGTCCAATAATAAATTTCTTAGCCACTCTGCTTCTTTTCCGGCTGCTGCCAGTGCTATAAACTCAGATTCCATTGTTGAATGTATAATGCAAGTTTGTTTCTTGGATGCCCAAGATACCGCCCCACCCGCTAAGGTGAATATCCATCCAGATGTGGATTTATTATCACTTGCACTAGTTATCCAACTAGCATCAGAGTATCCTTCAAGAACTGCAGGAAAGTCATAATAAAATAGACCTAATTCTTTGCTCTTCTTGAGGTAACCAAAAATCCTCCCAATTGCTTTCCAATGATCCACACATGGATTATTAGTGTATCTTGACATTTTACCTACTGCAAATGCAATATCTGGCCTTGTACAATACATCGCATACATTAAACTTCCAATTGCACTAGCATATTCAAGTTGTGCAACTGCTCTGCCAGAATTTTCTAATAATTTTATACTAGAATCATATGGGGTATTTGCTTCTTTTATTTTCAAGTGATTAAATTTGTGAATAACTTTGTCAATGTAATGAGATTGGCATAATGCATAACCCCCACTATGTTTCTTAACCTTAATACCCAAGATGGTATCCACTTCATTAAGATCTTTCATCTTAAATTGTGAACTAAGATACTTCTTAGTTTCATATACACCTCTCATGTTTGTACCAAAAATTAATAAGTCATCAACATATAGACAAATAATTACACCATAGTCATCGGTGAATTTAGAATAAATGCACTTATCAGCGTTGTTATGTTTGAAACCATTAGAAAGAATGATTGTATCAAACTTTTCATGCCACTGCTTTGGTGCTTGTTTCAACCCATAAAGTGACTTAATTAATTTACAAACTTTATGTTCATTTCCGGGCAAAACAAACCCTTCGGGTTGTTCCATATATACCTCTTCATCTAGGTCACCATTCAAAAATGTTGTTTTAACATCCATTTGATGCACAAATAGATTATAAATAGATGCAATTGCCATTAAAACACGTATGGATGTAATTCTAGCAACAGGTGCATAAGTATCGAAATAGTCAATCCCTTTTCTTTGTTTAAAACCTTTTGCTACCAATCTAGCCTTAAAGGTTTGAATAGAACCATCGGTATTGTATTTTCTTCTAAATACCCATTTACTACTAATAGGTTGTGATCCTTGTGGCGAGTCCACTAAAACCCATGTCTGATTTGATGGAATTGAATCCATCTCATCATTAATAGCTTCTTTCCAAAAAGAAGCATCTCTTAAAGTCATTGCTTCGTTAAAGGTTTTAGGATCTTCTTCCACGTTAAGTAAAATAGGCATTTTATTTAGAATATTATCTCTATCTCCTTCAACCAAAAAGGCTAAGGCTTGAGATGAAATAAAATCAGGGCCAAAAGATTTTTCTTTTCTATCACGCTGACTTCTTCTAGGTTCTATTTCTGTTTCGGGTTCATTCCTCTTATTATTAATTGATGGTCTAGGAATCAACCTAGTGGATGTATCATGATTGGCATCTAATTCGACACATGAATCTTTATAAAATTTATTTTCAATAAATTCAACATCCCTTGATTTAATTACAACATTAGAATTTAAGTCCAACAACCTATATGCCTTAGAATTTTCCGCGTATCCTATGAAAACACTTTTAATTCCTCTTGCACCCAACTTTGAACTTTTAGGGTCATGAATTCTATAGAAAGCCAAACAACCCCAGACCCTTAGGTAGTCCAGATTTGGTTTTCGATTCTTCCATACCTCGTATGGAGAAACATGTGTTTTCATTGATGGAATTCTGTTGTGTAAATGACAAGCGGTGAGTAAAGCTTCTCCCCACAAATTGTTTGGTAAGTTTGAATTAATCAACATAGAATTGATCATATTAGTAAGAGTCCTATTCTTTCTTTCAGCCAAACCATTTTGTTGGGGAGTATAAGGGGCAGTTCTTTGATGTATTATTCCATGTTCTTCACAAAATGAGTCAAATTCATTTGGAAAATACTCTCCCCCTCTATCACTACGAAGAATTTTAATTTTCTTTTCCTTTTGGTTTTTAACTTCTACTTTATAACGTTTAAACATAGAAAAAGCTTCATCCTTATGTCTTATCAAATATACATATGTGAATTTTGAGCAATCATCAATGAATGTTATAAAATATCTTTTTTCGCCTCTAGTTAAAATACCATTATATTCACATATATCAGAATGAACTAATTCTAATAATTCAGCACTTCGTTCGACTTTAGGAAAAGGTCTTTTTGTTAATTTTGCTTGAATACAGATTTCACATTTTTCATGAGAAGTACTATCACAAGTTATTAATTTATGTTTAGACATGTATTTCAATGATCTAAAATTTAAATGCGCTAATCTAGCATGCCAAACATCAAAAGACTCAACAATATAAGCAGAATTATTCATATTATTAATCAAAAATACTGAGTTTGAACATTCCATCACAAGCATACCCTTTCCCAACAAATGCCCCATTCTTAGACAGAATTAACTTATCAGACTCAAAGACGGCTTTAATGCCGCTTTTACAAATCAAACTTGCAGACACTAGATTTTTTCGAATTTCTGGTACATGCAGAACATTTGTCAACGTCAACTTCTTTCCAGATGTGAATTGTAGTTCAACGTTTCCTTTTCCTATAACTTTGGCAGAATTATGATTCCCCATTAGAACCTCTTGACCGCCCTCTGCTTTTTCATATGTGGAATACAATGATTTATCATTGCAGACATGTATGGTAGCCCCAGAATCGAGCCACCAGTCAGAAGACTTCGTTATTGCCGCCATGTTTAGTTCGGTAATCATACCAATTTGCATGTCCGATACCATTGCGACAAGATCCTCGATCTTATTTTCCACCATATTTGCATTGTTTGTATTATTGGATTCAGTAGCATCTATCTTTCGTTTCTTGTTTCTGCAATCACGGGCATAGTGACCATTTTTGCCACAATTGAAACAAGCCCCATTGGACTGTTTCTTATTGGAATTATTTTTCTTGAACTTCTTACCATTAGGTTTGAAGTTCTTATGATATTTCTTTCTTTCAACAAAGTTTACTTTGGTGGAATTATGAGAAACATTTGTTTGATCACGGGATCTGGTTTCTTCTTCAATTCTTAAATGTTTCTGTAACTCCTCCAAACTTATATCATCTTTCCTATGTAGGAGTTTCTTACGACAATCATTCCAACTTGGTGGTAATTTTGCAATAATTGCACCAACTTGAAACGACTCAGAAATTTCCACCTTTAATTCACGAAGCTTTGTGACAAGGATTTGCAACTCATGTACTTGGTCTAAAACAGTTTGGTTATCACTTATTTTGAATTCGAAATATTTCAGAATTAAGAATTTATCCGTACCTTCTTTCTCTGTTTTGTATTTATATTCAAGAGCATTCCAGATTTCCCGCGGAGACTGCATAGAGTTGTAAAGATTATATAATCGATCAGACAGTGTATTCAGAATATGCCCACGACACACCAATTCGTCTTCTTCACGTTTCTTCCTTTGTTCTTTGACAGTTTCATTATCGTCTTCTTTTGGTTCCGGAATTGCTTCTAGTTTAGGATCCAGAACATATGCTATTTTCAAAACTGTGAGAAGGAAGAATAATTTTCCTTTCCAGCGAGTGAAATTTGTTCCATCAAAGCGGTCCAAATGCACATTGGGATTCAGAAACATATTCATATTCTTTTCTGCCTCCATAATAACACCTTAAGATTGTTGAAGAATTTTTAATTATGCAGAAAATATGAACAGATGTTTGGATTTGAGGCGTAATAGACTACTGTCCTTAAGGTGTTATTTGCCCCCACTCGTACAGAGTTTGCTAACGGGTCTAGGCAAATTACCTCCAAGATACAACAAATCCACGGGTTTATTCAAGTAGCAAACTTGATTAATAACCCACAAAACACTCTATGAAATTGGTAAGAAGAAATAATAGAGAGAAAGAGAATTTTCGGAATTCATTATGACAGGATTTTGCCTTCTATATATAGCCTCTTGTGGTGTCTGTTCATGAAGAGACACCACATCCAAAGGTCATTTAATCACGGCCCTTGGATATATAACTATATTTTTTAACGTTCCATATTTGAACTAAAAAGATGCGACTGTACGGATTAATACTTAACGAAGTGACGCCAAAATCCGACGGTTCAGATCCACTCGCGCCATAATTATGTGTCATTTATTATGGATTTAATCTGGACCGTTGGATCTTTTGACGTTGTCAAAAATCAAAGGCTCCTACTGCTCCTCGCGACGATCGAAGTGCAAAGTGCGCCTCTAAAGCGCCCAATCGCACTTTCGCACACGCGCGCGCGTGTGCGGATGGTGCAAAGCACCATCCTTGGACCTAAGGTGTACACTAGTAGCATACACTTCAATGCACACAAGTAATCTCTTATGACACAAAAGCATTTATTAACCCACTAACTTTTTCACACTTTTCCAATGTGGGACTTTGGTTTTCCCACTTCCCTTTGTCTTTTCTTATTCCAATTAATTGATGGTTTTAACCTTTCATTTTCTCTAACCATTAATACCCATTAATATTAAAATCATCCAACAATCCCCCACTAGATTTTAATATTAATGCAATTTCTTCTTGTGATATGCTCTTGCATACAAGGAGGTATCTTTCGATTTAAACCTTCAGTTAGTGAATACATATAAAAGTTCTAATAAGACAATGGTGTGCCATGCATTAAACCTTGTCTTATTATTTAGAACCGGATATATATCACACATGAGATATCCCAATCTCTACGAGATGTTCAATATGTTTTTAGCACTATTATGGCCATGTGCACTATCTTGCCTTCATGAATATTAACAAGAATAAACCCAAAATCTTGCTAGAAGCGACACCACTTCCTATATTCATATAGGTGAAGTTCTCTTGCATGTCTTTGCTACTTTAGACAACGAACTTCATTAAGAGTTAAACCCATCCTCTTGACGTAGCAATATGCACTGAACATCCTAGAAGGGACATGAAATTGAATAAATTTCAGTGCAAAACTAATCACTTATCAGTAACTTGTTATTACCCATTAAACTTTGGAATAGTGGTAATGCTATTACATAGTTGGGTTACCATTACCGGTGACTATTGAAAAAATGGTTTTAGTCCCATTCCACTAGATGTGTCCTTTACCAAATCTCTCGAAAGTCCTTTGGTAAGAGGGTCAGCTAGATTCTTATTTGTTCGAACATATATAATATTAATAACTCCATAAGTTATTAATTGTTTGACATATTCATGCCTTAAACTTATGTGTCTAGATTTTCCATTATATACTTTGTTATACGCTCTAGACAATGTAGCTTCACTATCACAATATAAAGAAAGAGATGGCATTGGTTTTGGCCATAACTTTATGTCCAATAATAAATTTCTTAGCCACTCTGCTTCTTTTCCGGCTGCTGCCAGTGCTATAAACTCAGATTCCATTGTTGAATGTGTAATGCAAGTTTGTTTCTTGGATGCCCAAGATACCGCCCCACCCGCTAAGGTGAATATCCATCCAGATGTGGATTTATTATCACTTGCACTAGTTATCCAACTAGCATCAGAGTATCCTTCAAGAACTGCAGGAAAGTCATAATAAAATAGACCTAATTCTTTGCTCTTCTTGAGGTAACCAAAAATCCTCCCAATTGCTTTCCAATGATCCACACATGGATTATTAGTGTATCTTGACATTTTACCTACTGCAAATGCAATATCTGGCCTTGTACAATGCATCGCATACATTAAACTTCCAATTGCACTAGCATATTCAAGTTGTGCAACTGCTCTGCCAGAATTTTCTAATAATTTTATACTAGAATCATATGGGGTATTTGCTTCTTTTATTTTCAAGTGATTAAATTTGTGAATAACTTTGTCAATGTAATGAGATTGGCATAATGCATAACCCCCACTATGTTTCTTAACCTTAATACCCAAGATGGTATCCACTTCATTAAGATCTTTCATCTTAAATTGTGAACTAAGATACTTCTTAGTTTCATATACACCTCTCATGTTTGTACCAAAAATTAATAAGTCATCAACATATAGACAAATAATTACACCATAGTCATCGGTGAATTTAGAATAAATGCACTTATCAGCGTTGTTATGTTTGAAACCATTCAAAAGAATGATTGTATCAAACTTTTCATGCCACTGCTTTGGTGCTTGTTTCAACCCATAAAGTGACTTAATTAATTTACAAACTTTATGTTCATTTCCGGGCAAAACAAACCCTTCGGGTTGTTCCATATATACCTCTTCATCTAGGTCACCATTCAAAAATGTTGTTTTAACATCCATTTGATGCACAAATAGATTATAAATAGATGCAATTGCCATTAAAACACGTATGGATGTAATTCTAGCAACAGGTGCATAAGTATCGAAATAGTCAATCCCTTTTCTTTGTTTAAAACCTTTTGCTACCAATCTAGCCTTAAAGGTTTGAATAGAACCATCGGTATTGTATTTTCTTCTAAATACCCATTTACTACTAATAGGTTGTGATCCTTGTGGCGAGTCCACTAAAACCCATGTCTGATTTGATAGAATTGAATCCATCTCATCATTAATAGCTTCTTTCCAAAAAGAAGCATCTCTTGAAGTCATTGCTTCGTTAAAGGTTTTAGGATCTTCTTCTACGTTAAGTAAAATAGGCATTTTATTTAGAATATTATCTCTATCTCCTTCAACCAAAAAGGCTAAGGCTTGAGATGAAATAAAATCAGGGCCAAAAGATTTTTCTTTTCTAGCACGCTGACTTCTTGTAGGTTCTATTTCTGTTTCGGGTTCATTCCTCTTATTATTAATTGATGGTCTAGGAACCAACCTAGTGGATGTATCATGATTGGCATCTAATTCGACACATGAATCTTTATAAAATTTATTTTCAATAAATTCAACATCCCTTGATTCAATTACAACATTAGAATTTAAGTCCAACAACCTATATGCCTTAGAATTTTCCGCGTATCCTATGAAAACACTTTTAATTCCTCTTGCACCCAACTTTGAACTTTTAGGGTCATGAATTCTATAGAAAGCCAAACAACCCCAGACCCTTAGGTAGTCCAGATTTGGTTTTCGATTCTTCCATACCTCATATGGAGAAACATGTGTTTTCATTGATGGAATTCTGTTGTGTAAATGACAAGCGGTGAGTAAAGCTTCTCCCCACAAATTGTTTGGTAAGTTTGAATTAATCAACATAGAATTGATCATATTAGTAAGAGTCCTATTCTTTCTTTCAGCCAAACCATTTTGTTGGGGAGTATAAGGGGCAGTTCTTTGATGTATTATTCCATGTTCTTCACAAAATGAGTCAAATTCATTTGGAAAATACTCTCCCCCTCTATCACTACGAAGAATTTTAATTTTCTTTTCCTTTTGGTTTTCAACTTCTGCTTTATAACGTTTAAACATAGAAAAAGCTTCATCCTTATTTCTTATCAAATATACATATGTGAATTTTGAGCAATAATCAATGAATGTAATAAAATATCTTTTTCCGCCTCTAGTTAAAATACCATTATATTCACATATATCAGAATGAACTAATTCTAATAATTCAGCACTTCGTTCGACTTTTGGAAAAGGTCTTTTTGTTAATTTTTCTTGAATACATATTTCACATTTTTCATGAGAAGTACTATCACAAGTTATTAATTTATGTTTAGACATGTATTTCAATGATCTAAAATTTAAATGCGCTAATCTAGCATGCCAAACATCAAAAGACTCAACAATATAAGCAGAATTATTCATATTATTAATCAAAAATACTGAGTTTGAACATTCCATCACAAGCATACCCTTTCCCAACAAATGCCCCATTCTTAGACAGAATTAACTTATCAGACTCAAAGACGGCTTTAATGCCGCTTTTACAAATCAAACTTGCAGACACTAGATTTTTTCGAATTTCTGGTACATGCAGAACATTTGTCAACGTCAACTTCTTTCCAGATGTGAATTGTAGTTCAACGTTTCCTTTTCCTAGAACTTTGGCAGAATTATGATTCCCCATTAGAACCTCTTGACCGTCCTCTGCTTTTTCATATGCGGAATACAATGATTTATCATTGCAGACATGTATGGTAGCCCCAGAATCGAGCCACCAGTCAGAAGACTTCGTTATTGCCGCCATGTTTAGTTCGGTAATCATACCAATTTGCATGTCCGATACCATTGCGACAAGATCCTCGATCTTATTTTCCACCATATTTGCATTGTTTGTATTATTGGATTCAGTAGCATCTATCTTTCATTTCTTGTTTCTGCAATCACGGGCATAGTGGCCATTTTTGCCACAATTGAAACAAGCCCCATTGGACTGTTTCTTATTGGAATTATTTTTCTTGAACTTCTTACCATTAGGTTTGAAGTTCTTATGATATTTCTTTCCTTCAACAAAGTTTACTTTGGTGGAATTATGAGAAACATTTGTTTGATCACTGGATCTGGTTTCTTCTTCAATTCTTAAATGTTTCTGTAACTCCTCCAAACTTATATCATCTTTCCTATGTAGGAGTTTCTTACGACAATCATTCCAACTTGGTGGTAATTTTGCAATAATTGCACCAACTTGAAACGACTCAGAAATTTCCACCTTTAATTCACGAAGCTTTGTGACAAGGATTTGCAACTCATGTACTTGGTCTAAAACAGTTTGGTTATCACTTATTTTGAATTCGAAATATTTCAGAATTAAGAATTTATCCGTACCTTCTTTCTCTGTTTTGTATTTATATTCAAGAGCATTCCAGATTTCCCGCGGAGACTGCATAGAGTTGTAAAGATTATATAATCGATCAGACAGTGTATTCAGAATATGCCCACGACACACCAATTCATCTTCTTCACGTTTCTTCCTTTGTTCTTTGACAGTTTCATTATCGTCTTCTTTTGGTTCCGGAATTGCTTCTAGTTTAGGATCCAGAACATATGCTATTTTCAAAACTGTGAGAAGGAAGAATAATTTTCCTTTCCAGCGAGTGAAATTTGTTCCATCAAAGTGGTCCAAATGCACATTGGGATTCAGAAACATATTCATATTCTTTTCTGCCTCCATAATAACACCTTAAGATTGTTGAAGAATTTTTAATTATGCAGAAAATATGAACAGATGTTTGGATTTGAGGCGTAATAGACTACTGTCCTTAAGGTGTTATTTGCCCCCACTCGTACAGAGTTTGCTAACGGGTCTAGGCAAATTACCTCCAAGATACAACAAATCCACGGGTTTATTCAAGTAGCAAACTTGAATAATAACCCACAGAACACTCTATGAAATTGGTAAGAAGAAATAATAGAGGGAAAGAGAATTTTCGGAATTCATTATGACAGGATTTTGCCTTCTATATATAGCCTCTTGTGGTGTCTGTTCATGAAGAGACACCACATCCAAAGGTCATTTAATCACGGCCCTTGGATATATAACTATATTTTTTAACGTTCCATATTTGAACTAAAAAGATGCGACTGTACGGATTAATACTTAACGAAGTGGCGCCAAAATCCGACGGTTCAGATCCACTCGCGCCATAATTATGTGTCATTTATTATGGATTTAATCTGGACCGTTTGATCTTTTGACGTTGTCAAAAATCAAAGGCTCCTACTGCTCCTCGCGACGATGCGTACGTGCGAAGTGCAAAGTGCGCCTCTAAAGCGCCCAATCGCACTTTAGCACACGCGCGCGCGCGCGCGTGCGTGTGCGATATTCATACGTTATTATTTATTAAGATAACTAATAATACGAATCCTATAGTGACACATTAGGCTAATACTAAACATAATCAGACTTCCTTATAATTAAAATTATAAAAGTTCTCATTCTATGAAATTATATAATAAAATTAATATTAAGATATATAATTTTTTTAAAAAAATCATTAATATATATTTATAATTAAATTAATAATTCTTAATTAGTCTTAACTGATCAATATTAAAATCAGCACGTTAATTATCCTACCTTATTAAATTAATAGTAATACGAACCAGCACCTTTGGGGTTTGCAATCAATAATTTTGTGTGATTTGTACAGTATTATCATGTTATGTCGTGTTTTGCTAGATATACTTTTATTTTTTGGTAACGTGAGAACTTTCTAAAAATGAACCATTTTGTGAAACCTCTAGTATCAAATTCACGAATCAAATTTTACAATCGTTTCAAAATGTTCCAACCAATTTATATCAGAAAATTGATACGGCTGCGAGTTTGCTAGATATACTTTGAAAGGCTAAACAAGGTTGGCCATTCACTCGAGTGCTGCCAGCAAATGAGGGCCTAAGATGTGACAAAATAAAGTCAAAATGTAGTCACATTGCAACATACTTATGGAGGAGCAGGTTATCAACAAGTTTTGTTATCCACGTATCTTTGGATCTTCTATCTTTCCACTCGAACAAGCTAATCGGATCATATTTGAATCATTTCGAATTATTATCGTAAATGAGTTATCAGGTAAAAAATTACTAAATTATCAGTTCTTTATCTCCTTTAATTTATTTTGGGCATAGCTCACACTCCACAAAATCTTTTAACACTCCACTTTGTTTTCAAAAAAACTCTTATACCCTTATGATTAATCATTTACATTCCCTCTCTCACAAAAAGAAATAAACGTCTTTATCCCAAAACTTATACACATAATTTAAAAAAATGAACTATTAAAAAAAAGCAATGATTGTAAAAAAATATTATATAGTTTTAAAAAATGAACTATTATAAAAAAGGAAAAACATCTTCTTTATCTCGAAATCATTTTTCAAACAAACAAGAACACAACTCAATTAAAAAGAGATACTACACATAACATCATTATTATTTTTTTCACCTAAAACGAACACCACCCAAATAAAAACAATACGACGCAAAATCTTTTTTTTTTTTTACCGAACACGAAAACGATCAACTAAAAATGCGGTTTGATATGAAATCTTATTTTTATTTAGCAAACACAAATACAACACAAATAAAAACGACACGACACAATATGGCATGCCACAAAATATATATTTTTTAAATAAGATACGAACACAACCTAGTTAAAATGCGACATGCCATGAAATATTATTTTTTCACCTAACACGAACATTACTCAAATAAAAAATGCAAAAAAAACAAACAAAAAACTTTAATAATCAGATTATGTTAAAAAAAAACTTAATAGGTATTAGATTTAATAATTCACAAAATCTAATTATTAAAGATTAATAAAAAAAGTCTTATTTTTATTTTGTGATTATTATGTTCACAAAATCTAATTATTTTATTTAATAGGTATTTATTTTGTGATTTTATGTTCACAAAAACTTTAATAATTAGATTATGTTAAAAAAACTTTAATAATTCACAAAATCTAAAATTAGTATTCGTGTCATATTCACAAAATAAAATATTGAAATTTTTTTATATTTAACACGAATACACTCTAACACGAATTCGTGTATTCGTGTTAGATATAAAAAAAATGTCGATATTTTATTTTTTTATCTGACTTGAATACTAATTATAGATTTTGTGAGTTATTAAAGTTTTTTTAACATAATCTAATTATTAAAGTTTTTGTGAACATAATAATCACAAAATAAAAACATATTAAATAAAATAATTTGATTTTGTGAACATAATAATCAAAAAATAAAAATAAGATTTTATTTTTATTAAACTTTAATAATTAGATTTTGTGAATTATGAAATCTAATACCTATTAAAGTTTAACACATAATAATAAAAAAATCTAATACCTATTAAAAATCTAATATCTATTAAAGTTTAACACATAATAATCACAAAATCTAATACCTATTAAAGTTTTTTTTAACAAAATCTAATTATTAAAGTTTTTTTTTGTTTTTTTTTTTGCATTTTTTATTTGAGTCGTGCTCATGTTAGGTGAAAAAATAATATTTCATGGCATGCCGCATTTTAACGAGGTCGTGTTCCTATCTTATTTTTTTAAAAAATATTTTGTGGCATGTCGTATTGTGTCGTGTCGCTTTTATTTGTAGTGTATTTATGTTAACTAAATAAAAATAAGATTTTATGTAGGACAACTTTTTTAGTTGATCGTTTTCATGTTCGGTAAAAAAAAAAGATTTTGCGTTGTATTGTTTTTATTTCGGTGGTATTCGTTTTAGGTGAAAAAAAATAATTATGTTATGTATCGTGCCTCTTTTTAATTGAGTTGTGTTCTTGTCTGATTAAAAGAAATGATTTCGGGATGAAGAAGAGTTTTTTTTTTTTTAATAGTTCATTTTTTTAAAGTTATATAATATTTTTTTACAATCCTCACTTTTTTTAATAGTTCATTTTTTAAAATTACGTGTATAGTTTTTGGGATAAAGAAGAGGTTTATTTTTTTTTTTGTGAGAGGGGGAATGTAAATAATTAATTATAAGGGTATAAAATTCTTTTTGAAAATAAAGTGGAGTGTTAAAAAATTTTGTGGAATGTGAATAGCTATGCCCCCCCCCCCTCCCCCCCCCCCCCCCCCCCCCCCCAACAGTTGTTATTATTAGGTCAAAGAACATCATTGACACATCCGTTAGGCACATGTTATTATTAGATCAAACAAAGCAAACCGCAGGCACATGTTTGATTATTAATTATAATTTTATTTTTTATACTTAAATATATTTTTAATAAAAATTTGTATTTGACACATCTATTTTTAAATAATAAAGTATAATATTTATATGTTATAATCTAACTTATTTAAAAAAACAATAAAATAGTGTTTTTTAAATTTTATTTTTTATTTTTTAACTCAAAATTATTCATTCCTAATAATTTTATTCATTTATACATCAATATATAATATACATATATAATACATTAATATGTGTGTAATTATAATATATATATATATATGCACAAAATTACATATATTTATATTTTATTAAATTATATAATGTACTAAGATCCACATGTTAAATAATATTATCAATACATACATGATACTTATATATAGTTTTATACATATTTTATTAATGTATGGAATCGTATAAAATATACATATAGTACATATGTATTAAATAATATTATCAATTCATATATGTATATAATTTTATTGTGGATTATACTTGTAATATCATAATGGACACACACACACACACACACACACACACACACACACATATGCATAATATAAATATACATGTGTTGTCAATTTTGTCAAATTTTCAGGAGACTATATTTAAAAATAAGTGTAAGGACATGATTTTATAAATGTCAGGGGTAGAATCTAGGAATTTTCTATTTTCCCTAGATCACAGTTTGTATGTATGATACCGCTACATTCGGCACGTCAACACGATCATCCACGATAGCCTTGATCCGAATTCATGCATCTAGCATCTTCACACGTGCATCATGCTGCATGCGACGTGTTGCTCAACCCGTTCCCACTACTCCACTTCGTATTATTGGTAAAATGATTTATTGGAGTTTTTTATATTTGCATAAATATTTGGAAATTTTTTCAGAAAATATTTTTTCAAAGTGTGATATGTTTTTTTCAAAAGCAGAAATTTTTCTAAGTGTAGAAGCGGAGTGCCTCGGTCGTCGAGCTCGTTCAAACGACATAGCACTCTCGTTCGAGCGAGATAGGCATGTCACACGATCTCGTTCGAGCGACATGCTGATTTCGTTCGAATGCCGCCACCGCCTTAATTTTCATATAAATATCTGGTTTCATTCTACACGTTTTCTAAGTCTTTTTCACACACGATTTCTACAATTAACAGCCCAGAAAATAGACTTCACTTTTTAAGGTTGTATACCTTCTTTATTCACATAAACACTCCCATCTATGTATGTGAATCGTTAAACCTTCAAGAGGATCATTTTTACTCATCTGGAGTAATTTGTGGAGAAGTCATTTCTTCTTCATTGCTGCCCACCTGGAGTTCTTGCGGGAGATTCCAGC
The DNA here is from genome assembly GCA_949130495.1 of Sambucus nigra. Classification (NCBI taxonomy): domain Eukaryota; kingdom Viridiplantae; phylum Streptophyta; class Magnoliopsida; order Dipsacales; family Adoxaceae; genus Sambucus; species Sambucus nigra. The sequence continues at coordinate 512,032,502 of OX422217.1, read as the reverse complement.
CGACGACATCGGAACCGACACCTGAGAGTATTTCGTATGTCACTCTTATTTTCACTGTAATCCGTGTAACCGTTTCTTACAAATTATTGTGAAAATAAAAAGGTTTTTTCCCTTTGGGGGATTTGTCCTCATTTGTGTGTTTTGTTTGTGATTGACTGTTATTGCATGATCATATTGATTTCAATCACACCTAGACGCATGTTTTAGGATTTAATTGAAAAAACTGAGTTTAATTAACTAATTTCTTTGTTTGAAGAAAAGCGCACTCTTCAAATTGGTATCATAGCCAATTACACAATTATACCGTGTAATTTTTCGCAAAATTTTTCTAAGATATCAATTTTCTGAAAATTTGATTTTTGAAAAAGGGCGTGTTCAAAATGGAGAAATTATATAATAAAATGCCAGTTTTTTACGGGACAAATTATGCTTACTGGAAAGCCCGCATGAAATCTGCTTTAAAAGCCATTGATGAATGAGTTTGGATTTTAGTTGAAAGAGGGTGGACACCTCCTTCCGTCACTGTTGATAACGTGGCTAATTTAAAATATGTGACTGCATGGACTGAAGAAGAATTTAAATGGTCATCTTTTAATTCTAAGGGTTTAAGTGCTATTTCTGGATCCGTCACACCTGATGAGTTTCGAAGGATAATGATGTGCAGCACGTCAAAAGAGGCATGGGATGTTTTACAACTTACCCATGAAGGAACTAATGCTGTGAAAGAGTCTAAACTGCAAAATTTAACAACTCAATTTAAATAAATCACCATGCTTGAGTCTGAATATTTTGATGAATTTTATGCTAGGTTGTCTGATATTGTAAACACTAGCTTTAATATTGGTGAACACATTCCTAATGCTAGAGTTGTTAAAAAGATTCTTAGATCACTGCCTAAGCGTTTTATCCCTAAAGTCGCTGTGCTAAATTCTATGGTTAATTTAAACACGCTTAAATTGGAGGAACTTGTAGGAGACTTACAAACGTATGAAATTGATATGTTTCCTAAATCTGTCAAGCCTAAAGATAAGGGAATTGCACTTAATGTCCATGATAGAAAGAGTGAGGGGTCGACAAGAAAGAAAGTTGAGTCATCTAGAAAAATGGAGATAGAATCGTCAGATTTTGAGTGTGACTTTGATTTAGATGATTTGGCACTATTTGCTAAAAATTTCAAGAAAATTCTCAAATTCAAGAAAAATGGAAATTTCAAAGATAAAAATAATTTTGAGAAAAATAAGAAAAATGAAAAAGATTTTAAAGACCCTCCGAAGAAATACAGTGAGAGATGCTATGAGTGCGACGATAAGGGTCATAGAGCTTTTGAATGTGCTACCAAGATGAACAGGCTTGCCAAAGAAAAGGGCAAAGTTGTCCTTAATGCTACCCTTAGTGATGATAGTGAGGTCGAGTTGGTGGATTCTAGAGACGAGTCACCGCATGAATGTAACTTCACCGCATTCATGGCTAGTCATGTGAGTACCTCTAGTGCTCCTCACGACGATGAGGTTTCTGATTCACAGGGACACCTCGACAATGAGAGCAATCTGAGTGAGGGGGGGAATGATGCAAGTGAGAGCGAGAGAAATCTTCAACGCGCCTACGCTGAGTTATATAATGAGTCATTTAAAACCAAAAAGCATAACAAAGCGTTAGTTCTTAGGATCACCGCCTTAGAGGAAGATTTAGAAGAAGCGAGAGAGAGAGAGAGTTCTCCACCCCCACTACTTTGAGAGAGAGAGAGTCTGCCTATGTTGAGAAAGAAAGTTTGTTTGGAGATAGAGAGAGACTCTTTGGAGAGAGAGATTGTGTTATTTTGAGAAAGAGAAAGGGGACTTGACTAAACAAGTGGTTAGTCTTATGAGTGGCTCCATTCCTCCCTGGAGACTCATAAGAAACTTGAAGCCTTTATAGCCCAGCTTTCTCATGATCTTGAGAGATCACGGGAAGTCAAGGTTCAAATCAAGGAAAGATCTGGAAAGATGGGAAAGATTCTCCTCGACCCCGCTTTAGGTTTTGGTGATATATAGGGGATAGTTTTTTATGGTGCTTCCACGTCCCAAATTGCATCTGGACCAGTTCCTGAGTTTACTACGACTCCATATGACCATCGTCAAAAATCACGAAGGAGAATTCGACCAAGAAAAGCAAGCCAAGGTCAGCCTAAGACTGTGTTCTTTTGTACGTATTGCAAAAGAAAAACCCACCTCACAGATTTTTGCTATAGTTTGGGTCGGACACAACGTACTATTGCTCCACCACATCGTACTGGTAATTTTTTCAATATGAGAAAGCGTGTTAGGTTTTTAGCTGCCACATCACAGAGTTTGATGGAGGAATTCCGACGGATGTCTTTGCCGTCAGTGTATGCTTCCCGCATCCCGGCTAAAACCATTAACAACAAGGGTAAACAAAAGGTTAACACTTCTTGGGTACCTAAGAAAGATGAAAAGGCCCTTGTTGTTCATGTCTCTCTCATAGCACATAATACCTCACATTGGTATTTTGATAGTGGGTGCTCCATACATATGACAGGTGATGTCTCATTTTTTACCTACCCAGAGGATTATAAGGAAGGTAGAGTCACCATTGGAAACGGGAGCAAGTCTAGCATCGTGGGAAGAGGTACAGTAGAGTTACCAGGATTTCCTAAGCTAGAGAATATTTTGTACATCAAAGGTTTGAAAGAAAACCTTCTCAGCATTAGCCAGCTGTGCGACGTTTACTTTGCCATAAAGTTTGATCGGGACGCGTGTAATGTCTATAATCATGCCGATAAACTTTTAGTGCAAGGGGTGAGGATGGATATTAACTGCTATGGGACTGTGCCCAAATCCTCACTTGTCTGCAACAGTGCCACGATCACTCCTATGGATCTATGGAACCAACATCTAGGTCATGTGAACGTTAGAGATTTGACGCGATTAGCTAAAAAGAACCTAGTACGTGGCTTACCAACACCTGGAAAGACAACTTCCACAGTTTGTGGACCCTGTCAGTTGGGAAAGCAAATGCGTAGCCCCCATAGGAAGTTCCATCACTACACCAAATCCTGCGAATGATCATGCCCAGTGGTTCACGGCCCAAGTTCGCGACCAGCTGGTCACGGATTTGGGCCGTGACCCACTCAATATTTGGCATGACCAATTTTATTACCACACTAAATTATCCATGCTATGGAAGTGGTCACGGACTAAATCCTTGACCACAGTGGGTCACGAACGTTGGCCGTGACCAGGTCGTGACCAGCTTGGCGCTAAAATTCCCTCCAAACTGGTCGCGGATGGGTCACGGACTTGGGTTGTGAACAAAGGCGTGACGAAGCAGAAAACACACACATTAAGGGTCACGACTGAGGGCCATGACCATTTTTTGGTCTGGGTCACGGCTATGGGCCGTGACCATACATCATTCAAACACCAAGGCTGTTGGAAAAGGGTCAGCATAGTGGGTCACAGCCCTAGGTTGTGACCAGATCAAAATCGCCATTGTCCTTCAAGTCAGTAATGGGTCGTACGCGTGGGTCACGGCTCTAGGCCGTGACCAGATCGAAATCACCATTGTCCAAGTCAGTAATGGGTCGCGCATGGGTCAGAGCTCTAAGTCGTGACCAGGTCGAAATCTCCAGTGTCCTCCTGGTCATTAATGGGTCGCACACATGGGGTCACGACTCTAGGCCGTGACCATAGTCTGGTCTTAAAAAGAAATATTCCCAGCTTCTCATTTATTACGTGCGACTTCGTTTGCTGTTAGGTTTCGTGCGATTTCGAGCTCCTGCGATTTCGGTTGGATTTCAGTTGGATTTGCATTTGGCTAATCGATTTCAGTTGGTATGTATTGATTCATTTGGATTTCGTGATTTCTATCTAAAGCCCTAATTTTTGTGTATGTATGTGTAGATTTATGTTTGTATGTGTGTATGTGTGTGTATGTATAGATTGTATATGTGTGTATGTATAGATTGTATGTGTGTATGTATAGATTATATGTGTGTGTATGTATAGATTGTATGTGTGTGTATGTATAGATTTATGTCAAAAAAAATATTAGGGTTTAGTGAACCTTAAATAGTATGTGTGTGTATGTATAGATTATATCAATAAACCCTAGATTGTATGTGTGTGTATGTATAGATTATGTCAATAAACCCTAGATTGTATATGTGTGTATTTTTTTTGACAAAATATGCTTGTCTTGTTTTTTTTTTTAGAAAATATAATTAAATGATTTTTTTTGACATACGAGTCACAAACACGTGTGCACATTACTATAGTGAGATATTGTTGGCTTGGTTGTTGGATACTATGTTGAATTTATTGAATTGATATTAGTGTCGATAAATGTACATGTTATTAAATTTGTTGGGTGTGCTCTTAATTTGCCTATGAAAAAGTATATCACATATCTTGCGATTAATGTGCATTTTTTGTCATACCCAGTGGGTCGAGGACTTGGGCCAACAAATAAATTGTGTATAGATTTATGTGTATATGTATGTTTATGTGTGTAACTATGAACAAATAAATTGTTTTTTTTATTAATAAACCCTATATTGTATGTGTGTGTATGTATAGATTATATGTGTGTGTATGTATAGATTGTTATGTGTGTATGTATAGATTTATGGCAAAAAAAATATTAGGGTTTAGTAAACCCTAAATAGTATGTGTGTGTATGTATAGATTATGTCAATAAACCGTAGATTGTATGTGTGTGTATGTATAAATTATGCCAATAAACCCTAGATTAACTTTCAAACCTAAACCTTAATAGCAGGACTCGTATTCATGCCCTCTTATACTTTTCTTAGGAAAAATGAGGCACGGTGATAATTACTGTGAACAGGAGTGGGAGAGGTTGCAATTAGATCGCACACATAACTCTTTTATTAGTGTGCGTCATATAGAGGGTACTCCTATTAATAGGTACGGAAATAAAAAGATCGAACAATTTAACTACCTTGTAAATCGTGGATTTGATATCCAGCAAGATTACTTGTTCGATCGTATTCTATTTTCTCTACCAGAAAACTGGGATGACGTTAAAAAAATATTTTTGACACACATAATCCCGACATAGCCCTGACCTTGGTTACGTTGTTGGAGAAGGAGGAAAAAAAATCCACCCATTATGGATACAACTGCGTAAAGAGAGCATTGACATAGACTGTGATGTCTCGCGCCACATGCACGTAAAATTGAATCTTCTCAACAAGTTGAGAAATAGGGGATTCCGAGTTCATGTCACTGACATCTACACATCAATCATAGATACCCTTCCTTCTAGTTGGCCACGTGCGAAAATTCATAGGTTCTTAAAAACTAATACCGAATGGATGGAGATCATACACATTGAACTTATTCTAAAGTCTTACTTTGAAAAGGTATCTATCTATCTATATATATATAACTAATTAAGCCCGATTAATTAGTTATAATTTTATATTACTATAATTATTTAGTCACTTATATTTTTTAATTTTTGTAGATAATGTTGACAGGAAACAACCCACGGGACCAATGTAACTCGAAGGAACTGACCTCGCAGCCGCGGGACTCCCGGTTTGAGAATACGACGGTAATTTGCATATTACTAGACTTAAGCAAAACATGGCGTTTGAGGGTGAAAACTCGAAATAGCCCCCGAACGGCCCCGTGGGTGGCACCAACACCTCCCACGAGACCAATGTAACTCGTAGGAACTGTCCCCTCAACCGCGGGACTCCCGGTTTGAGAATACGGCGATAATTTGTATATTTCTAGACTTAGGCTTAAAAATATGGTGTTAGAGGGTGAAAACTCGAAATAGCCCCCGAACGGCCCTGTGGATGGCACCAACACCTCCCACGGGGCCAATGTAAGTCGTAGGAAGTGACCCCGCAGCTGCGGGACTCCCGATTTGAGAATACGACAGTAATTTGCATATTTCTAGACTTACGCTTAAAAATATGGCGTTAGAGGGTGAAAACTGGAAACAGCCCCATGGGTGGCACCAACACCTCCCACAGGAAGAATGTAACTCGTAGGAACTGACCCCGCAGCCGCGGGACTCCCGATTTGAGAATACGACGGTAATTTGCATAATTCTAGACTTAGGCTTAAAAACATGGCGTTAAAGGGTGAGAACTCGAAACAGCCCCCGAACGACCTCGTGAGTGGCACTAACACCTCCCACGGGACCAATGTAACTCGTAGGAACTGACCCCGCAGCCGCGGGACTCCCGATTTGAGAATACGACGGTAATTTGCATATTTCTAGACTTAGGCTTAAAAACATGGCGTTAGAGGGTGAAAACTCGAAACAGCCCCCGAACGACCCCGTGGGTGGCGCCAACACCTCCCACGGGACCAATGTAAATCGTAGGAACTGCCCCCGCAGCCGCGGGGCTCCCGGTTTGAGAATACGACGGTAATTTGCATATTTTGAGACTTAGGCTTAAAAACATGGCGTTAGAGGGTGAGAACTAGAAACAACCCCCGAATGTCCCCGTGGTAGGCACTAACACCTCCCACGGAACCAATGTAACTCGTAGGAACTGACCCCACAGCCGTGGGACTCCCGGTTTGAGAATACAATGATAATTTGAATATTTCTAGACTAAGGCTTAAAAACATGGCGTTTGAGGGTGAGAACTCGAAATAGCCCCCGAACGGCCCCGTGGGTTGCACCAACACCTCCCACGGGACCAATGTAACTCGTAGGAATGGACCCCACAGCCGCGGGACTCGCGGTTAGAGAATATGATGATAATTTGCATATTTCTAGACTTAGGCTTAAAAACATAGCGTTAGAGGGTGAGAACTAGAAACAACCCCTGAACGTCCCCGTGGGTGGCACCAACACCTCCCATGGGACCAATGTAACTCGTAGGAACTGACCCAGCAGCCGCGGGACTCCCGGTTTGAGAATACGACGGTAATTTGCATTTTTCTATACTTAAGAAAAACATGGCGTTTGAGAATGACAACTCGAAATAGCCCCTGAACGGCCCCGTGGGTGGCACCAACACCTCCCACGGGACCAATGTAACTCGTAGGAACTGACCACGCTGTCACGGGACTCTCGATTTGAGAATACGACGATAATTTGCATATTTTTAGACTTAGGCTTAAAAACATGGCGTTAGAGGGTGAAAACTCGAAACAGCCCTCTAATGGCCCCGTGGGTGGCACCAACACCTCCCACGGGACCAATGTAACTCGTAGGAACTGACCCCGCAGCCGCGAGACTCCCGGTTTGAGAATACGATGGTAATTTACATATTTCTAGACTTAGGCTTAAAAACATGGCGTTAGAGGGTGAGAACTCGAAACAGCCCCCGAACGTCCCAGTGGGTGGCACCAACACCTCCCACGGGACCAATGTAACTCGTAGGAACTGACCCCGTAGCCGCGGGACTCCCGATTTGAGAATACGACGGTAATTTGCATATTTCTAGACTTAGGCTTAAAAACATGGTGTTAGAGGGTGAGAACTCGAAACAGCCCCCGAACGTCCCCGTAGGTGGCACCAACACCTCTCACGGGACCAATGTAACTCGTAGGAACTGACCCCATAGCCGCGGGACTCTCGGTTTGAGAATACGGCGATAATTTGCATATTTCTACTTGGTTTACTGATAATTTTAACTCATATATGCAATTTTTCAGCTTGATTAATTTTTTTGTAAAACTACTTGGTTACTGATATTTTTTTTATGTATCCTATCATTTGTAGGATTTTTGTACGCGGAACAAACGAAGGAGGCAATGGTCTACGACATGAAGATTGTTTATATGTTGTGGACATTCAGGATTTTGTTTTTTGTGTTACAGCCGTGCGGGCTTTTATTGTTTAGTTTTATGGCCGTGCGGGCTTTTATAATTTGATTGTTGAATTTTATGGCCGTGCAGGCTTTATAATAAGCAGGTTTTACATTTACAGGTTTTGGAATGTCAAGAAAATAGAGAAATCTCTGTCCAATTTTTTTTTGGTCCGTGAATTATTAAGACGTGTAAAATTTATAAATTTGTATATATATTTGTTTATTAACAATGTTTTCGATTCGCAATTTATGATTTTTTTTATTGTTTCGCCAATAATAAATATTTGTAACACCTCGTACGCGTCCAACGTTACACGTAGCAACCGACGGTGCACTCACAGGACCCCCATTTTTATTTTTTTTGCCGGGCATAAAAATGGTCGCGGCCAAAGTCCGCGACCATTTTTTTTATTTTTTTTTTCACGGTTGTGGGTCGCGGACTTTGGCCGCGACCAATTTGTCACGGTTGTGGGTCACGGATGAGGGCTGCGACCATTTTTTTTAATTTTTTGTCACGGTCGTGGGTCGCGGACTTTGGCTGCGACTAATTTGTCACGGTTGTGGATCACGGACTTTGACCGCGACCATTTTTTTGTCACGGTTGTGGGCCACGGACTTTGGCCGCGACCAATTTGTCATGGTTGTGGGTCACGGATGAGGGCCGCGACCAATTTTTATTTTTATTTTTTTGTCACGGTCGTGGGTCGCGGACTTTGACCGCGACCAATTTGTCACGGTTGTGGGTCACGGATGAGGGCCGCGCCCCGTCACGGCATGGGTCACGGCCCAAGTCCGCGACCATCTGCCGTGACTCCTCTCGACCGTGACCATTTTTTGTTCACAGACATGGGCCGCGACGCCCGAAAATGGTCACGCCCGAAATGGTCACGGCCTAAGTCCGCGACCCACAGTTTTGGTCATGGATTTTGGCCGTGACAAATCGCCAGTTTTGGTGTAGTGCATTCCATTACCACCTCCCATGAGCTTGAGTTGATTCACATGGATCTTATGGGTCCTACTCGTACTGAGAGTCTCGATGGTAAGAGGTATATCCTCATGATGGTGGATGATTTCTCCAGATATTCGATTGTAGATATTCGGAGAGAAAAATTCGATGATGTAAAGTTTTTAACGACTAAGTGCCGTGTCCTTCAAAATCAACACGGAGTCACTATAAAAAGGATACGTAGTTACAACAACACAAAATTTAAGGAAGCAAAGGTAGACCTTTATTGTGATAGCCTTGGGATCAAACATGAGTTTTCTGCTGTGAAGACTCCTCAGTAAAATGGGATTGTTGAGAGAAAGAGCAGGACGATTCAAAAAATGGCTAGATCTATGCTTCTAGTTCATAAAGTTTCCAGTAGATTTTGGGCAGAGGCAGTGTCTACTACATGCCACACGGTGAATAGGGTTTACATGCGTCCACACACACTTAAGACGCCTTATGAATTGTGGACTGGGAAGAAGACCAACCTTGCATATTTTCGTGTCTTTGGGAGTAAATGCTACATCCTACGGGATAAAGAGCAATTAGGAAAGTTTGACTCTCAGAGCGACAAGGGAATATTGCTAGGATATTCATAAAATATTAGAGCATACCGAGTTTTTAACCTGAAGAGCTCTAAGGTTATGGAGTCAATAAACGTCATCGTGTAAGATGACGAACCTCCGACGTTTATTGATCCTAACCTTCAGTGTGAGGATGAGGACTTTTCTGGCAGCGATTTACTTGTCCTTCACCCACACCCTGTGGACCCTACTCCTGTGTTAGGGGGCACACCTTCTTGGGTTCGTAAGAGTCATGACCCCGCCTCCATTTTAGGCGATCCCACCTTAGGGGTCAAGGCTCGTGCTCATCTAGAGAACGTTGTTAGTCATTTTTGCTACACGTCCACAGTGAAGGCCAATAATCACAAAGAAGCACACAAGGATGAACACTGAATATCTTCCACGTAGGATGAGTTTCTTTAGTTTAAAAAGAACAATGTATGGGAACTTGTCCCCCGACCTAGTGAGACTAATGTGATAGGTACCAGGTGGATTTTCAAGAATAAAATGGATGAAAATGGTACTATAATAAAAAATAAGGCTAGGTTAGTCGCTCAAGGCTACACACAGATAGAGGGTGTAGACTTTGGGGAGACATTTGCTCCTGTTACGAGGCTTGAGTCCGTCTTCTTACTACTCGCCATCGCATATCATCTGCGCTTTAAGTTATACCAGATGGATGTCAAGAGTGCCTTTCTAAATGGCATTCTACAGGAGGAGGTTTACGTGGAACAACCAAAAGGGTTTGAAGACACTAAGCACCCGGGGCACGTCTACTGTCTGAGGAAAGCCTTATATGGTTTGAAGCAATCACCCCGTGCTTGGTACGAGAGGCTTACTTCCTATCTCTTAGCCCGTGACTTCAAGAGAGGGGGAGTTGATATGACGTTGTTTGTCAGGAGAGATGACGGAGCTATTTTGGTTTCCCAGGTCTATGTGGACGACATAGTCTTTGGATCCACGTGCTCCTAGCATGCTCACCACTTTAAGGAGGAGATAAAAAGTGAGTTTGAGATGAGCATGGTAGGTGAGTTTACTTTCTTCCTTAGTCTCCAGGTTCGTCAGCTAGAGGATGGGATGTTCATCTCCCAATCCAAGTATGCTAGAGACTTAGTGAAGAAATTTTGTTTAGACTCCGCTAAGAATGCACGTGCACCTATGAGTACTTCTATAAATCTTAGTAACGACACTTCAGGCAAGGACGTAGAGCAAACCTTGTATCAGAGTATTATAGGTAGTCTTCTCTACTTGACTATTAGTCGTCCCGACATAGCCTTTAGTGTTGGAGTCTGTGCGCGATATCAGGCATCCCCAAAAGAGTCACACTTACTCGCTCTACAACGTATTATCAAATACGTGAGTGGGACTCTCTCCTACGGTATTTGGTATTCCTTTGATACCGATGCCCGTTTGTCCGCCTATTCGGATGTCGATTTGGCCAGGGATGTAGATAGTTGTAGGAGCACTTCTGGTGGGTGTTTCTACTTTCACTACACCAAAATGATTAAATTGTCACCTTTCAGTCGGCCACCCTTGTCAAGGTAATTGACCGTGACAAAAAACACACGTTTTGTATCACGGTCATTGACCTTGACACGACCGTGACAAGTCCGTGACAAATTTACTTGTCACGGACTTGTCACGATCAATGATCGTGATAATTCTTTAAATAATTGTCACGGTCAAGGACCTTGACATGACCGTGACAACTTCTGCAGCAAAAACCGTTTCCCCTTCTCCCCCCCCACCCCCCCGCCGTTCCCTCCTTTTTCCAACTCTCTCTCTCTCTCTCTCTCTCTCTCTCTCTACGCTGCTCTCTTTCTCTCTCTACTTTCAGGTTAATCTCTCTCTCTCTTCCATTTATATATATGTTTGACTGTATATATATGTGTGTGTGTGTGTGTGTATATGTGTGGGGTGGGGGTGGGGGTGGGGGTAGGGGGTGGGGCAGAGGGCTATTGTGTGTATGTGGTGGGTGGGGGTGGGGGTGGGTAGGGGGCAGGGTGGGGTTAGGGGGTGGGGCAGGAGGTTGTTGTGTGTGTGTGTGTGTGTATTGTGTGGTTGGTGGGGTTTGGGGAGGGTGGGGGGTTGTTGTGTGTGTGTGTGGTGGGTGGGGGTGGGGAGGGGGAGGGGGTAAGGCAAGGTACCATTGTAATTATCTTAATATCATGTTTTGATGATTCTATGAGATAATATATATTGTTTCAAGGTTAACTCATTGTAGATAAAAACATTCACATAGTAAGATTAAATTGAATCCATCCATAGATTCTATAATTACATCCACTAAAATATAATTAATAAATGAAACAGTTTTAGATGAAAGTAAATTAATAATTAGTGCCCATTTCATATGAAAGTAGGATTGCCCCTTAGTGTAAATTAGTAAATTAATAATTGTATACGTTAATTATTAGTTTTATTGATGAAATGAATTAATTGAGTAGATGAATTAGAAGGAGTACGGGATACACATTTGTTGTTGACATTGCTGTTGGATTATTTTGTTTAGTAAATGTTTGGTTGGTTAGTTTTAAAAGTGGCATGACCACTAGAATATTGTCCATATGGGGGTGAGATTTTTTAACTCTTTTTGAAAATTAGTTTGTATATCGAACAATATATATATAGTATGATAATTAAATGAAACATACTTGAAATTAAATATAGTGCGCATAGATACTAGCCTTCTAGTTCTTATACGTACCCGTTCGAGAGTCATTACCCCTGTAATGAGATCTCTCGAATTGTCCCGTTTGGACAGTTTAAGAATGTATAATTTCTGTATAATATTCTTAGTGGCTTAAAGTTGTTACTTTTGGAGGAAGTTCTGCAGTCGTATCTTAATGTTCTCTGGGTACATACTAGATTGACAAGTGTGACTGTTATTTCAATTGATCAATTGAAATAACACTCACACCTGCCAATCTATGTCGTGTACTTGGAGAACTACGGGGATATGCTGTCGAATTTTTTTCAAATCGTAACAATGTGCATGAGTTGTTAAGTATATTACAGAAAAATACGGTCTTGAATAGGATAGGACCACTCACCCTTTAATAGGATAATTAAATGATGGGATAATTAAATAAAACATACTATAAATCTAAGTTTTGTTTACCTTTAATAGGTGTTTAGTTGTGGTAGTTGTGATGGGATATCCGAAATACAAAGAGTGGATGGGTGAGACTAATAGAATGGGGGATGTGTTTCGCAGAGGTGCTAACGAATTTGTGAAATATGCAAAGAGATGTCATAATGATGAAGAGTTTCCGTGTCCATGTGCTAGGTGTAAGAATGGTAAGGTATTTGAGTGGAAAACAGTTGAACTAAATTTGTTAAGATCGGGTATGCAAGATAGTTATCGATTTTGGAGTTTTCCCGGTGAATTGAAAGTTCCTTTTATCCCCGACCAACCTTCACAACTACCTTCAACAAGTAGAATATATGTAGAAGGGGAGACGTAGATCATAATATGTTAGAGGATTTAGTTGATGATGCGTACGGAGTTTATGAAGCAGATAAGAATGAGGTTACTGATGATGTAGAGGATTCAAGTGCTCGTGAAGATAACACGATAAACTTGACGATGACTACCAAAGTTTAAAATTTAAGGCGACCCAACCGTTATACTATGGCTGTGAGAAAGATCAAACAACTTTACATGCCAGGGTTGGTTTGCACAGTTTGAAGACGCAGTACGGTTTGTCTGGCAATAGCGTGACGGGAATTCTGAAATGGGTGAAGGGCTTAATACCCAAGGTGAATACACTTCCAAATAGCTATCCTATTATGAAGAACAGTTTGGAAGGTTTGGGAATGAAGTATAAATCGATTCATGCTTGTGTGTATGACTGCATACTATACCGAAAGGAGTATGAAAATCTCGTTCGTTGTCCGGTATACGATGAACCTAGATATGTCCAATCTACTAGTAAGGAAGGCACAAGCTCAAAAGTACCTCAAAAAGTATTGAAATATTTTCCCGTTGGGCCTAGATTAAAGCGATTTTTCACAGTACCATGGATTGCAGAGGCAATGACTTGGCATGCTAGGGCAGAAGTAGGGGGTAGTATCATGCGTCATCCTATTGATTCTACTGCCTGGCAGAGGATGAATTTTGAGTATCCCGATTTTGCTCGAGAACAACTCAACATTCGTTTGGCTATATCAACAGATTGTTTCAATCCATTTGGGAATCTAAGCACCAATCAGAGTGCATGGCCAGTGATCCTAGCCCCACTCAACCTCCCTCATTCATAGTGTGTGAGACCTGAATTTTTGATGATGGCTTTATTGATACCTGGGCCAAAGGCACCAAGTGATGACATTGACGTCTACCTGGCTCTTTTGGTAGAAGAATTAAATGAGTTGTGGGAAGAGGGTGTGCAATCATTTGACTCTTTTAGAAAAGAAGAGTTTACGCTGAAAGCCATGTTGATGTGGGCAATTCATGATTTTCCAGCTTATGGGACATTATCCGGTTGTGTAGTACATGGTTATTTGGGGTGTCCTATTTGTGGAGAGGAGACTGAATCTCTTCTTCTATCCTCTAGCTTAAAAAATGTATACCATCGCCACAGGAGGTTTTTACCCCCAGCTCATAGTTTCATATTTGAGAAAGGTTCCAATTTTTTATTGGGCGGAGTTGGACATAGGCTACTGCCGAGATAACTTTCGGGTTCAGAAATTGAAAGTAAATCTTCTGAATGTGGCCCTAATATGCTAGGTAAGAATCCCACATTTAAGAACGTCAAGCATAAGAAGACCCCAACCGGGAATGAAACTGAGATAAGAAAGGCATGGTCTCGGAAGTCAATTTTATTTGACTTCCTTATTGGAAGAATAACCCGGTGCGCCATGTATTGGATGTGATGCATGCAGAGAAGAACTTCGCTAAACATATTGTGGGTACTTGCCTTAGGGGAGTCATTCGAAGGATGGAGAAAATGCATGAAAAGACATTAAATCGTTAAAACTTAAGCAGCAACTATGGTTGAAAGAAGATAGTAGGGGAAGGACAATAATTCCCCCTGGTGCGTTTACTTTGACGAGTGGGGAAGGAAGGTGCTTCTAGACACAATATATAATTTGAAGGGCCCATCTACTTTTTTGTCCAACTTGCAAAGGATTGTGAATTATGCTTCTCATAATTTACATAAGTGTAGGTCCCACGATTGTCATGTGATCATGCAATTGGTTCCTCTATTGTTTATGCACTGTTTCTCCAAGCACAAGGATTTGCGTAGGGATATTATGCAAATTAGTATTACCTTCTCCCTCTTGTGTGAGAAGGTAGTGAATCGAGAACACATAGTGGCCGCAAAATTGATTGTGATCGAAGTGATTTGTATATTGAAGAAGTACTTTCCCCCAGTATTCTTTGACATAAATGTTCACTTGTTAGTACACCTATGTGATGAGGCAGTTCTTTGTGGCCCAGTTAAAAATATGTGGATGTATCCGTTTGAAAGATTGATGAAAGTTTTTAAAGATTACGTCAAGAATACGTGATACATTACAGGATCAATTGCAGAGGAATACATCACCGTGGAGTCATCAATATATACTCAAGAATATATGCCTGACTCGACCAGCGTTGATGACACTGATGAATTCGTCGATGATGGTGGTCATGTGATGAGAAAACGAGTGAAATTAATGAGTTTGAAACATGAACAAGTATCTCATTATCTATTTGACACACATGAAGATGTCGAAGAATGGAAAAAGTAAGTTTTGATTATTATAATATTTAACATTATTTTAGATTATTTTATACATGATTGATTTTGTAATATGCAGAAAATACGAAGCCTGTGAGAACAATAAAAGACGAAAAACAATGGTACAATCAGACAATGAATTTAGGTTGTGGTTGACACAAGAGGTAATTATAATGAAAATAGTCGTTATAAAACGTTACATTACACTCAAATTTTACCACTAATATAATTAATTTATCTATATTCTCAGCTCCTAAAGACGGGTGATGCGACATCAAGGCTTGCTCATCTAGCCACTAGACCCTTGTTCGTGGTATAAGAGTATAAAAAGTATCGATTGAACGGTTACATTCTCGATGCTAAAGTGTACAAGGAAAGTACAAATGTACAGAACTCAGGAATTTCATACAAGGCTCTTACTATCCTTCGAGTGAGCGTAAAAGATAAAAACCTCATTGATGCTGAAAGGACTTACTATGGTGTAATCCAAAATATATTTGAATTGGATTATATAAGCTTCAAAGAGGTTGTATTTTACTGTGACTGGGTAAGAGTTGAGGATAAAAATGCTTGTAAAGTTGATCCTGTCACCAATTTGATCATGGTTGACTTGTCCAAGTTGAAGAGCAACGAGCACGTGAGCGATGAGCCGTTTGTTTGTGCATTTCAAAAGGTTAAGCAAGTATTTTATTCAGAGTATATCAACAACGAGCCGTGGTCAATTGTCCAACACGCTCCAAGGCGTCTAAATAGTAGTGTGGATGACTTGGCTGTTCCTACCGAATATCAATCCATTTTTTATGATAACCCGGATTTGAAACAATTTTTCAATTTGTAATAAATATTTCAATTTCTACCGAAACATCCATTTTTAATTCTTTTAATTGATTTGCACTTCTATCATTTTCACTCTTGTGTAGTGTGCGTGTGTGGAGAGGAGATTAATACATAAATATTCCAATTACATCTAAGTTTTGTTTATACTAATCCATGAATATACGCTTTCTTACCTTTAATAAGTGATTAGTAAATAGTTATTTGGGGTGTCCTATTTGTGGAGAGGAGACTGAATCTCTTCCTCTATCCGAACACTAAGAAATGCCATAATCCTATGGAGTTATGCTCTGCAAATTCCTCCCAACCGTTATGTAGCCAAACATCACCAGTTGAAGTTGTCAATTCCACTTTCCATACCCCGCCACTTGGAACCTCTAGCAAAACATGGGATACTATTGGAAGGTGGAATTGACAACTTCAACTACTGATTTTTGGCTAGACAACGGTTGGAAGGAATTTGCAGCGCATAACTCCATAGGATTATGGCATTTCTTAGTGTTCAGATATGAAGGGAATTATATTTGACACGATTTCCCGGGGTACATTAGTTGGAAAGAGGTGCCATATGAGCTCAAGTTAGCTGTTTGGGTGACACTACATGTAATGTATTTATATTTATATGTCAATTTTGATTTCGATTTCAATTTCGATTTATATTTATCTATATTTGCGAGGCATATACTAATTTTACTTTATTTTATTTCAGGGGACAGGGAGTGGCCCCGAGGGTAGGCCACATATGCTCGATACTTATGTGGCTCTTCGGATGAGAAGGGAAGGATAAGGAGGTTTCCCCAAGCGTCGCGATATAAAATCTTTTTTCCAGCTAAATATTTTGTAGATTTGAGATAATTGACGGTGATGTTGTTTCTTCTTAAATAGTTTCTATTTTGAATGTATATTTGCGTTATCTCTAGTTTATTTGGATATATGATATTTGAATAGGTACAACGTTGATATAACAGCTATAAATATACTGCTGGGCAGTGGCAGTGGCCATACTGCCCAACCGATTTTTTTTTAATTCTTCCCAAAATTATCACGGTCATTGACCGTGATATGATCGTGATAAAAGTTGTCACGAACATGTCACGGTCAATGATCGTGACAATTTTTTTAAAAGGGGACAAGACTTTGTCACGGTTATTAACCGTGACTAAACGTGTCACGGTCCATGACCGTGACAATTCTTACGATATTGTCAAGGTCTATGATCGTGACACGTCCTTGACAAAAAAAGTTGTCTCCCCCCGAATTATCACTATCATTGACCTTGACAAGTCCAACTTGTCAAGGTCAAGGACCGTGACAATTCGGCAGATTTGGTGTAGTGTTTGGTTCTGCTTTTGTCTCCGAGCTGAGCAAGAAGCAAAACTCCATCTCTTTGTCCACTGTGGAGGCCGAGTACATCGCCGTCGGGAGTTGTTGCATGCAACTCTTGTGGATGAAGCAAATGTTGGAGGATTATGGGATTTCACAGGACACCATGACTATCTCCCGTGATAACATGAGCCCAATACACATATCCCGTAATCTAGTCCAGCATCCGTGCACTAAGCACATCAGGATATGCGAGCACTTTATACGTCAGCTAGTTGAGGAGAAAGTCATATCCCTGAGTTTCGTACCCACTGACCTTAAGTTAGCAGATATTTTCACGATACCTTTAGATGCCCTTAGATTAGAGAGTCTTCGAAAGTCTTTAGTGATTTGCACAGTTGACTGAGGGGTTGTTTCATATCTAGGATATGATTCATTGTCATGTTCATATCATATGATACCTATTGCTAGTTTGTATCATTTGTATTATTTTTTTGCTTTTTCTATGTTTTTTTTAAAACTCCAAAAAGATTTTATTTTTATAAAATTTTAGAAAAGCACAAAAATATTTTTATATTTTGTTCACACTTTTTATGGATGAGCATTTAAGATAGCCGAGTAACAAATTTCATTCCATTTATCCATGTGACTGTTTGATAGTGATTTGAGACGCTACATCATTGCATCCATGTGCTTTACAATGTTTGGAGTCTTTAAGATGTGATTAGTCTTATCTTTCTACATGTTTGTCTCCTTATCTCCTTTATTGTACACATGCACGACTTTATTTGATTATTGCACTTGTCTATCACATATTGGCTTAAGTGTTTTTATGTCAATTCTCTCTATACAACGAACCTTATGCGATAAAACTTGACAAAATTGGAATGCATGTAAATCCCAGTTGATGAGATTGTATGGTATTTTATCAACAGTGAAGGGATACGATAGGTTCGTATCTATCCTTTGCGATTAAGCCACCATTAATTAGGACCTAAAAAATTAAGGAATTTTATTATTCAGGGTCCAAAGAGGTTTTAAAGAGCCCGAAAAAATTTAAAGGCAATCAAAATAAATTCATGCCATATATGGTCCATTAGGTTTCACCATCAATTCTCCAAAGTTTGAGAATTTAAATCACCTCTATTCAAAATATAAAACTGAGGGAGTTTGGTTGGAGAATTTAAACGGGTTTGCACTTCCTTGAAAGTCCTGAAAAAGCATTAAATCTTTTTGGACGTTATTGGTGTGGAAATCACTTTGAGCTTTGATTTGCTGATTTGATTGAGTCAATGTCTCATATTTACATTTTTTACACCTAAGGGAGATGTTGAGTTTATTCTTTAGGAGTATCCGATATTCATCGTGCACATATGTTATGTTTGTATGCATTGATTTTCCTATCGAATTTGATCACACCCCTACATTTACGCTATCATCGACTTGGTTGTTTTTATGTTTATTCATGGTATGATTCTTTGTTATATATTTTGTGTGAAAAATATTGAAAAATTAAAAAATAAGTTTGTTTATTACCTTGTGACATTTTCCATATTTATTTGTGCTTCTCATATCTATCTATTTGGGGATAACATAAAAAGGGGGAGAAGAATTATGGGGAAAATTGTTTGGTGTTTGGTTGATTTATCAATGATTTGCTTAAGCTTAATTGATCTTCGATTTTTGCGTATAATTATATTTCAATATGTTGCTTGTCATGGGTATCTGCGTTATCTCATGTGTGTAGGTACAAAGTTGATAATTATTGGATTTCACACCCTAATAAGAAAAGCTTTGGGAGTTTCTGAAGATTTGAATATGTTGAAGTGTTATTGGAGACAAATACTTTAGTATTCTCAGTTTGAAGGTTTAATGGGGATATTATCTTATATGTTATTTGTTTTATGGAAATAGTATAATTCAGATTTTTTTTGTATGTACCGGCATAGACATAGGGGGAGATTTGTAAGGACATGATTTTATAAATGTCCGGGGTAGAATCTAGGAATTTTTTGTTTTCCCTAGATCACAGTTTGTATGTCTGATACTGCTACATTCAGAACGTCAACACGATCATCCACGACGGCCTTAATACGAATCCATGTATCCACCATCTTCACACATGTATCATGCTACATGCGACGTGCTGCTCAACCCATTCCCACTACTCCACTTTTTATTGTTAGTAAAATGATTTATTGGAGTTGTTTATATTTGCATAAATATTTGAGAATTTTTTCAAAAAATATTTTTTCGAAGTCTAATTTGTTTTTTCAAAAGCAGAAATTGTTCTAAGTGTAGAAGCAGAGTGCCTCAGTCGTCGAGCTCGTTCAAACGACATAGCACTGTCGTTCGAGCGAGATAGGCATGTCGCGCGATCTCGTTCAAGCGACACATGTCCTTCGTTCGAGCGACGTGATGATCTCGTTCGAACGCCGCCGCCGCCTCGATTTTCATATAAATATCTGGTTTCATTCTACACATTTTCTAAATCTTTTTCACACACCATTTCTACAATTAACAACCCAGAAAAGAGACTTCACTTTTTAAGGTTTTATACCTTGTTTATTCACATAAACACTCCCATCTATGTATGTGAATCATTAAACCTTCAAGAGGATCGTTTTTACTCATCTGGAGTAATTTTTGGAGAAGTCGTTTCTTCTTCATTGCTTCCCACCTGGAGTTCTTGCGGGAGATTCCAGCCGACGACATCGAAACCGACACCCGAGAGTATTTCGTATGTCACTGTTATTTTCATTATAAACCGTGTAACCGTTTCTTACAAAGTATCGTGAAAATAAAAAGCTTTTGTCCCTTTAGGGGATTTTTCCCCATTTGTGTGTTTTGTTTGTGATTGACTGTTCTTGAATGATCATATTGATTTCAATCACAACTAGATGCATGTTTTAGGATTTAATTGAAAAAACCCGAGTTTAATTAAATAATTTCTTTGTTTGAACAAAAGCGCACTCTTCAAAAAGTTTACCAAACGCACACCAATATTTATAAACACAAAAAAATGAATTTAAAACTGTATTTAAAAATAGTGTTTAAAGCAAGTTTCTTGAATACATAACTAAACGGGCCTTAAGCATTTTATTTAAGTGGTCAAAATAAAAGTATTTAATAGTGTTTGTAAATTTTTTATTTTTATTTGGAGAAGAGGAAAAACATTGCCGTTTGTAGGAAATCATTCTATTTAATTTTAAATTTCATTATTTTCTTAACTATTACTAGGCTCTTCCATTTTTTCATGACAATTTTCTTCTTAATACAAAATCAAAAGGTTTGGTGCAAGCTTTTTGTTATTGTCAGTTAGTTAATGAAAATATTAAATGTTGCAAAAATTAATTCTACCAATACTTTTTGTAATGACATCAAAAATGCCCTTGTGTCACTACCACGTAATCAATGTTGTCGACCTAATAACATGTTTTTGCATGACATTATTATGTGAAACTTCATGAAAACGAAATCAATTTCTTTAAAAATAAATACTATCACCATTTTAATTTTGGGACAATAAAATGTTGATTTGAAACAGCTATAAGACCCTTAAATTAAATGTGTAATTAATATTTATACACTAGTCTAAATAAAAATTATAAATCCATGATATTATTTTCACAAAATAGTAACAGTAACAGTGACACATGTGACATCACACATGATAATACCACGCCAACACCCATTAGAGTCGTTGGTTATGTGGTAGCGACACGGTAATTTTTTGTTGATAATATTTTTCAGAAAACAACATGAAACAAACCTCGTAAGCATTTTCTTTAAAATAGAATTTTGTACAGACACTAAAATCACTGCACATAATAGTTACATTAAAATATAACTCACTTTAAAATTTTACTCATTATAACATGTGATTCCTGATATGATAGTGTCATGTCATCATCGTTCGTCATGTCGGTATTGATAGGAATGACAATCGTTGACATGACACGATAACACGATTCATACCAGCATGAAATTAACAAGTTAGGGTTAACTATTTCTTATCTCAAACCCGAAGATGACACGACCTAACAACACAAAGAAAAAATGGGTTGGGTTACTGTCAAATACGAATAACACAAAAAAATAACACGAATAAACCACTTTATTTAATATTTATGAAGAGTGCATAAAATACTTTTTCTTTCTTGATTTACAAATTGTGGCCATCCACTCCGATCCTCACGACGGGTGGGACAGAGAAGAGAGGGCGTCTTTAATGTTGAGAGGATCTTGGTCCCACGCATCCCTCCCGGGAGCACTTCGACCGACATCAGTGATGAGGTAAAAAATGTACAGAGATGGAGTCGTCAGTCTATTTTACTCAAAACAGACAAAAGAAAAAGGGAGCCATCCCAAAGGACAATATCCAAAGTAATACTGATACATACGAAATCGAAATGATTCAAAAAGGGTTCGGAGGCTAAGTTACGAAATGGGAAGGTGTTAGGCACCCATTCCTCCCTTACGGTCTCTCATGGGTTATTGTTATTTTCCTTTATTTCCCCGTTATATGTGTGCATGCGTATATGTAGTGGGGATAGGAATCATCGACTTGTATAATGGAAGAGATAAAGCGAGTCATCCGTAAGAATGTTCCTAAAAATAGTATTAGAAAAATAGGATTTACGCGATTATCCTAGCGTTGATCGTTATAATGGAACGATAACGCATATGTAATAATACGCCACTAAGCACAAATATACGTTTATATAAATATATAGAATCTAAGAGAGTTAAGTTTAAATAATATAGAAAAAAAATAGAAAAAAGTAGGAAAATGACTCGAGTATCGGGTTTTACCCCGAGACGCCTATGTAGCCTATAGAGGCATCAAAGTCCACGTAGTTCGTATGCAAAACAAGAGGTGGGGCTTACACCATAAATACAACCGGGGACTTCTCTTATATGTGTGTGTGTGTGTAAAAAAGTGTTTTAGTTATGAGAAAAGTGTGAGAAAGGTGTGAGAATTCCTGTTTGGAATTTATGATCAAACCCTCTTTTTCTTATTTTTTGGGTTTTTATTTATATGAAAATAAGAGATGTGCAATAATACTAGATAAAAAGTATATTAATATATGTGATATGAGAGAATAAAAGTGCTAAGTAATAAAATAAGTTAATGCGAATTTAGGAGAATTTAAAGAGAGAGTTGAAAGAGTTAGTCCTTCTTGGAGATCTTGAGCTTGACCTTGGATGGTTGAGAGCGACCCTTGCACTTGGGTGATGATGGAGGGTACTTAATTTGCCAACTTTGGCGAAAATGTGATGAAAGGTGAAGGTTGGAAAGGGATTTCGATGTGGAAATCACGTTGACTTCGTGAGAGGTTTTCTGAGTTTGTTGAGAGTGATGGATTTCAGATATTTTTTCTTTCTTGGAAGGGGGTTAGGTCCTTCTTTTTATAGGCCCAGGGTATTGCCGATCGTCATAGCCCTGGTCCTGCCAATCGGCAGGTGTGTTTGGGCACACTGCCGATAGGCAGGGTTTGGGACCTGCCGTTTGGCAGTCTTTTTCAGGGTCCTTTAGAAAATCGGCCGTAGAGCACAAACCGTTGATCCGAATTGCCCACAGGGTGAACAGTTGGAAAGGTAATTCAGAGACCTTCAAAAGTACTTGCGATTGCTCCGGGTTCGGGAGTTGACTTGGGTCAAATGTGGCTCTGAAGCATTCATCGGTCCTTTGGACATGGAATCGTCGGACGCAAACGGATCGTTCGTCCGCTTGGTAAGTAAGAATCGCGCACGAGGTGGACCGTTGGAAATTTTAGGAGATGAAATTCGACATTCCAAAGAGCTTGACTCGGTTTGGTGGATTGACTTGGTAAATCGGGGCCTGGAAGCGTCCGGTGACCTCTTGATCAAGTTTCGATGGAAAATGGGTCGTTCGTCCGCACCGTAAGTCAGAATTGCACATGGGACGGGTCGTTGGAAAGGGGTTTCATTGCCCTTAGAAGATTCATTCAGTCTCGGTCGAGCTGAAGAGTTTGACTTTTGGTCAAACGGAGCCTGGGAGTGCCCGATTGCCTTTAGGTAAGTACTCGGGGTATGACTTAAGTTTGTAGCGATGAGGGGAGGTGCTAGGGAACCTACGGAGAGGTTAGGGGGTGTTAGAATGGGGTGTCTACAGAGCCCCTAGACGAGTGAGTTTGGAACAAATGATAGCCGTCGAATAGACACCGCATGATGCCTTTGAAAGAAGGTGACCAATTCAGAGGGTCGAGGCCGATTCTGAGGACCTGGGGATGAGGATGACCGATTCTGTGGGTTGAAGCCAATTCCGAGGGCTTAATAGATGAGGGTGACCGATTTTGTGGGTTGAAAACAATTCTAAGCTCTTAAAGATGCGGGTGATCGATTCTGCGGGGCGAAGCTAATTCTGAGGGCTTGAAGGTGAGTGTGACCAATTTTGTGGGCCGAAGCCAATTTTGAGGGCTTGAATTGAGATGAGGGTGACCGATTCTGCGGGTCAGAGCCAATTCTTAGGGCTTGAAGGTGAGGGTGACCGATTCTGTGGGTCGAAGCCAATTCCGAGGGCTTGAATTAAGATGAGGGTGACTGATTCTGCGGGTCGAAGCCAATTCTGAGGGCTTGAATTGAGATGACGGTGATCGATTCTGCGAGCTTAGGGTGAGATGACCAATTCTGCGGTTCAAAGCCAATTTTGCGAGATTAAATTATGATGACCAATTCTGTGCGCTTAAGTTGTGATGACCAATTCTGTGGGTCGAAGCCAATTCTGAGGGTTTAGGGTGAGATGGCCAATTCTGTTAGTCGAACACAATTCCGCGGGCTTAAGTTTTGATGACCAATTCTGCGGGTCGAAGCTAATTCCGAGGGCTTAGGGTGAGATGACCAATTTTACGGGTCGAAGCCAATTCTATGTGCTTAAGTTATGATGACCAATTCTGCGGGTCGAAGCCAATTTTGAGGGCTTAAATTGAAATGACCAATTCTATGAGTCGAAGCCAATTATGAGGGCTTAAATTGAGATGTTCTCGGGGAACTCTGTCGGGGAAATTACCTTGTGGTTTTGATTTGATCTACGAAGCTGATTGTTGGGAAAATCCTCGTGTATTTTGGAGATTTTGCCATGTAATAGCCAGTTTGATTATGTAAATTCCACTGAGGAAGTGATTAGGTGGTCCAGGGTTTAGACGTATTTCTCGAAGAAATTTAAGACCTTTGGGGAATAGGAGATACTTTAGAGGTCCTATGGGGATGTTGTCGGGAGGAGATTCACTTGGGTTTTTAGAGTTTCGATGGGTAAATAGGAGTTCTGCTTGAGGAGTGGAAAATTTTCTTGGTGAAAAATGTTTTAAATGCTATCTGGGACTTTTAGGAATTTTCTGAGGATTTTTCAGGGTTTTCTGGTATTTTTTAGGAGTTTCTATACGAAAATAAAAGGGGTGACGGTCGGTATGGTGTAAGGGTGCCATTCCGTAGTGGCACAGACTTTTGGACTACCTCAAGAAGGTAAAGGGTCAGTACAGATCGGTAGGTTTGGGGGATTTTTTAGGTGACCTTTTACCCTTGGGGGATGAACGTTCAGGACACGGGGTTGACTGGAGTGAATGCGCAGATGAGACGTTTACTGGTACATGAGTTTTGCCACTCTTGGTATCTCAGGGAGAGGGTGGTTCGTCAGATTACTGAGGAGGAGGTGGTGGTGCCACCTGTGAGGCCTCATATGTCTATGAGGCGGGAGTGACTGTTGCCAAAGGATGCGAGGATCGCGATGATAATTGGCGAGTCCTATCTGCTGTACACTGATACGGCTGTGCCGTATGATTATATGGATTTTGTGAAGAGTTGGATGATGGCGCCCAGCATATATGATGCACTTCCACAGTGGCGGTCCGTCGACATCTGTGATGGAGGAGACTTTAGAGGTCCCTTTTATGCGGTTGCATACTCCTTCCAACAACATTCGGTGGCTGATGGAGGGATGGTGCCTATGTTGCATCGTCCTCATGCGATGGATTCGGAGGATTTGGGCTTGACAGATGAGGTCCTTCGTCCTGAGGTATACCTTTGTGTTCTTCTCTTTTCCTTCTTTCCTTTCTGGTTTCTTTTGACCCTTTCTGCTTGACATTGATTTTGCCCTTTCTTACAACAAGTCCGAATGTCCACCACTTGGCTGAGGGACATTAAAGATTGGATATCTTTGGCGACTGCCCATATTTGGGATGCAATTCCTGTTCCTTCTTACTTGGTGCCATCTGTCTCATCCGGGGAGGAGTCTGGTTCGGGCAGTGGTGGTGCGTCATCTCGCCGCAGGGGGAAAGAGAGCGCATCGCAGGGGTGGGAGTTCTTAGAGAGAGAGAGAGAGAGAGAGAGAGAGAGAGAATATGGGTTCGGGCTGAGTCCCGTTGTTTTTTCTTTTCTTTATTTCCTACATGGTTGATGTAACACAGAAACATATCTATGCAATGAAGTTTTTTTATTATCTTTTGTTAATGATGAATGAATGCATGCATGCGCGCTTTTTACTTTGCTGTTGAGGCCGTAAAAAGAAATATTTTTGGAAGTTTTGAAGGAAAGTTTTATTCACAATGAGAAATTATATAAACATGAAAAAGGGAATTTGAACTTCTCTTTGAGAATATCAATTTATTTTTATTGAGTTTTCTAATTTTGACAAAAGTGGAAAAAGGAAAATTTCTAAAAATAGGGGGCTGTCGATCGGCAAGCCCCTTGTCCTGCCTATCGGCAGGTCGGTCCAGTCCCATCATTTCAAAGCTTTGATTGGTACCCTCTTCAGCCTTTGGTACCTTGTGGGGCAGGGTTTCCTCCAATTTCTGTAGGGGTTGCATCTTTTTGTGGGGGTTTTCAAGTATAAAAAGGGGTAAGGGTCGAGTGCTTTCATCACACCTTCATATTCTATCTTTCTTATTCTGTGAGATGGCTCTCCCTGGTAGTGTTGAGTTTGCCAACTACCTTGAGACTTTGGAGGGAATGTGCTCTTATAATGTCGACTATGATGCTTTCAACATGCATCGAGTCTCCTTATGGCGGTGGTACAATTTTGTTGCCCCGAAGACCATGTATTTTGTTTTGGCTCGGAAGAAGTCTGTTCGACTTATGAAGAATTTTCTACCATGTTGGGAGTAAATCCTATTATGGCAGCTGCTATGCCTGAGTTTTCCTCATCTCCTCGGGAGTTGTTGGTTGGACTTCTCCGTGTCTCGCCCTCGGTGGGTAGATCCTTGATCACTGGAGGAATGATTTCTCTTCTGGCAATATTGTGGTTTGTGCATTTGCAGGAGGTTGGTGATGCTAGATATGCCGGAGCCGTCATTCTGGGCTTGGTTTCAAAATTACTGCTGGTGGACCCACAACTTGCAGCCATTACCTCATGGATGTCATACCGTCACAATACTGCAGTGGTGATATTGGCGGACTCTCTGAATGTCCTGGATGCCTGGCGCGAAGGTCATTCTGACTTTCTAAGGGGTAGCCCAGTGATGCTGTTCATGTGGTTATCTGAAAAATTCTGCTTGGTGACTACTCCAGAATATCCTTTGTCAACTGTACCTAACTTCTTTTCGTGCCATTTTATCAGCGTGGGATTGGATATTGAGACTTAGGAGAACTGGTTTGGGGATCATAGTGCTTTAAATCTGTATTGGTTAGTGCCTTGGTGGGGACAACTGATGCCTATTCCGGAATTGGGAGAATACCCATTCGTTCTGCTGGTTGGTCTCAGATAGACCTCTTTCTATATCCCTTGGAAACTTCTGCGCTAATTTGATTGGGAGCAGATCATGCCACCTCAAACACTAGATTTCTTTCCATTAGAAAATCTGACAGAGCGTCTGCGCATGCGTCTTGGCTCTCTGTGGGAGAGTCAGTGTTTGTCGTCCCGTCCCTCTCAATCTGTTGGGAGAGTTTGGCACATCCCTGAGGATTATATGAAGTGGTTGTGGAGGAGAGTAGTTATCAAGATGTTAGCAGTGGATACTGGATAAAGGTGGCTTGTCTTACCATGGAGGGAGGGGTTGTGGTATTTCTGAGGCTGGGTCGAGCTTATAGGTCCATGGAGCATCTGCAGTACTCTATTCAGGCAGGAGAATCTTGGGGACCCCGGGATGTAGATGATGATGATGGAGAGGGATCCTCTGGTAGCTGTGGGCAGGACACTTGGGGGAGTTTATTTTTGTAATGAGAAATAAATTTGGGAATTTTATTTGGCTTTTTAGGAAAGTAGGGGAAGGGAGTTATCCGTTCCTTTTCCTATGTAATTGCATTCTAACTTCTTATTAGTGAAATAAACAAGTTTTTGATCATCCAGCTGTGCCTTTTGATGAATTTTGTATTTTTGAATTATCTATACCGATCGATAAGGTATGCATAACCTTTTGTTCAAGTATATGTTATAATGAATTGTCGTTCTCAGAGATAAGAAAATAATAATTTTTTTATGAAAAAGAAAGGGTCGTGCTCATGTAAGATGTATGAGCTGCCTACGTACCTCTGGGGCTTTTGAAATTTTTTAATTTTTTTGAAAATGGTTTTTTAGAGGATCAGGAGCACGTAGTTCTGGGTAGAGGGAAATGGAGATTTTTTTTTAGATTAGAAGGGAGATGAGGAGAGTCGTAGCGTGCCAATATTTTATCTAGGGGGTAGAATTTCTTGAGATGGTTCAGGTAGACTAGACGAGCCATATCTTCTCCATCTAAGTCGGTGATCATGGCGGCACCGCCAGACAAGATCTTCTTGACGATGTATGGGCCTCTCCAATTGGGCTTAAACTTCCATCTAGGGTCCCAGATAGGCTTTACTATTTCTTTTAAGGCTAAATCCCCTTCTCAGAAATCGCGGTCTTTGACTCTCTTACTGAATGAACGCATTATTTTGCCATGGTACCCTTATATATGATACAACGCCTTCAGTCTCCTTTTGTCTAAGAGTGACAGCTCGTCGAGATGACTTTGATGCCAGTCCTCCTTACTACCTTGCTTTCAAGCATGATGCGTAACAAGGGTATTTCTAGCTCCACAGGTAGGACTGCTTCCATAACGTAGACTAGAGAGTAAGGGGTAGCCCAGTAGAGGTTCAGATTGAGGTTCGATAGCCCCAGAGGGCGTATAGGATTCGGTCGGTCCAATCTCGATCGCTTTCGTTCATCTTACTGATGATGGCTTTGAGGTTCTTGTTGGTGGCTTCGACTGCACCATTGGTCTCAAGACGGTAAGGAGAAGATTTATGTCTCTGAATCCCATACTTGTTGACCAATTCTGTGACTTCTGCCTCGAAATGCAACCCATTATCTGACACTAGCTCGTGAGGGACCCCATATCGGCAGATGATGTTTTTTTAATGAATTGGGCCACTTTATTGGTGTTCAGGACTGCGTATGACTCGGCTTTGACCCATTTGGTGAAGTAATCAATGGCAACCGGGATGAACTCATGCCCGTTGGAGGCCTTGGGTGTACCCTTCCTTATAATGTTGATGCCCCAGGTGGAGAATGGCTAGGGAGAAGTCATGTTGTATAATTCTCGTGGAGGCAAGTGTTGAAGGTTAGAGAATTATTAGCGTTTGAGGCATCTCCGAACATAGGCGGAGCAATCATGGATCATGGTGGTCCAGTAATATCCTTGTCGAATGATCTTCTTGGCAAGCATGTGATCGTTCATGTGGGTCTGGATTCCCCGCTGTGGATTCTCTACATTACCTCTTCAATGTCAGCCCATGCGATGTAGTGTATATGGGTTCCATCGAAGTTTCTCTTAAATAATGCTTTATGACAGATGATGTACTGGGCAGCCAGTTTTCAAAGAGTTGATCGGTCCTTCTTGTTGGAACCCTCGGGATACCTGCCATGCTTGAAAAGGTGCCAGATATCATAATACCAGCAATTGGCTAGCTCGGGATCTTCTTTGGTGATGAGCTCAATGTTGTAGCAATGGGTTGGTTTATCTTGCTTTTGGACCAGGAAGGGGGCCATTATTA
The DNA here is from genome assembly GCA_949130495.1 of Sambucus nigra. NCBI lineage: Eukaryota > Viridiplantae > Streptophyta > Magnoliopsida > Dipsacales > Adoxaceae > Sambucus > Sambucus nigra. The sequence goes on along the minus strand of OX422217.1, from coordinate 512,003,297 downwards.
TTCCTTCGGTCATATTGACCATGGAGGCTAGGGTAGCAAGGGCATCGGCTAGGTTATTTTTTGCTCGAGGTAGGTAGTGAAAGGTGATATCTTGGAGTTGGGAGGCTAGTTCTTCTAAGTGGGCATGGAAGTGTTGGAACTTCTCGTCCTTAACTTTCCATTTTTTGAGCACTTGACCAATGATGAGGGCATAATACCCGTAGACATCTAGGTATTGAATACCTTTCTTGAGGGAAACCTTGAGGCCTACCGTACACGCCTCGTATTCAGTCATGTTGTTAGTGCAAGGGAAATCTAATTTAATGGCGATGGGCATGTGGGAGTCGTCTGGGGCGATCATAAGTATCCCAATGCCATATCCCTTTTTATTGGCAGTGCCGTCAAAGAACATTTGCTATCGAGGGTCATCTCGAGTAGCGTAGAGAATGTTTTCACGTGGGTTTGGAGACCCAGACATCAGCTTCTTCAATGGGGTAGTCAGTGAGGTAGTCAGAGATAACTCTTCCTTTTGTAGCTTTATGTGTGATGTACACGATATCAAACTTAGCTAAGAGCATCAACCATCGGGAAATTTGACTGGATAAGGCGAGTTTCTCAAGAAGTTACTTGATGGGGTCCATTCGGGATATAAGTTTGATGGGGATTGCGAGCATGTAGTGTCGTAACTTTTAGGTGACCCAGACAAGCACGACGCATTCTTTTTCAAAAGCAGTGTAGTTGACTTCGTACCCAACCAATTTGTGACAGGCATAGTAGATGGATCTTTTTTTAAGGGACTCTTCAAGGTATTGGGCTAGTAATGCCCCAGGTGTAGTGTCGGTTATGGTCAAGAATTGGAGCAAAGGGAGACCAGGTTGTGGTGGCATGAGTACCAGAGGTTGGGTCAGGTATTGTTTGATTTGGTCAAAATCTTTTTGGAAGGCCTTATTCTAAACCTTAGTTGAATCCTTTTAGAGTATTTTTAAGATAGGTTCGCAGATGGAGGTGAGCTGGCTGATGAATCGACTGAAGTATTGTAATTTCCCAAAGAAACCACGGACTTCTTTTCCGTTCGGGGAGGTGGCATCTCAAGTATGGCTTTCGGTTTGGCAGGATCTACTTCTATACCTCTTTTAGTGACCATAAATCCCAAGAGTTTTCCCTTTGTAACTCCGAAGATACATTTCTGTGGATTGAGTCTCATCTGATATCGTCGCAGTCGTTCGAAAAACTTTCGGATAACGGGGACATGATCGTCTCTAGTTTTGTATTTGATAATCATATCATCCACATAGACCTCAACCTCTTTGTGAATTAGATCATGAAGGATGGTTATGGAAGCCCTCTCGTAGGTAGACCCAACATTATTGAGACCAAATCGCATAACAGTGTAGCAAAAATTTCCCCATAGGGTGATGAATGTTGTTTTTTCTTGGTGATCTGGATGCAGTTTAATTTGGTTGTATCCAGCAAACCCATCGACGAATGACTTGAGAGCATGACTGGATGTGTTATCCACGATCATGTCAATATTGGGTAACGAATAATCATCCTTTGGGGAGGCTTTGTTCAAGTCCCGGTATTCTACATACATCCGAACTTTCCCTCCTGATTTCGGCACAGGCACTATATTGGATAGCCCTATGGGATATTCGATCACACGAATAAAACCCACGTTCAGTTGTTTGACCACTTCTTCTTTGACCTTGAGCGACCATTCGGTGCGGAGCTTTCTCAACTTTTGTTTAATTATCTTGTAATCTGGAAGAGTTGGGATCTAATGTTGAGCTATTTCGGGATCAATGTCGGGCATATCGTCATAGGACCATACGAAGACATCCACGAATTCTTTCAGTAATTCTTCGAGTTGTGCGCGCTCATGCTCGTCAAGGGTAGCCCCTATCCTAATCTCGCGCAATTGGATATTGGAACCGAGGTTAATAACTACAGTTTTTCTTCATTAACTTGAAAGCGATTATGTTGTTTGTTATTAACCTTATTTAGACTAGTTAAGAATTGTTCATTTGCAAAAGCATCATCATCAAAAGTTTGATTAGAGTCTAAACAATTAATGCAAGGCATAACAAGATACTCAAAATATTCATTTATTTCATCGATAGGAAAAACAACACTGAGAACCTCATCGAAGGAGGTCTCGATTACATTTGAGCAAGGATAAACAACAGAAGAAGAAATGGGGTAAACATTGGGGTTAGGTGGGATTTAAATAGGTATAACTGGCGCAGCATGCCAATTGAGGAGAGGTGTATCATCAGCTTTAATCAGGTGGGATGGATCCAGTGATGTAGTGCTTGAATGAACCATGCAGAGTACCAGCCCCAGTGTTTGTAAGTTGTACGAATCCTCGGAGTCACTTCCCTTAGAATCTTCGGTATCTTTGATGAGTGATTGTACATGGTGTTGGGAACTTTCGGCCTATGGATAGCTATCCTGGAAAAATATCTCCATTCCAGGCTTCATCTTCTTGTTTGTATGGTCATACCAGGGTTCCAGAAAGTAGCAAAAGGGGGGGTCCTCGCCCTCTTTAATAAATCGTCCATTCAAGGAGTCACCTGGGATAGTCTGAATGCAGTCTAGTCTTCTCTTTGGCCGATATTGGCGGATCATTCTGAGCTCTTAATCTGATGGTTGATACCCCAAACAACAAGGAGGGAAAGCTTTCTTCAGTTCAATGGGCTAAAGTATCCCTTGTTGTCTTTGTCCTAGCCCCAGTCCGGGCATAAAGTGTATGTTTCTGAAAATTTGGATCATATTGACGTTGCCATGAAGGTCATATTCTGGACAAACCCTTTCTTTGAAACTGTCCCCTATCAGGAGTGGAAGTGGTTCAACTCAGAATCTTGATAGGAGCATATCATTTGACCCATGCTGTATCCCAAGGATTGGATTGCTAGTACTTACACTCTCGGTATTATCGTCATTGCCCAAAATGGTGATGACTCGTCCGTCAAAAAAGAACTTCAATTTCTGATGGAGTGAGGAAGACACACCCTTGATACTATGGAGCCAAGGTCATTCGAGCAACAGGTTGAAACAAGCTAGGATGTCGATAACTTGGAATTCAACGACAGGGTTTATAAGTACAACCCCAATTACAAGCTTTATGGATCCCATCACCTCCCGACGGGTATTATTGTAGGCACGTACAGCAGTGGAGGTTGGAGCGAGTTCACTTTCCTTCAGTCCTAAGCATTTGAAGGTTCTTAATGGGAAGACATTCAAGGCGAATTCGCTATCGATAAGAGAGAGTGGTACGATCTTCCCCACAACTTCGACGGGGATGCTGAGTGCATGATTGTGGTTTGACCCAATTCTGGGGATTTATTCTTCGAAAAAGGATAGCATTCGGGTAGAGGTGAAGGATCTGACTAAATTTATTGCTTCTTCTGGTGTGGTAGAAGGAGGAAGTGTCGGTCCAGTGAGCAACTTGATCAAAACATTTTTGTGTAGTTGTGAAGATATGAAAAGTCCCCATAGAGTGATGTTAGCTTGAGTTTTCTTCAGTTGATCGAGGGTCTTGCTCTCCTTGAGGGTCATCTCTGTCATAGGAAGGTTTTCAATGCCCTTCCATTTGTCATTGGTTGGTGGTAAGTTTGGGATCTGGTAATGCCTCCCTGATCTGGTTATGTGATTTACTGAAGAAGGGAAGAATATGAACCCTGTTTCTTCGTTGATCTCGGGTTGTTCTGTCACTTTGTTTATTTCTTCAAGGACCTCCTCAAATTATATCATTCCACACATGTCAGCTACCGGGCTAATTTTCTTGAAAGCTTGCTCTTCATTCGAATCTTCAAATTCTTCCCCCCATCTGGTGGCAACAATTATGTCTTTCCATATAAAGTCAATGCATTCCACAACTTCAATGGCTTCTTCATACATGTCTTTCGATTCTGTGGAGATATGTAAGGGTGAAGGGACCATACGTCCTTGTAGCTTTAGAGTATCAAGTAACTAGGTCATACTACAAATATCATTGGTTTGCCTGAATAATTCTGCCATGATCTGGATAACATCATCTAGGTTGATTTCATCGGTTGGTACCACCCAACTCTCTGACTCTCGGGCCCATTTTCATGCTTCCAAGAATAACGTACTGAACTTATGGCAATCAATGATCATCTTTGAGGGAAATTTCAGCCGTAACTCTAGGAGTTGGTTTAACACTTCTGATAATTCCATACTTCCATCTTCATAATGGGTACGGACATCGATGCATGCTCTAGTAAGGAGTGACAATGCTTGATCAGCAAGGCTAATAGGATATAGGAGGAAATATGGGCAGGTTTGGAGAGGTTTGTGAGAGTATATGGGTGTGATTTGAGTCGAGGGATCAAATTCTAGGTTCATTTCTAGGAAGATAGCATTGTTATGATTTGGGAGTAGGTTATACGTTTTGTTTGGCTTAGAATTGGCTGGTGGGGCAATGGTACCCAGATCAATTAGACCTTGGATTATATTTCGAAGGTGAAAGCATTGATCGGTGGTATGACCAGCAGTTTGATGAAAGGCACAATGGGCATCTGCCTTGAAGTTTCTTGGGAGTGGATTTGGTAATGAATGGGGTCCAAGGGTTTGATAAGGTTTCGATTTAACAGGGATTGATAAACTTTGGAGAGGGGAGCATGGAGCTCGGTGTATTCCTTTCGGACTGGGACATGACGAATTTCTGGTGCCCGCGAAGTGGTTGGTTGAGAGATGTTATTGATGGTTGATATTACATCACTGGCAGGTTTGTCATATTTTCTGGGGGTGAACTGTCCGGAAACTTTCTTTGGTTCAACCTCCTTTTTAGCAAGACCCTCCTCAATTTCTACTCCTTCTTATCTGAGAGCTCAGAAGTGGGGATAGTATTGTCCTCCCATGGTTTCTCGGATATGGGGTAAGAAATTCTTTTTCACTATGTTGACTTGTTCTTCCTCGGATGGTCGATTGGTCATAGTGGTTGCTTTTTCCCTCCATCGAGCTATGAAATTATAGGCTTATTCAACAGAGTTCTATTTAAGCATCTTTAAATCACGGCGGGTGACCTCAAGCTCTTTATTGTATTTTTACTGTGACATGAATTCACGGGCTACATCCTCCAAGCTACAGATTCTGGACTCCTCGAGAGACAAAAACCATCGGAGGGCACTATCCTTCAAAGTTTGTTAAAATAATTGGGCCATCACTTCTTCTGAAGCCCCCAGGAGAGTCATAGAATGATGATAATTGCGAAGATGAACAATCGGGGGTCCACTTCCTCTAAATTTCTCAATATTTGGCATCTTGAACTTTTCGGGTAACCTTTCCATAGGATAAGGAGGCATATGGGTGTAGCCCATGTAATTACCAGAGATTCTGACTCGGTCGAACTTCTTAGTTAGCATCTTGAGATCTTCTTTGACCTTGTTAAATTCTTCCTCTTTCGGATAAATGATCATAGACAAGTTAGCCCCAGGCTGGGCAAGGGTTGGCATAGGAAGCTGGGCAGGCGACAACCCATTAACAGGAGGGGCACATTGAGCGTGCTGATACTCCTCGGGACCCCAGATAGGCTCGGGTGAACCCATAAAATTAGGAAATAGGGCCTCGGGCTCTTGAGGAACAGGAAACTCATTTCGTTGCATCTCTCAGACCTCAGTCTGGAGGTTGTCAATCTTGAACACGAGCTGAGCTAAGACTGTCGTCAGATCTGGCTGCACAACTGGTACTTGATTTGTGTTCTCCATGGAAAGTGGATGGATATCGGACTCGGAAGAAGTAGTAGAGGAACAGACGGAACTCCGAGGTGATTTGACTGAAGACCGAAGCCAATAAGGAGCCAGGTCAAGGGCGTGCGATCGACCTGAGAATGCGTAAAATGGGATTTATTTTTGATAAAAAGGGTGAAAATATTTTTGACCTATTTTTTTTCTTTTTTGATATTTGAAAGACAAAATATTTTTGGATTTTTGATAGAGTAAGGAGAAATATTCTTGGTGTGGCCATCCCCGATCCTCGCCATGCAGGCGGGCACGTGGAGGAAGGATTCTTCGGGTCCCGCACGTCCCTCTCGGGAGCGCTTCAGCCGGCGTCATTTGTGGTGTAAAAATGTGAAGAGATTCAGAGTCACCGGTCTATTTTACTCAAAATAGACAAAAGAAAAAGCAGAAGCCACCCTGAAGGATGGCATCCAAAGAGATATCGGTGCGTGCGAAACCAAAATAATTCGAGAAGGGTTCGGAGGCTTAGTTACGAAATGGGAAGGTGTTAGGTACCCATTCCGCCCATTCGGTCTCTGATGGATATTTTCTATTTTCCTTTATATTTCCCCCCGTGATATGTGTGCATGTGTATATATAGAACGGAGGTAGGAATCCTCGACTTGTATCATGGAAAAGATAAAGTGAGTCATCCGTATGAAGATATAAGAATAATTTTTAAAAAAATAAGATTTACGCGATTACCCCTACGTCGATCGTTATAATGGAACGATAACGCATATGGAGTAATGCGTCACTAAGGGCAAGTATATAGAATATAAGAAGATTAGATTTAGAGAAAAGAGGAAGTAAAAAAAAAGGTGAGAGAGAGGACTCGAGTTTCGGGTTTTACCTTGAGACGCCTACGTATAAAGGCATAAAAGTCCACGTAGTTCGCATACAAAATGAGGGGTGGGGTTTATCCCATAAATCCAAATGGGGGATCTCTTATTTGTAAGTGTGTGTGTGTGTGTGTGTAGAAAAAGTGTTTTAGTTATGAGAAAAGTGTGGAAAAAGTGTGAGAATCCCTTATTTGGAATTTATGAGCAAACCCCTTTTTTCTTGCTTTTTGGGTTTTATTTATATGAAAATAAGAGATGTGCAATAATACTAAATAAAAAGTATATTAGGATGTGTGAAATGAGATAATAAAAGTGCTAAGTAAGAAAATAAGTTATTGCGAATTTTAGAGAATTTGAAAAGAAAGGTCTGAAAGTTAGACCTTCTTGAAGATCTTGAGCTTGAGCTTGAATGTTGGAGATCAACCCTTGCGCTTGGATGATGATGGAGAGTGGCTAATTCACCATGTTTGATTAAGAGGATGATGAAGAGTGGAAGTAAAAAAGGGATTTGGATGTTGAAATCGCGCTGCCTTCGAGAGAGGTTTTTGGGATTCGCTGAGAGAGATTTTTATCAGATCTGGGTTCCCTTTGCAAATGAGGTTAAGTCCTCCTTTTATAGGCCCAGGTAACTATCGATCGACATATACCTGTTCCTTCCTATCGACACTACCGATAGGCAGGGTCTGGAACCTGCCATTTGGTAGTGCGCTTCAGGATTTTTCGGATAAATGGCTGCTGAGGGAAAACCATTGGTCAGAATTGTGCATAGGGTAGACCATTGGGAAGGTAATTTAGATACCTTTGAAAGTCCTTTGGACCACTCCCGGGTTCGGGAGTTGACTTTGGGTCAACTATGGCTCGGAACCGTTTGTCGGTCCATTAAACGGGGAATCGTTTGGATGCAAACGGATCATTCGTCTGTATGGTAAGTCCAAGACGAGCACGGGGTAGACCGTTGGAAAGGTTAGGAGATGTAATTTGACATTCCAAAGATTTTTACCCGATTTGGAGAGTTAACTTTGGTTAACCGGGACCGAGAAGCATTCGGTGACCTCTCAGAGTCGAACGGATCGTTCGCCCGCCTGGTAAGTCGGAATCGCGCATGAGATGGACTGTTGGAAAGGGTATTCAGTGACCTTCGAAGATTCATTTATCCTCAGTTGAGCTAAAGAGTTGACTTAGGTCAAATAGATCTTAGGAGCGCCCGGTGGCCTCTAGGTCAAGTTTCAGACGCAAACGGATCGTTTGTCCGAATGGTAAGTCGGAATCGTGCACGGGGTGGTCCGTTGGAAAGGGTATTCAGTGACCTTCGAAGATTCATTCAGTCTTGGTCGAGATGAAGAGTTTGATTTTTGGGTCAAACCGAGTCGGGGAGTGCCCGATGGCTTTTAGGTCAGTACTCGGGACATGACCTGGGTTTGTAGTGATGAAGGGAGTTACTAGGGACCTAAGGAGAGTTAGGGGGTAACAGAATGGGGTGTCTACATATCCCCTCGATGGGTGAGTTTGGAATAAATGATGACCGTCGAATAGACACCACATGATGCTTTTGAGGGAGTATGACCGATTCAGAGGGTTGAGGCCGATTTTGAGGACGTAAGGAGTGTGCTGGAGTTGATCAATTCTGCGGGTCAAAGACGAGTCTGTGGGCTTAGGGTAAAGGTCTAATAATCGAGGTCAATTTTGACCTAAGATTTGTGACGATCGAGGACCGAGATAAATTCTTACCCAACTCAGGTGATGATCCAAGACCGAGGTCAATTCTGACCCAACTCAGGTGACGATCCAAGATCGAGGTCAATTATGATGTAGAGAGTGGTGACGATCGAGGACCGGAGTCAATTCTGACCCAACTCAAGTGACGATCTAAGACTGAGGTCAATTCTTACCTAGAGAGTGGTGACGACCGAGGACCGGGGTCAATTCTAACACAACTCAGGCGATGATCCAAGACCAAGGTCAATTTTGACCTAGAGTGTGGTGAGGACCAAGGACCGGGGTCAATTCTGACCCAACTCAGGTGACGATCCAGGATCGAGGTCAATTCTGACCTAAAGAGCGGTGATGACCGAGGACCGGGGTCAATTCTGACCCAAATCAGGTGACGATCCAAGACCGAGGTCAATTCTAACCTAAAGAGTGGTGACGACAGAGGACCGAGGTCAATTCTGACCTAAAGAGTGGTGATGACTGAGGATCGGGGTTAATTCTGACCCAACTCAGGTGACGATCCAAGATCGGGGTCAATTCTAACCCAAAAGTAGTGACGACCAAGGACCGGGGTCAATTCTGAGCCAAATCAGGTGACGATCCAAGACCGAGGTCAATTTTAACCTAAAGAGTGGTGACGACCGAGGACCAAGGTCAATTCTGACCTAACTCAGGTGACGATCCAAGATTGGGGTCAATTCTGATCCAAGAGTGGTGACGATCGAGGACCGAGGTCAATTCTGACCTAACTCAAGCGACGATCCAAGACCGGGGTCAATTCTGACCCAAAAGTGGATAAAGATTGGATTTTGATTCTGCTGGAGAAAGAGCTTTGTGATTTTGATCTGAGCTGGGGAGCTGATAGCTGGGGAAGCTTTTAGGAGACCTCGCAGGGGGGAATAACCTCTTTTGGGTGCTGTAGGAGAATTTCGCTGGGGAAGTGATCGGGTGATCCTTAGGGATCCTCTGGAGCTTTTCCGGGAGGAGTTTTCACTTGGTTTTTATGTATTTTGCTGGGAAAGAGGGGTTCCGCTAGGGGGAACGCAAAGTTTTCTTGGTGAAAAGGCTTTAAATCCTTCCTAGGATTTTTAGGAATTTTTCGGGGATTTTTCGAGGCTTTCTGGTATTTTTTGGGAATTTTTGTACGAAATTAAATGGGGGTGCCGGTTGGCATAGTATTAAGGGTTCCATTCGGCAGTGGCACAAACTTTTGGGCTACCTCGGGAAGGCAAGGGGCCAGTGCCGATCGGTATGGTAGGGGGAGATGCCGATTGGCATGGCACTTGGCATCCTATATAAAGAGGTGAATCCCCTCATTTTTTCACAGCTTTCTTTGCTTTCTCTCTTTCTGCGATTCTTCTGCAAATCATTCTAACATTCCGATCTTCAAGAAATGGCCACTTTTGTGAGCACTGCAGTCCACCAGGAGTGGTTGACCATTGATGACTGGGCGAATGTGGAGTGAAGGGCTAGGGCGCCTCTTACTTTGGGGAGTGAGAACTCCTTTGATACATTTGAGCCTATTGCGAAAGAGTGGACCTTGCTGCGGGAGCCATTGCATCATCGCATCATCGCTCTTGGAGAGTGAGTCCTGGTGGTTATGTAAGTAACCGGACCTTTGGCATTCTTCTCTTTTGGTGACTTTTCTTTCCTTCTTGACTTTTGATGAGAATTTTTCTTTTTGCTAGTCTGATATTTCTTTGAAGAACATGCGTGCCCATGGGACAACGGGGCTCAGGGATGTCTGGGAGCATCTCCCCCCTGTGGTGCGTTGGGTGGTCTCATCAGCGGGTTTTGGGCGGTTGGCATTTGCGCTGGATGAGAGGCCTCGTTCAACAGCAGTCCTGTACGCTTTGGGAGAGAGGTGGTGGGACACTACCCACACCTTTCATTTCGGCTTCGGGGAGATGACTGTGACTCCCATAGACGTGCAGTAGCTGCTGGGGCTGGATTGTGATGGAGAGCAGATAGAGGTGGATCGCTCTTTACGGGTGAGACCAGAGGCAGTTCATGCGGCACTTGGTGATATAGGGAGGATAGTTTTCGGGGATTCTATTCGGCTGTCCCTGCTGAAGGATGTTATGTTAGGCAGGGAGATTGATGTGGATGACGGGCTGTAAGTGAGGGAGATGGCATGGTTATTTATTCTGCTGGTATTGGGAGGTTTCATGGTGGCATCGAGCGGCGACATCGTTCATTTATGGTTTTTGTCGTACTTGAGGATGTTTGCGAACATCCCTTTCTATGATTGGGGGAGTCTGACCTTGGCGACCCTTTACTCTTCTCTAGATGTATTCAACCGGTGCTACCGATAGACTTTTATTGGGGCCACATACCTTCTTGAGGTATTCTTCAGTTTGTGCATTTCTTTTTATGCATTCTCATTTTCCTTTCATGCATCCGCATTTTCCTTTCATGGATCATCTTTTGTTTGTGAATTCAAACGTGGTTTTATGAGGTGATTGGGTGCAATACCCCGCTGATCGCTCTGAAGGATGACACCTTTGGGGACTTCTGCTGATTGTAGCGATGGCGTAAGCCCAATCGACAGTCAAAGGGATCTCTCTCCCTGGAGGCGGTGCGTCAGGTCTTGAATGACCTGACCAGTGGTAGGGTAAGACTCTTTCCATTTCAGTCTTGGTTTTTTCACCTTCTGATCTTGTATTGATTTATACTTACTTGGAGATTTTCAGGTGACCTTTTATCCCTGGGGGACAGCCATTCAGGATGCGGGGGTAACCGGGGTGAATGCACGGATGAGGCATTTGCTGGTGCATGAGTTCGGCCATTCCTGGTACCCCGAGGGGAGGGTGGTTTGTCAGATTACTGAGGAGGAGGTGGTGGTGGTGCCACCCGCGCAACCTCCTATGTCTATGAGGTGAACTGCTGTTAGAGGATGAGAGGATTGCGGCGATGATCAACGAGTCCTACTTGTTATACACCGATACGGCTACGCCGTATAACTATATGGACTTTGTGACAAGCTGGTTAATGGCGCCCAACATATATGATGCGTTGCCTTTCCTTCCTACGGGTTCGAGTCGAGCGGTGGGATCTTCCCATAGCGACGGTGGTCCGTCAGCATTTGCGGCGGTGGCGACCTCGGAGGTCCCTTTTGTGCGGTTTCATACCCTTTCGTACAACATCCAGCGAGCTGATGGAGGGATGGTGCCTGTGTTGCACCGTCCTCATGCGATGGATCTAGCGGAGTTGGGTTTGACAGAGGAGGTCCTTCGACCTGCGGTATACTTTTTTGTTCCTTTCTTTCTTTCTTTGCTATTTTGGTCATCCTTGCCTTGCTATTGATTTCACCTTTTCTTTTAGCAAGTCTGAGTGTCGACCACTTGGCTTCGGCACATCAGAGACTGGATATCTTCAGCGACTGCTCATATTCGGGATGCGGTTCTTGTTCCTTCTTACTTGGCGCCATCTGCCTCTTCTGGAGAGGACTCTGGCTCGGGTAGTGGTGGTGTGTCATCTCGCCTTAGGGGGAAGAGAGCACGTCGCAAGGGTGGAAGCTCTTAGTGAGAAAGAGAGAGAGAGAGAGAGAGAGAGAGAGAGAATGTGGGTTCGGGCTGAGTCCCGTTGTTTTTTCTTTTTCTTTTTATTTGCTGCAAAATTGATGTAACACATAACACAAATATATGGAATGCAATGGAGTTTTTTATTATCTCTTATTAATGATGAATGAATGCATGCACATGCGCTTTGTACTTTGCTGCAGAGACCATAAAAAGGAATATTTCTGGAATTTTGTGAAGGAAAGTTTTTTAATTAAAAGGGGAAATTATATAAGGAGGAAAAGGGATTCTTGAAATTCTGTTGAGAATATCAATTTATTTTTATTGAGTTTTCTGATTTGACAAAACAGGAAAAAAGGGAAATTTCTAAAAATAGGGGGTTGCCGATCGGCAAGCACCCTGACCTGCCTATCGGTAGTTCCGTTCAGTCCCATCAATTGAAAGCTTTGAATGGTGTCCTCTTCAGACTTTGGAACCTTGTGGGGTAGGATTCCTTCCGATTTTTGTGGAGATTATAACCCTTGTGAGGGTTTTCAAGTATAAAAAAGGGGTAAGGGTGGAGTGTTTTCATCACACCTTTACATTCTTACCTGCTTGCCCATTATCTCTTAGCCATGCAAGATGGATCTCCCTAGTAGCACCAAGTTTGCCAACTACCTCGAAGCCTTGGAAGCTATGTACTCTTATAATGTCGATTACAAGGCTTTCAACATGCTTCGAGTTTCCTTGTGGCGTAATTGGCCTATTGGGTGGAACGTGCTGATGGCGGCGGTACAATTCTGGTACCTCGAAGACCATGTATTTCGCTTTGGGTTGGAAGAATTTTGTCCTACCTACGAGGAGTTTTCTGCCATGCTGGGTGTAAATCCCAATGTTGATGTGGCTTTGCCCGAATTTTCCCGTTCTCCCAGGGATTTGTTGGTCGGGCTTCTTCCTATTTCGCCTTCGGTGTCCCGATCATTGGTTGCTAGAGGAATGATATCCTTCCCGATGGTTCTGTAGTCCATGCATTTGCGGGAATTAGGTGATGCTCGCTATGCTGGAGCCGTTGTTCTGGGTCAGGTTTCCAAATTGCTGCTGGTGACTAGGGAGGTGCAAGTGGACCCACCACTTACAGCCATTACCTCATGGATGTCATATCGTCGTAATACTGCGACGGTGATACTGGCAGAGACCCTGAATGGCCTGGATGTTTGGAGAGAAGGCCGTTCTGACTTTTTTAGGGGTAGTCCTGTGATGCTGTTAATGTGGTTATCTGAAAGATTTTGCTTGGCGACTCCTACAGAGTATCCCTTTTCGGTCGTACCCAACTTCTTTTCACGCTACTTCATCAGTGTTGGCCTATATGTTGAGAACTGGGAGAATTAGCTTGTGGAGCATGGGGCTCGTGGGCTGTATTGGTCAGTGCCTTGGTGGGGATAGTTGCAGCCTATTTTAGAGCTAGGAGAGTATTCATATGTGCACCTGGTTGGTCTCAGACAGACCTATTTTTATTTCCCTTGGTGGCTTTTGCGCCAGTTCGCTTGGGCGCAGGTCGTGCCCCCTCGGACCTCAAATTTCTTTCAGGTAGAAGATTTGACTGAGCACCTGCGTCTGTTTCTTGGGTCTCTGTGGGAAAATCGACGTCCGTCGACCCGTCCCTCTCAGTCTATCGGGAAGGTTTGGCATGTCCCCAAAGATTATATAAAGTGGTTGTGGAGGAAAGTAGTGAGCAAGATGTTGGCAGTGGATACTGGACAAAGATGGTTTGTTTTATCTAACACCATGGAAGGGGGTGTTGTGGTCTTTTCGAAGATGGTTAAGGCTCATTGATCCATGGAATGTTTACAGCACTCTATTCAGGCAGGGGAAACTTTGGGACCTCTGAATGTAGATGATGAGGATGCAAGCTCCTCTGGTGACTGTGGGTAGGAATCTTGGGGAGTTTATTTATGTAACAGATGAGGGGATTTAATTTTGCTTTTTATGGTAGTGGTGAAGGGAGTTATCCGTTCCTTTTTCTTATGTAATCCGTACTGAATTTTCTTATTAATGAAATAAACAAGTTTCTAATCATCCAGCTGTGCCTTTCGATGAGTTTTGTATTTTGAATTATCTATACTGATCGCTAAGGCATACATAATCCTTTTGTCCAAGTATTTTTAGAATGAACTGCCGTTCTCGGAGGTACGAAAAGAATAGTATTTTGTGAAAAAGAAAGGGTCACACTCATGTGAGATGCATTAGCTGCCTACATACCTCTGGGGTTTTTTGAAAAAGTTTTTATTTGTTTGCAAAATATTTTTTTTACAGAGGATCAGGCCCACGTAGTTCTGGGTAGAGGGAAATGAAAAGTTTATTATTTATTATTATTTTTTAGAATATAAGGGGGATGAGAAGAGTCGTAGCGCGCTAAGATTTCGGACTAGGGGTAGAATTTCTTGAGATGGTCTAGATTGACTGGACGAGCCATCTCCTCCCCATCTAGGTTAGTGAGCATGGCGGCACTGCCGGATAATATTTTCTTCATAATGTAGGGGCCGCTCCAATTGGGCTTGAATTTCCCTCTGGGGTCCCAAATGGGTTCTATTATCTCTTTTAGGGCTAAATCCCCCTCCCAGACATCGCGTTCCTTGACTCTCTTATTGAATGATCGCGCTATTCGGTGATGGTACCCCTATATGTTGTAAAGTGCTTTTAATCTTCTTTCATCTAGGAGGGCTAGCTCATCAAGATGACTTTGGCACCAGTCTTCTTCACTAACTTTGCTTTCGAGCATGACTCGTAGCGAGGGTATTTCTAGATCCACAGGTAGGACTGCTTCCATGCTGTAGACCAGGGAGTAAGGGGTAGCCCAGTAGATGTTCGGATTGAGGTTCGATAGCCCTAGAGGGCGTACGGGATCCGGTCGGCCCAATCCCTATAAATTTCGGTCATCTTGCTGATGATGGATTTGAGGTTCTTGTTGGCGTCTTCAACTGCACCATTGGTTTGAGGTCGGTAGGGAGAAGATTTGTGCCTCTGAATCCCGTACTCGTTGACTACTTCCGTGACATCTGCTTCAAAGTGCAGCCCGTTATCTGATACTAGCTCGTGCGGGACCCCATATCGGCAGATGATATTTTTCTTGAGGAATTTGGACACTTTTTTGGCATTCAATACTCCATATGACTCAGCTTCGACCCATTTGGTGAAGTAATCGATGGCAACCAGGATGAACTCATGTCCGTTTGAAGACTTTGGTGTAACCTTCCCTATGATGTCGATACCCCAGGTGGAGAATGGCCAGGGAGAGGTCATGTTGTATAATTCTCGCGGAGGTAGGTGTTGAAGATTGGAGAATTGTTGGCATTTGAGGCACCTTCGGACATAGGCGGTGCAATCCTGGATCATGGTGGTCCATTATTTTCCCTGTCGGATGATCTTCTTTGCAAGCATATGCCCATTCATGTGGGGTCCGCATTCCTCGCTGTGGACTTTCTGCATTATCTTCTCAATTTCGACCCTTACGATGCAGTGTAAATGAGTTCCATCGAAGTTCCTCTTGAGTAAGGCTTTATGACAGATGATGTACTGGGCGTCCAGTCTTCGTAGGGTTGTTCGGTCTTTCTTGTTGGAACTCTCGGGATACCTACCATGTTTAAGGAGATACCATATATCATAGTACCAGTAATCGTCTAGTTCGGGATCTTCGGTGGAGACAAGCTCAATATGGTAGCAATGGGTTGGTTTGTCTTACTTTTGGACTAGGAAGGGGGTCATTGTTATTCCCTCGGGCATGTCGACCATGGAGGCCAAGGTGGAGAGAGCATCGGCTAGGTTATTCTTTGCTCGGGGTAGATAATGGAAGGTGATATCTTGGAATCGGGAGGCTAACTCCTCTAAGTGGGCATGGAAGGGTTGGAGCTTTTCGTCCTTGACTTTTCATTTTCTGAGCACTTGACCAATGATAAGGGAAGAATCCCCGTAGACGTCAAGGTATTGAATACCTTCTTTGAGAGTAACTTTGAGGCCTACTGTGCATACCTCGTATTCCGTCATGTTGGTGGTGCAAGGGAAATCCAATTTGACGGCTATGGGAGTGTGGGAGTCATCTGGGGCGATCAAAAGTATCCCAATGCAATATCCCTTTTTGTTACAACGCCGTCAAAGAACATTTTCCATCGAAGGTGGTCTTGAGCGGTGTAGAGGATATTTTCATCTTGGAATTCAGAGATCCAGACATCTGCTTCTTTTATGGGGTAATCAGCGAGGTAGTCGAAGATGGCTCTTCCTTTATTGGCTTTTTGTGTGACGTACACAATGTCGAACTTGGTTAAGAGCATTAACCATCGGGCCATTCGACTAGATAAGGTGGGTTTCTCAAGAAGATATTTGACGAGATCCATTCGGGATACAAGTTTGATGGATAAGGCTAGCATGTAGTGTCGCAACTTTTAGGTGACCCAGACAAGTGCGACACACGCCTTTTCCAATGCAGTGTAGTTGACCTCATACCCGGCCAATTTACAACTAGCATAATATATGGCTCTTTCTTTGTGGTAGTCTTCAAGGTATTGGGCTAGCAAAGCCCCAGCTGTAGTGTCGGTTATGGTTAGGTATAGGAGCAAAGGGAGACCAGACTGTGGTGGCATGAGAACTGGAGGTTGGGTCAGATATTGTTTGATTCGATCAAAAGCTTCTTGACAGGCCTCATTCCAAACCTTGGTTGAATCCTTTTGGAGGAGCTTGTAGATCGTTTCACAGATGGAGGTTAGCTGGCTGATGAACCGGCTGATATATTGTAATTTCCCAAGAAAACCACGGACTTCTTTCTCTATTCGGGGCGGTGGCATCTCAAGTATGGCCTTCATCTTTGTAGTATCTTCTTCTATCCCATTCTCACTAACCATGAATCCCAAGAGTTCTCCCTTTGTAATGCCGAAGACACACTTCTATGGATTAAGTCTCATCTGATACCCTCGCAGTCGTTCGAAGAACTTTCGGAGAGCGGGAACATGACCTTCTCTAGTTTTGGACTTCATAATCATATGATCCACATAAACCTCGGCTTCTTTGTGAATCAGATCATGCAGGATGGTTGTGGCAGCCCTTTGGTCGGTAGCCCTAGCACTCTTCAGACCAAATGGCATAACGGTGTAGCAAAAGGTTCCCCATGGGGTGATGAATGCAGTTTTTTCTTGGTGGTGGGGGTGCATCTTGATTTTGTTGTATCCGGCAAACCCGTCGATGAATGACTTGAGAGCATGACTGGCTGTGTTATCCACAATCATGCCGATATTGGGTAGCAGATAATCATCCTTTGGATAAGCTTTATTTAAATATCGATAATCCACACACACTCGAACCTTCCCTCCTAATTTTGGCACAGGTACAATGTTGGCTAGCCATGTGGGATATTCGATAACTCGAACGAAACCCATTTTCAACTGTTTGATCACCTCTTCTTTGACCTTAAGGGACCATTCGGTGCGGATTTTTCTCAATTTTTGTTTAATCGTCTTGTAATCTGAGAGAGTGGGGATCTCGTGCTGAGCTATTTCAGGATCAATGCTGGGCATATCATCATAGGATCATATGAAGACATCTACGAACTCCTTTAGCAATTCTTTGAGTTGTGCACGCTCATGCTCGTCAACGGTGGCCCCTATCCTAATCTCGCGTAGTTGGCTACTAGAACCGAGATTAATAACAATAGTCTCTTCTTCATTAACTTGAACGCGGTTATGTTGTTTATTATTAACCTTATTTAGATTAGTTAAGAATTGTTCATTTGCAAAATCATCATCAGCAAAAGTTTGGTTAGAATTCATGCAGTTAATGTAAGGCACAACAAGATACTCAAAATCTTCATTTATTTAATTGATAGGAAAAACAGTATTGAGAACCTCATCAAACGAGGTCTCGATTACATTTGAGCAAGGTTAGACAACAAAAGAAGAAATAGGGTAAACATTGGGGTTAGGGGAGATTTCAAGAGGTAGAACTGGCGCAGCATGCGAGTTGAGAAGGGGTGTATCAGCAGCTTTAATCATATGGGATGGATCCATTGATGTAGTGCCTAAATGAACCATGCAGAGTGCCAGCCCTAGTGTCTGTAAGTTGAAGGAATCTTCGGAGTCACTTTCTTCAGTCTCTTTGGTATCTTTGATAAGCGGTTGTACGTGATGTGAGAAACTTTCGGCCCATGGGTAGCTATCTTTGAAAAATATCTCCATTCCAGGCCTCATCTTATTGTCTGTGTGGTCATACCATGGTTCAAGAAAACCGTAAAAGGGGAAGTCTTCACCTTCTTTGATGAATCGTCCATTTAAGGAGTCTCTTGAGATAGTTCGAATGCAGTCTAATCTTCTCTTTAGTTGAGACTGGCAGATCATTCTCAGCTCTTGTTCTGATGGTTGATACCCCAAGCCACAAGGAGGGAAAGCTTTCTTCAGTTTGATGGGCTCAAGTATCCCTTGCTGCCTTTGCCCTAGCCCTAGTCCGAGCATGAAGTGCATATTTATGAACCTATGAATCACATTCACATTGCCATGAAGGTCATATTCTGGACAAACCCTTTCTTTGAAACCGTCCCCTACCGAGAGTAGGAGTGGCTCAACTTGGAATCCTGATAGGAGCATATCATTTGACCCGTGTTGTATCTCAAGGATTAGACTGCTGGTGCTTGCACCCTCGACATTTTCATCATCGCCCAACATGGTGATGACTCGCCCATTGGCGAAGAACTTCAATTTTTGATGGAGTGAGGAAGACACACCCTTGAACTGTGGAGCCAGGGTCGTCCGAGCAACAGGTTAAAACAAGCTGGGATGTCTATGACTTGGAATTCAACGACAGGGTTTATAGGGCCAACTCCTATTATAAGTTTTATGGATCCCATCCTCACGACGGGTATTATCGTAGGCACGTACAGTAGCTGAGGTTGGAGCGAGGTCGCTTTCTTCCAGGCCCAAACACTTGAAGGTTCTCAGAGGGTAAATGTTCAAGGTGGATTCGTTATCGACAAGAGAGAGTGGCACGTCCTTCCCCATAACTTCGACGGAGATATTGAGTGCATGATTGTGATTTGGCCCAATTTTGGGGATTTCTTCTTCAGAAAATGATAACATTCGGGTAGAGGTGATTTACCGCTTCTTCTGGTGTGGTAGAGGGAGGAACTATGGGTCCAGTGAGTAATTTGATTAAAGCATTTTTATGCAGCTGGGAAGACATGAAAAGTCCCCATAGAGTGATGTTAGCTTGGGTTTTCTTCAATTAATCGAAGATCTTGCTCTCCTCGATGGTCATCGCTGGCATAGGAAGGTTTTCAACGCCCTTCCCTTTGTCATTTGCTGGTAGTGAGCTTGGAACTTGGTACTGTCTCCCTAATCTGGTCATGTGATTTATTGAAGAAGGAAAGAACATGAATCCCGTTTCCTTGTCAATCTCAGGTTGTTCTGCCGCCCTATTTATTTCTCCGAGGAGTTCTTTAAATGATATCATCCCCCATATGTCGGCTACTAGGCCAGTTCTTCCTAAAGCTTGTTCTTCGCTCGAATCTTCGAATTCTTCCCCCAATCCGGTGGTAACCATTTTGTTTTTCCATGTAAAGTCAATGCATTCCACAACTTCAATGGCTTCTTCATACAAGTTCTCCCATTCTACGGGGATATATGTGATTGAAGGGACCAGGCACCCTTGTAGCTTCAAAGTATCAAGTAACCCGGTGATATTGCAAATGCTGTTGGTTTGCCTGAATAATTCTGCCATAGTCTGGACAACATCATCTAGGCTGACTTCGTCGGTTGGTACCACCCATTTGTTTGAATCTCGGGCCCATTTTCGTGCTTCCAAGAATAGTGTACTGAATATTTGGAAATCGATGACCATTTGTGAGGGTAATTTCATCCCGAACTCTAGGAGTTGGTTTAACACTTCTGATAATTCTATACTTCCATTTTCAGAACGGGTACATACAACGATGCATGCTCTGGTAAGGAGTGATAGTGCCTGATCAGCGAGGCTAGTAGGGTGTAGGAGGAAATATGGGCAAATTTGAAGAGGTTTAGGAGAGTATATGGGTATGATTTGAGTTGAGGGATCGAAATCTAAGTTTTCTTCCAAAAATATCGCATTGGTGTGATTCGGAAGTGGATTGTGAGTAGTGTTTGGCTTAAGATTGGCTAGTGGGGCGATGGTACCTCGGTCAATGAGATCTTGGATTATGTTTCGAAGGTGAAAGAATTGGTCGGTGGTATGGCCGACAATTTGGTGAAAGGTGCAATGAGCATCGGTCTTGAAGTTTCTTAGGAGTGGATTTGGAAACGGACGGGGATCCAAGGGTTTGATGAGGTTTCGGCTTAATAGGGCTTGGTAAACTTTGGAGAGGGAGCATGGAGCTCAGTGTATTCCCTTCAGATGGGGGCAAGGTGGATTTTTGGTGCCCATGATGTGGTTGGTTGAGAGATGTTGTTAATGATCGAGACTGTAGCACTGGCAGGCTTGTCATACTTTCTAGGGGTGAACTGTCCGGACACCTTCTTTGGTTCAACCTCTATTTTAATGAGGCTTTAGTCGATTTCCACTCCAGCCTCTCTAAGAGCTCGAAAGTGGGGATAATATTATCCTCCCATCGTCGCTCGGTCATGGGGCAAGAAGTTCTTCTTCACTATGTTGACCTGCTCTTCCTCGGATGGCCGATTGGTCATGGTAACTGCTTGCTCCCTCCACCGGGTTATGAAGTTACTGACTGATTCTCCAGGATTCTGTTTGAGCAGCTCTAAATCACAACGGGTGACCTCAAGCTCTTCGTTGTATTTATATTCTGACATGAATTCTCGGGCTACATCCTCCCATCTACGGATTCTGGATTCCTCAAGAGATGAAAACCATCGAAGGGCACTATCTTTCAAAGTTTGCTGAAATAATTGGGCCATCACCTCCTCAGAAGCCCCTAGTAGAGTCATGAAACGATGATAACTATGAAGATGAACAATCCGGGGTCCACTCCTTTCGAACTTCTCGATATTTAGCACCTTGAACTTCTCGGGCAACCTTGCTTTAGGATAAGGAGACATGTGGGTGTAGTCCATGTAATTCCCAGAGATTCTGACTTGGTCGAACTTTTGGTGAGAATCTTGAGATCCTGTTTGACTTTATTCAACTCCTCCTTCTTTGGATCAGCGACCATAGGCAAGTTAGCCATAGGCTGGGTAATGTTTGGCATTAGAAGATGGGCAGGTGGCGGCCCATTGGCAGGACGGGCACGTGGAGCGTGCTGATATTCTTTCGGGACCTAGATAGGCTCGGGTGGACCCATAGCATGAGGGAATAGGGCCTCGGGCTCTTGAGGAATAGGAACCTAGTTTCGTTGCATCTCTCGGACATCAGTTTGGAGGTTGTCAATCTTGGACACGACCTGAGCTAGGACTGTCGTCAGATTCGGCTGTATGACTGGTGCTTGATCTGTATTCTCCATGGAAAGTGGATGGATTCTGAACTCGAAAGAAGTAGTAGAGGAAAGTATGAAACTCCGGGGTGATTTGACTGAAGACCGAAGCCAATAGGGAGCTAGGCCAATGTAATACCCCGTATTTTTATGCTATAATTAATTTGGGGATTTATTTAATAAAATTCCAGAAATTAATTATGTTATAATTATTAACGTGACGTGAGTTAGTAATAATATGAAATTGTTGAATATTACTTAAGAGCATAGTAATATATGGTAAATGTCACGAGTGAATGAAAATGACAATTTTGGTAATTTTAGTCGGGACGCGCCCGTGTCGCGTCGGGACTAATTATTGAGATATAAAAGTAAATATTTTATGAGTTGTCCGTATGGTCGTTTTGAGTGCGCCAACGCATCCGGAAGGGTCGAGATAGTCAGAAAAGTGTACCCGGGGGTTTAGTTTGGGTCTCGGGATGTTTTTAGGCTTAATTAGTGACCCGGGAGGGCGTTTTGGTAATTTTACAAATTAGGGTAATTAAACCCACGAATTTCAGCCATCCTTAGCAGCCATTTAAGTCAGCCTTTTAGGGTTAGATCATTCAGAACCCTAAGACGGCTAGTGGAGAAGAGAGGAGAGACCTTGCTAGGTGATTCAAGGCCAAAAACACCACCTTTTGCACCACCGCCACCACCAACGCGTAGATCGCGAGGAGGAGAACGCAGCCATACCAATATCAGCAGGAAACCAGACCTTTGAAATCTCAGGCAAGTGTTTAACTTGTGTATTTTCGTTGGTGCAATAATCATGTTAGTGTAGGAATGATTAAGAGTATAATCCATGGAAGAAAACCCAATTTTGATAGGGATTTGCATGTAGAAATCATATGAACCTTATTCTGGAAATTAATATGTGAAGTAGATGTTTAACCCATGAAATTATGATGATTTGTTAGAAGGAATTTCTGGAGAAAACTGATTAGAACAAAGGTTAAGAAAACTGTAGGGTTCTTGATGATTAGATGAAATAGTAGGTTGTTTAATCATGTTTATTGATGTATATACGCATGCTGATCGTTAAAGAAACCTGGAATTATGTTAGGATGTAAGCAGTAGACTTTTTGGGTCAATTAGAGTTGGAAAATATGAGTTTTGATGAAGAAACCTAAGCAACCCCGTCACTGCAGTTTCTGCAGAATTTTCACAGACCTGCTCGATCGATCGATCGACCCTAGATCGTCGATCGATCGAAGGTTCGATCGGTCGACCCCCAGACGTCGATCGATCGACCCTCCCTGGCAGCCTATTATTCCCCTTGTTTAATTAAGTTGAATTAATTTATCGTGGAATAAACCTTGGGCATTCTAAATAAAATGATTTGGGAGATATTGAGGACCAGTAGAGTATATGGACATATGTTAGAACCTTTAATCTTCAACGAAGAGGGTAATTATGGGATATTTACTTTAGGTTGTTAGATTTATGAAACTTAAGGGTGAGGTGCGTAAGAGAGTTACGTTGGAATCAAATGAAGTTATTTACTGAATTTTAGAATTGTAAAGTTATAACCCATGAGTATTAGGTAATGAGTGAGAAAACCCTTCGAATTAAGGTTAGAGGCGAAACCTTATACGTTATACTAATAGGGTGAAATTTAGGACAAAGGTTGTAATTATGGGTAATGAGAGTGACCTATATTAATATGATGAAATCGGTATATTTATATGAATGTGTGTACATATATTATATACATGTGAAAAACGTACCCGCGCTACTTGCTATCCCTGAGGTTACTGTGCTGGGACGATCGTATCCTGTGTTGCTTTATGGGGATATTGAATCGTACCCTAGAAGATAGAGATCCTACGTACGGGCTATTAAATTGATAGTCGGACGGTCCTAAGAGACGTGTGGGTATGTACTGACCTCTTGGACTTGGAATCTATGCTTCGCCTCAACGTTGTTTTGTATATGTTAATACAGTTCGAGAGTGATTCCGAACTTGTATTTCCCTTTATGTGAGCGATACGGGGATTGGATAGCAGAGTATGCCCGCACCATAGTTTAGTTGGGGTGCCACTATATATATATTTTATGCGAGTAGTTAATATATATATGAGGTTATAAACTTTGAACTGCCTACTGTGATTTGATAAGTAGAACATGGTTGTTGACTCAAATTATTAAATACTTGTTTTGTGAAAATATGAAAAGGCACGGGGAAATCTTATAATTTAATGAAGCTAAAACGAGAGGAATACTACAAATTGAAAGCAACCTTTTTATAACATTGTTATCGTTCAGTTTTTGAAAACATTTGAGTAAGTTAAGATAAACGAACCATTGGGAAGGTTAGTACGATAAGAGTGCACATTAGAAGAGAGGTGAGTATTTCTCAAGAGAGAGACGAACTAATATGATGTTGCATTGGCCTGTATCAATTTAAATACTTGCTTAACGTATTCTAAAATCAAACACACTTTCGGGCCCTGACCCGTTTCCTTTTTCTCTCTCTCTCTTGTATATATATGTATATTTTTCAGGTGCCCAGCCACAGGGGCGTCTTGCTTAGGATTCTTTGAGAAGAACGAGCTGCAGCTTAGGTGGGAGTTGCAGGTCCCTTGAGTAGACGGCTTCTGTCATTGACTCCACTCCTATTACTCTCATTTATGGGGCACGTTTCGCCCTTTTTATCATTTCATTTATTGTTGGGGATTTTTATATTTCAGTTATTCCAGTATTGTTTATGGGATTTGTTTCAGGATGGTTTATGATTTTAGCTTTATATTATTGACATTCGATTGGTGAATGTATGGTTTTATTTAGATTTCGTGGTGTGATTCTATAATGTAGAAATGTTGTTTTGGTATTAATAAAATCTTTTCTTTAATTAAAATTTGGAAGTTTGTATGAAAAATGTTTTGACACTTAGCTTAATTATTTAGGGTGTTAAATTGGAAAAATTATTTTTATCGACAGTGATGCTGAGAATGAACCAACTGTTTACCTTGATTTAATTTAATAAAGGAGTGATCGCCCGGTATTTAATTAGGCGGGGTGCCACAGGTGGTATCAGAGCATCAGGTTCTAGTGTCCATAGGATCTGTACGGCTTATTTTCGCTTTCAGCTTAACGTTATTGCTATAGAGCCCTATTGTTAGGACTGTTGTATCCTTCCTTTCACGTTTAAGTCTTCAGCTATTTGAGATTTGTTGATAACTGTAGACTAATAAACTTGTTCACGTTTCAGATGCCTCCGAGACGTGCTCCGAAAGATAGACGTGCCCAAGCCAACCAGCCAGCAGCTCCGGCACCAGGCACTATGAATGCGAATGAGGTAGGCGCCATCGTTGCTCAGGCGGTAAATGCTGCGATAGCGGTGATTCAGCAGGTTCCACCACAGGTCCAAGCAGTGGCGCCAGTACCAGTACAGCTTCCATCTGCATGGGAGAGAGTTCGGGATGCTTTTTAGAAAGCACATCCCCCTGAGTTTTCTGGTAGCTCCGATATTATTACTGTCAGCCAATGGAAGAAGGACATCCAGCGGCACCTCCGTATGTATGAGTGCACCGAAGTGCAGAAGCAGCTATTGGCCTCTTTTAAACTGGTGGGAGCCGCATTACAGTGGTGGGAGTCCACTACTACTTTGGAGGAGAGGGACACGATCCCTATTCAGATTTTCTGGGAGCGGTTTGACCGCAAGTACTTTCCACCTGCAATGCAGACTGAGATGAAGCGGAAATTGCTAAATCTGAAGCAGGAGAACCTTACTGTAGCAGAGTATGAGGAGGAGTTCACGAGACTTCTCACTATTGTGCCGGATGAGGCACCCACTGAGAGCAAGAAGATTTTGCTGTTCGTCGACGGGTTAGCTTGGAGGATCCGTCAGCACCTTATTGGAAATCTATCCCTGAGTACTTTTACGGACGTACTCAATGCAGCGTTACTACATTGCCAGGATCACCGCTTCCATCTTCAGGGAAGCAAGAGAGCAGGAGAGTCCAGCCAGCAGGGCAGGACCGGGGGTAATAGTGCCAGTGGGGCACCAACTCAGAGACAGACTCGTCAGCACGAGCAGAGTTCCCATCAGGGGGACCCTGCTAAGCGATTCCGTTCAGGTGATTCTAGGCAGGGATTCGGGGGATTCAGGCAGGGCCATAAGGGTCAGCTTAATCAGCAGGGCCAGCAGGGCCAACACCGACCACAGGGTCAACAGCAGGGCCAGCAAGGCCAACAGCGTGCACATCAGGGCCAACAGGGCCAATGGCGTGGAGGTAAATGCCAGCAGGGCCGTGGTCAGCAGGGACAGAGGGGAGGTAATTTCAGAGGCCGGTGTTTTGTGTGTGGCAAGCACGGCCATAAGCGTCAGGATTGCCCAGAGGGCGATAGGGCCCCACAGTAGCAGGGAGCCCGTAATGAGCCGCAGAGACCACTCTTTCCACCTGCCCTTCCAGCTCTAGCCCAGATGCCAGCCTTACCAGCCATTCCAGAAGCTCCAGTGCAGCAGGGGCAATTACAGTACGGACGTGTCTATAACGTCCACCAGGCGGCAGCTCCACAGGCACCACCCGCGATTGAGGGTATGTTTCCTATCCATGGTACTATCGGTAAAGTTTTGTTTGATACGGGGGCAACGCACTGTTTTATAGCTACGCATTTTACGAAGTCCTTAGGATTGTTAGCCACAGCAGAGAGCACCGTAACGTGTGTCGACTCACCACTGGGGAGTGGGTCACTTATATTCTTTATATGCCGGGGAGTAGGGATAGAGATTGGTAGCTTGGTATTGCCTGCAGACATGCTAGTCTTAGACATGCACGAGCATGACGTGATTATTGGTATGGATTGGCTCGCATCTTATAGAGCCATGATTGATTGCTTCGGTGGGAGCATTGTTTTTGCCATTCAGGGGCAAAAGATGCTTGTAGTAGCGATGCCTCGCCCAGAGGGAGGTTCGACCGCTCATTTATATTACATTGAGGAGGATACCTCTAAGGAGGTTGTGATTCCTTTGGATTCGATCCCAGTTGTTAGGGAGTATTCCGATGTGTTTCAGGAGATACCAGGCCTACCGCCCAGTCGTGAGA
This sequence comes from Sambucus nigra, assembly GCA_949130495.1. Taxonomy (NCBI): domain Eukaryota; kingdom Viridiplantae; phylum Streptophyta; class Magnoliopsida; order Dipsacales; family Adoxaceae; genus Sambucus; species Sambucus nigra. The sequence continues at coordinate 511,977,005 of OX422217.1, read as the reverse complement.
TAGACTTCGTTATAGACTTATTACCGGATACGAGACCTATAGCACGCGCATCGTACCGTATGCCTCCGGCAGAGATGCGAGAGCTACGAGATCAGATTGAGCAGCTATTAGGTCAGGGTTTCATTCGTAGGAGTACCTCACCGTGGGGCGCTCCAGTCTTATTTGTGAAGAAGAGAGATGGCTCACTGAGATTGTGTGTGGACTACCGGAAGTTGAACAAGGTCATGATACGGAACAAGTATCCGTTGCCTCGAATCAATGATCTGTTCGACCAGTTAAGGGGAGCAACTTTCTTTTCGAAGATAGATCTGAGGTCGGGGTACCATCAGTTGCGAATTAGAGAGCAGGATGTTTTGAAGACTGCCTTCTTGTCGAGATATGGGTCCTATGAGTTCAGGGTGATGCCGTTCGGACTCACAAATGCCCCAGCCGTTTTCATGGACTTGATGAACCGAGTATTCAGAGAGTTCTTGGATCAGTTCGTCATCGTCTTCATAGATGATATCTTGATATATTCACGCTCCGAGGAGGAGCATGACGAACACTTGAGGCAGGTTCTTCAGACTCTACGAGAACATCAGTTGTATGCTAAGTACGAGAAGTGTGGATTCTGGTTACGAGAGGTACAATTCTTGGGCCATGTTGTTTCTGAGCAGGGGATAGCAGTTGACCCGAGCAAAGTGTCAGCGGTGAGGGAGTGGGGGCAGCCCACGACACCGACGGAAATACGTAGTTTCTTGGGGTTGGCAGGATACTACAGGAGGTTCATTCGGGGGTTCTCCAAAATAGCGGGTCCATTGACGAATCTGACTCGCAAGGGGGTACCATATGTTTGGGATGACGCTTGTCAGTTGGCTTTCGACGAGCTGAAGGATAAGCTTACTTCGGCACCAGTCCTTGCTCTACCGAAGCCGGGTGTAGAGTACCTGGTTTACACAGATGCGTCCTTATGAGGACTTGGGGAATACTTCAGCAGGAAGAGAAGGCTATAGCTTTTGCTTCCCGCAAGCTTAAGCCGCATGAGAAGAATTACCCCACCAACGACCTGGAGTTAGCTGCGGTCGTCTTTGCATTGAGAATTTGGAGGCACTATTTATTGGGCGAGAAATTCCGTTTGCTCACAGACCATAAGTCACTGCAGTACCTGTTCACTCAGTGAGAGCTGAATATGCGTCAGCGCAGATGGTTAGAGTTTGTAAAAGATTACCAGTTCGATATACAGTATCATCCGGGGAAAGCCAACGTAGTTGCTGATGCGTTGAGCCGTAGACCGGTTGATGATGTGGCAGACATCTGGAAAGCAAAATGGAAGGAGTTGGGTCACCAAGACGCAGTAGTACGTTCTTTCATATCCGTGATGACAGTCACACCCGAGATTGTTACGAGGGTGATACAGGCACAGACTACAGACCCATTTTGTCAGGAGCAGATTGTACGACTTCTAGCCGAGGGTGCTGAGTCCTATTCTGTTAGTTCGGATGGAGGGTTGCAGTTTAATGGGAGATTAGTGGTTCCAGAAGGAGCAGAGCTACGTCATGAGGTGATGACTCATTCTCATGGGTCCCGATTTGCTGTACATCCGGGAGGCGATAAGATGTACCAGGATATGAGACGTCAGTACTAGTGGAGTGGGATGAAGAAGGACATCGCTGAATTTGTGTCCAAATGTTCTACTTGCCAGCTGGTGAAGGTGGACCACCAGAAACCGTCGGGATTACTTCAGCCGTTGGAAGTACCTGCGTGGAAGTGGGAAAGTATTTCCATGGACTTCATTACAGGGTTGCCTACATCACAGCGAGGCCACGATTCTATCTGGGTGATTGTAGACCGTTTGACCAAGGTGGCTCATTTTCTGCCAGTAAGGATAGATTATACCACGGGTCAGTATGCCCAACTATTCATCGCTGAGATTGTCAGATTACATGGGGTGCCCCTGAATATTGTGTCAGACAGAGACAAGATTTTTGTGTCGCGTTTCTGGGAAAGCTTTCAGGAGGCTATGGGTACAGAGTTGAGACTGAGTTCAGCTTACCACCCACAGACAGATGGACAGACAGAGCGTACTAATCAGATGTTGGAAGATATGCTACGCATGTGTATCCTCGATTTCGGGGGAGGTTGGGAGCCACATCTTCCACTGGTCGAGTTTGCTTATAATAACTCCTATCAGTTTACGATTGGCATGGATCCATTTGAAGCTTTGTACGGCAGGCCTTGTCGCTCTCCAACCTGTTGGCTCGAGGTGGGGGACAACAAGTTATTAGGACCAGAAGTGATCCAGGAGACCTCCGCGAGGATTGAGATAATCAGGAGTCGTATTCGGGTAGCCCAAGACAGACAGAAGAGCTACGCCGATGCAAAACGATTCTTCCGGGAGTTTAATGTGGGAGATCAAGTGTTGTTGCGTGTATCTCCTATGAAAGGAGTGATGAGGTTCGGGAAGAAGGGGAAGTTGGCTCCGAGGTACGTAGGACCATTTCCCATCATCGAGAGAATTGGGCCAGTAGCATACAGGTTGGGTTTGCCAGAACATTTACATCGCATCCACGATGTATTCCACATCTCGTCGTTGAGACGATACCTTCGGGATGATATGGCCCATACTCACATTGCGATAGATGAGATCGACTTGCAGTCGGATATCTCTTACGAGGAGAGACCGGTGGCTATTCTAGACTACAGTGAGAGGAGATTGAGGTCGAAGATAGTTCCACTCGTGCGGGTCCAGTGGGAACATCATAATGTGGAGGAATCCACTTGGGAGCGTGAGGCAGATATGCGTGAGAGATATCCAGAGTTGTTTTTACCAGGTATGCCTTATTTTCCGAATTTCGGGACGAAATTCCGTTATTAGGGGGGAAGTATGTAATACCCCGTATTTTTATGCTATAATTAATTTGGGGATTTATTTAATAAAAATCCGGAAATTAATTATGTTATAATTATTAACGTGACGTGAGTTAGTAATAATATGAAATTGTTGAATATTACTTAAGAGCATAGTAATATATGGTAAATGTCACGAGTGAATGAAAATGACAATTTTGGTAATTTTAGTCGGGACGCGCCCGTGTCGCGTCGGGACTAATTATTGAGATATAAAAGTAAATATTTAATGAGTTGTCCGTATGGTCGTTTTGAGTGCGCCAACGCGTCCGGAAGGGTCGAGATAGTCAGAAAAGTGTACCCGGGGGTTTAGTTTGGGTCTCGGGATGTTTTTAGGCTTAATTAGTGACCCGGGAGGGCGTTTTGGTAATTTTACAAATTAGGGTAATTAAACCCACGAATTTCAGCCATCCTTAGCAGCCATTTAAGTCAGCCTTTTAGGGTTAGATAATTCAGAACCCTAAGACAGCTAGTGGAGAAGAGAGGAGAGACCTTGCTAGGTGATTCAAGGCCAAAAACACCACCTTTTGCACCACCGCCACCACCAACGCGTAGATCGCGAGGAGGAGAACGCAGCCATACCAATATCAGCAGGAAACCAGACCTTTGAAATCTCAGGCAAGTGTTTAACTTGTGTATTTTCGTTGGTGCAATAATCATGTTAGTGTAGGAATGATTAAGAGTATAATCCATGGAAGAAAACCCAATTTTGATAGGGATTTGCATGTACAAATCATATGAACCTTATTCTGGAAATTAATATGTGAAGTAGATGTTTAACCCATGAAATTATGATGATTTGTTAGAAGGAATTTCTGGAGAAAACTGATTAGAACAAAGGTTAAGAAAACTGTAGGGTTCTTGATGATTAGATGAAATAGTAGGTTGTTTAATCATGTTTATTGATGTATATACGCATGCTGATCGTTAAAGAAACCTGGAATTATGTTAGGATGTAAGCAGTAGACTTTTTGGGTCAATTAGAGTTGGAAAATATGAGTTTTGATGAAGAAACCTAAGCAACCCCGTCACTGCAGTTTCTGCAGAATTTTCACAGACCTGCTCGATCGATCGATCGACCCTAGATCGTCGATCGATCGAAGGTTCGATCGGTCGACCCCCAGACGTCGATCGATCGACCCTCCCTGGCAGCCTATTATTCCCCTTGTTTAATTAAGTTGAATTAATTTATCGTGGAATAAACCTTGGGCATTCTAAATAAAATGATTTGGGAGATATTGAGGACCAGTAGAGTATATGGACATATGTTAGAACCTTTAATCTTCAACGAAGAGGGTAATTATGGGATATTTACTTTAGGTTGTTAGATTTATGAAACTTAAGGGTGAGGTGCATAAGAGAGTTACGTTGGAATCAAATGAAGTTATTTACTGAATTTTAGAATTGTAAAGTTATAACCCATGAGTATTAGGTAATGAGTGAGAAAACCCTTCGAATTAAGGTTAGAGGCGAAACCTTATACGTTATACTAATAGGGTGAAATTTAGGACAAAGGTTGTAATTATGGGTAATGAGAGTGACCTATATTAATATGATGAAATCGGTATATTTATATGAATGTGTGTACATATATTATATACATGTGAAAAACGTACCCGCGCTACTTGCTATCCCTGAGGTTACTGTGCTGGGACGATCGTATCCTGTGTTGCTTTATGGGGATATTGAATCGTACCCTAGAAGATAGAGATCCTACGTACGGGCTATTAAATTGATAGTCGGACGGTCCTAAGAGACGTGTGGGTATGTACTGACCTCTTGGACTTGGAATCTATGCTTCGCCTCAACGTTGTTTTGTATATGTTAATACAGTTCGAGAGTGATTCCGAACTTGTATTTCCCTTTATGTGAGCGATACGGGGATTGGATAGCAGAGTATGCCCGCACCATAGTTTAGTTGGGGTGCCACTATATATATATTTTATGCGAGTAGTTAATATATATATGAGGTTATAAACTTTGAACTGCCTACTGTGATTTGATAAGTAGAACATGGTTGTTGACTCAAATTATTAAATACTTGTTTTGTGAAAATATGAAAAGGCACGGGGAAATCTTATAATTTAATGAAGCTAAAACGAGAGGAATACTACAAATTGAAAGCAACCTTTTTATAACATTGTTATCGTTCAGTTTTTGAAAACATTTGAGTAAGTTAAGATAAACGAACCATTGGGAAGGTTAGTACGATAAGAGTGCACATTAGAAGAGAGGTGAGTATTTCTCAAGAGAGAGACGAACTAATATGATGTTGCATTGGCCTGTATCAATTTAAATACTTGCTTAACGTATTCTAAAATCAAACACACTTTCGGGCCCTGACCCGTTTCCTTTTTCTCTCTCTCTCTTGTATATATATGTATATTTTTCAGGTGCCCAGCCACAGGGGCGTCTTGCTTAGGATTCTTTGAGAAGAACGAGCTGCAGCTTAGGTGGGAGTTGCAGGTCCCTTGAGTAGACGGCTTCTGTCATTGACTCCACTCCTATTACTCTCATTTATGGGGCACGTTTCGCCCTTTTTATCATTTCATTTATTGTTGGGGATTTTTATATTTCAGTTATTCCAGTATTGTTTATGGGATTTGTTTCAGGATGGTTTATGATTTTAGCTTTATATTATTGACATTCGATTGGTGAATGTATGGTTTTATTTAGATTTCGTGGTGTGATTCTATAATGTAGAAATGTTGTTTTGGTATTAATAAAATCTTTTCTTTAATTAAAATTTGGAAGTTTGTATGAAAAATGTTTTGACACTTAGCTTAATTATTTAGGGTGTTAAATTGGAAAAATTATTTTTATCGACAGTGATGCTGAGAATGAACCAACTGTTTACCTTGATTTAATTTAATAAAGGAGTGATCTCCCGGTATTTAATTAGGCGGGGTGTCACAGCCAAGGGCTTGCGATCGACCTGAGAAGGCGAAGGATGTTATTTATTTTTGAGAAAGGAAGAACTATTTTTGGATTTTTGATAAAGAATGGAGAAATGTTTTTAGATTTTTGATAAAGAAGGGATAAATGTTTTTGGATTTTTGATAAAGAATGGATAAATGTTTTTGGATTTTTGATAAAGAATGGAGAAATGTTTTTGGATTTTTGATAAAGAATGGAGAAATGTTTTTGGAGACAGAACTCGGCTTGATTATTATTATGTTTTCACTTGTATTTAACTCTCCTAAATGCAATGCCGGACGGGACCCGAGCCTGGAAAAGTGGGGTTTTTAATACATGCAAAGATACATTTTGGACTTCTAACCAGGCTCATGGACAGGGTCCCGTTTTAAAAATGCATGAAAATTGGGTGGCAGATCGACCCGAAATTTCGACAGAGTTTCAGGTTGAAACCGGCAATCTAAATTCCGTGTCCTAGGTTTGACACCTATATGCGGGTATGCAGTTGGTTGGGTGAATCGACATGGGTTCCCCCCTTTGGCTTGACTTCCACGATATACGTCTTGCTCTTGCGGGCAATCGGTACGTGTGGACAAGCCATTTGATATACCTGAGTGTACGTGAATTGCCTCACCATATACCTCATGTGGACGGTACGTCTGAAAGAGAATTCGATATACTCGACGTACATGAACGAATTCCCTACGATATACCTCCCGTTATGACTTCGGTCAAGCAGTACGATGTGGGGGAACCATTCAATATACGTCGAAGGTACTTGTCCAATGGAAGGTGAGAGTCATATCGCTTAGGCTAACTGCACCCTGCTGGACCAGCGCCCATCATGAAGTGACCCTCCAGTTACTGGGTAAAATTTGGTCAATAACAATGCTCTTTGGTGATGTCGTGTGAATCATGCATGATTCTCTTATTAGTATCTTATGATGAGAATTCCTTTCTTGATTATGCCAAACAGGGAGCAAAGTATAAGTATCCCAAAAGGTACACCAAGTATGGATGGGTGATGCGTGAAACATGGGGATATATATGTGATCCTAGGTGCACATGGTGTGAAGTGTACATGGAGAAATTTCCACAAACGTGTGAATATAAGTATAAGCATGGGATACACATGAGAAAGGGGAACATGCAGATATGGGGGGGGGGGGGGGGGGACATAAGCTAATATAACATTCATGTAAATAGAGTCAAGCCCTCAAAACAAAAACATATCCCCCGCAGAGTCACCACTGTGGCCATCCCCGATCCTCGCCATGCGGGCGCGCGTGTGGAGGAAGGATCCTTCGGGTCCCGCGCATCCCTCTCAGGAGTGCTTTGGTCGGCGACGTTTGTGGTGTAAAAACGTAGAGAGATTCAGAGTCTCCAGTATATTTTACTCAAAAGAGATAAAAGAAAAAGAGGAAACCACCCCGAAGGATGGCATCCAAAGAAATACTGGTGCCTGCGAAACCAAAATGATTCGAGAAGGATTCGGAGGCTTAGTTACAAAATGGGAAAGTGTTAGGCACCCATCTTGCCCTTTCGGTCTCTCATGAATATTTGCTATTTTCCTTTATATTTCCCCCCGTGATATGTGTGCATGTCTATATATAGAATGGAGGTAGGAATCCTCGACTTGTATCATGGAAAAGATAAAAAGAGTCATCCGTAGGAAGATATAAGAATAATTTTAGAAAAATAAGATTTACGCGATTACCCCTACATCGATCGTTATAATGGAACGATAACGTATATGGAGTAATGCGTCACTAAGGGTAAGTATATAGAATATAAGAAGATTAGATTTAGAGAAAATAGGAAGTAAAAGAAAAGGTGAGAGAGAGGATTCGAGTCTCGAGTTTTACCCCAAGACGCCTATGTAGCCTATAAAGGCATCAAAGTCCACGTAGTTCGGATACAAAGCGAGGGGTGGGGTTTATCCCATAAATCCAAATGGGGGATCTATTATTTGTAAGTGTGTGTGTGTGTGTGTGTGTAGAAAAAGTGTTTTAGTTGTGAGAAAAGTGTGGAAAAAGTGTGAGAATCCCTTATTTGGAATTTATGAGCAAACCCACTTTTTCTTGTTTTATTTATATGAAAATAAGAGATGTGAAATAATACTAAATAAAAAGTATATTAGGATGTGTGAAATGAGATAATAAAACTGCCAAGTAAGAAAACAAGTTATTGCGAATTTAAGAGAATTTGAAAAGAAAGGTCTGAAAGTTAGACCTTCTTGAAGATCTTGAGCTTGAGCTTGAATGTTGGAGAGCATACCTTGCGCTTGGATGATGATGGAGAGTGGATAATTCATCAATTTTGATGAAGAGGATGATGAAAAGTGGAAGTAAAAAAGGGATTTGGATGTTGAAATCGCGTTGCCTTCGAGAGAGGTTTTTGGGATTCGCTGAGAGAGATTTTTATCAGATCTGGGCTCCCTTTGCAAATGAGGTGAAGGACTCCATTTATAGGCCCAGGTAAATGCCGATCGACATATACCTATTCATGCCTATCGGCACCTGCCGATAGGCAGGGTCTGGAACCTGCCATTTGGCAGTGCGCTTCAGGCTTTTTCGAAAAAATGGCTGTCGAGGGCAAACCGTTGGTCAGAATTATGCACGGGGTAGACCGTTGGGAAGGTAATTCAGAGACCTTTGAAAGTATTTTGGACCGTTCCTGATTTAGGGATTTGACTTTGGGTCAAATATGGCTCGGAAGAGTTTATCGGTCCATTAGACGGGGAATCGTTCGGACGCAAACGGATCGTTCGTCCATATGGTAAGTCCGAACCGCACATGGGGTGGACCGTTGGAAAGGTTAGGAGATGTACTTTGACATTCCTAAGAGTTTGACCCCGTTTGGAGAGTTGAATTTGGTCAACCTGGCCCGGGAAGCATTCGGTGACCTCTCAAATTTGAACGGATCATTCGTCCGCCTGGTAAGTCGGAATCGTGCACGGGATGGACCGTTGGAAAGGGTATTCAGTTCCCTTCGAAGATTCATTCAGCCTCGGTTGAGTTGAAGAGTTGACTTAGGTCAAACAGAGCCCGAGAGCGCCCGGTGGCCTCTAGGTCAAGTTTCGAACGCAAACGGATCGTTCGTTAGCATGGTAATTCGAAATCATGCACGAGGCAATCCATTTGAAAGGGTATTCAGTGCCCTTCAAAGATTCATTCAGTCTTGGTCGAGATGAAGAGTTTGATTTTTGGGTCAAACTGAGCCAGGGAGTGCCCGATGGCTTCTAGGTTAGTACTTGGGATATGACCTGGGTTTGTAGTGATGAAGGGAGGTACTAGGGACCTAAGGAGAGTTAGGGGTAATAGAATGGGGTGTCTACACTTGGATTTTTGATAAATAAAGGAGAAATATTTTTGTCTTTTTGATAAAGAAGGGAGAAATATTTTTGGATTTTTAATAAATAAGGGAGAAATATTTTTGGGAGACGGGTCTCAGCATTATTATTATTATTATTATTATTATTATTATTATTATTATTATTATTATTATTATTATTATTATTATTATTATGTTCTCACTTGTATTAAATTCTGCTAAATGCAAAATGAAATGCCAGACAGGACCCGAGCCTAAAAAAGTTGGGTTTGTAACATATGCAAAGCTATGGTTGGACTTGTAACCAGGCTCACGGGCAAGGTCCCATTTTTCAAAACATGCACGAAAATTTGGGCAGGAGACCAACCCGGAATTTTGGCAGAGTTTCGGGTCGAAACCGATAATCTAACATTTGTGTCCTAGGCTTGACATCTATATGTTGGTATATAGTTGGTTGGGTGAATCGGAGAGGGTTACCTCCTTTGGCGTGACTTCCACGATATACGTCTTGCTTTTAAGGGCAATCGGTACGTGCGGACAAGCCATTTGATATACCTGATTATACGTGAATTGCCTCACTATATACCTCGTGGGGATAGTATGTGTGAAAGAGAATTTGATATACTCGACGTACGTGAACGATTTACCTGTGATATATCTTCTATCTTGACTTCGGTCAAGCGGTACGATGCGGGGGAACCGTTCGATATACATCGAAGGTACTTGGGCAATGGAAGGTGAGAGTCATATTGCTAGGCTAACTGCGCCCTGTAGGACCAGCGCCCATGATGAAGTGAACCTCCAGTTACTGGGTAAAATTTGGTCAATAACAATGCTTTTTGGTGATGTCGTGTGAATCATGCATGATTCTCTTATTAGTATCTTATGATGAGAATTCCTTTCTTGATTATGCCAAACAGGGAGCAAAGTATAAGTACCCCAAAAGGTACACTAAGTATGGATGGGTGATGCGTGCAACATGTGGACATGTGATCCTAGGTGCACGTGGTGTGAAGTGTACATGGAGAATCTTCTACAAGTGTGTGAATAGAAGCATAAGCATGAGGTACACATGAATAGTAAAGGCGAGCAAAATAGAGGAAAATATAAGAAAATATAACACCCATGTAAATAGAGTCTAGCCCTCAAAATAAAGTCCCCGACGGAGTCCCCACTGTGTCCATCCACTCCGATCCTCATGGCGGGTAGGAGGAAGAAGAGCGGGCGTCTTCAATGTCGAGAGGATCTTGGTCCCGTGCATCCCTCCCGGGAGCACTTCAGCTGACGTCAGTGATGAGGTGAAAAATATAGAGAGATGGAGTCGGTAGTCTATTTTACTCAAAATAGACAAAAGAAAAAGGGAGCCATCTCGAAGGACAACATCCAAAGACATACTGATACATACGAAACTAAAATAATTCAAAAAGGGTCCGGAGGCTAAGTTACGAAATGGGAAGGTGTTAGGCACCCATTCCGCCCTTACGGTCTCTCATGGGTTATTTCTATTTTCCTTTATTTCCCCGTGATATGTGTGTTTGTGTATATGTAGTGGGGATAGGAATCATCGACTTGTATCATGGAAGAGATGAAGCGAGTCATCCGTAGGAATATTCCTAAAAAATATTAGAAAATAGGATTTACACGATTATCCTAGCGTTGATCGTTATAATGGAACAATAACACATATGGAATAATATGCCACTAAGCACAAATATACTTATATATAAATATATATAATCTAAGAGAGTTAAGTTTAAAGAATATAAAAAAAAATAGAAAAAAATTAGGAAAAGGACTCGAGTCTCAGGTTTTACCCCGAGACGCCTACGTAGCCTATCGAGGCATCAAAATCCACGTAGTTCGTATGCAAAACGAGGGGTGGGGTTTACCCCATAAATCCAACGAGGGACTTCTCCTATATGTGTGTGTGTGTAAAAAAGTGTTTTAGTTATGAGAAAAGTGTGAGAAAGGTGTGAGAATTCCCGTTTGGAATTTATGAGCAAACCCTATTTTTCTTGTTTTTGGATTTTTATTTATATGAAAATAAGAGATGTACAATAATACTAGATAAACAAGTATATTAAGATATGTGAGATGAGATAATAAAAGTGCTAAGTAATAAAACAAGTTAATGAGAATTTAGGAGAATTTAAAGAGAGAGTTGAAAGAGTTGGACCTTCTTGGAGATCTTGAGCTTGATCTTGGATGTTGGAGAGCGGACCTTGCACTTGGGTGATGATGGAGGGTACTTAATTCACCAAGTTTGGTGAAAAATGTGATTAAAGGTGAAGGTTGGAAAGATATTTGGATGTGGAAATCACGTTGACTTAGAGAGAGGTTTTCTGAGTTTGTTGAGAGTGATGGATTTCAAATATTTTTCCTCTCTTATAAGGGGGCTAGGCACTTCTTTTTATATGCCCAGGGTATTGCCGATCAGCATATCCTTGGTCCTGCAAATCGGCAGGTGTGTTTGGGAACACTACCGATAGGTAGGGTTTGGGACCTGCCATTTGGCAGTCTCTTTCAGGTTCATTTGGAAAATTGGTCATAGAGGGCAAATTATTGATCCAAATCCTGCACAGGGTGAACCATTGGAAAGATAATTCAGATACCTTCAAAAGTCCTTTAGGCTACTCCTGGATCCGGGAGTTGACTTTGGGTCAAATGTGGCTCAGAAGCATTTGTCGGTCTTTTGGACGTGGAATCTTTGGACGCAAACGGATCTTTCGTCCGCCTGGTAAGTCAAAATCATGCACGGGGTAGACCATTGGAAATGTTAGGATATGTACTTCGATGTTCCAAAGAGCTTGACATGGTTTGGGGGGTTGACTTTGGTAAACCAGGGCCTGGAAGCATTCGGTGACCTTTCGGAGAAAAATGGATTGTTCGTCCGTACCGTAAGTTAGAATCGTGCACGGGGAGGACCTTTGGAAAGGGTTTTTAGTGTTCTTGGAAGATTCATTCAGTCTCGGTCGAGCTGAAGAGTTGACTTTGGTCAAATAGAGCCTGGGAGTGTCCGATGAGCTCTTGATCAAGTTTTGGGAAAAAACTAGTTGTTCGTCTGCACCGTAAGTCAGAATCGTGCATGGGACAGACCGCTGGAAAGGGGTTTCAGTGCCCTTGTAATACCCCATGATTTTGAGGACTTTTAAAATGGTTTCTATTTTAAATAAATGGATTAATTGGATTTCATATTAAATTAATTCATTTGGGTTTTATCCAAATTGTGGATATTAAAATGTATGATTCTAAATATTACTTAAAGATATTTGGGTAATATATGAATGTGACGATTATTGATATTGCTGTGAGTTATTAATTCAAAAATTTAAATTTTTAGTTGGACGCGGTATGGGACGTGTCGGGACTAATTTGTTAAATTAAATGGGGAACTTATTTTTATATCAACCTTATAGTCCTTTCCACTGCGTCGTTGCATCCGAAAGGGTTGAAATAGTTAGAAAAGTCTATTGGGACATTGGTTTTGAGTCTCGGGTCATTTGGAAATGAAAAGACAACCCAAAAGGGCATTTTGGTCATTTTTACAAGGGGGTGAATAGTGATTTTAGATTTTGTCCTATTATAAATATTTGGAGATTAGTTGTACGTGGGTTATTCATCTCTTCTATACAAAACTTGAGAAGTCACCTTGTGAGAGAGTGAAAGGTTGCTTGGGAAGATAGAAGCTTGCTTGGAAAGAAGGAGAACCAAAGACGAAAGGTCACCACCACCGGAAGTGACCAGAAAAGAGGAGAGCCACCTGTGTTATACAACCCCAAAGGATCAGACCTTCATTAAAGGCAAGTATTTGATGATTGTAATCTATGTTTGTATATTGTCCATGTTAGAATAGTTATAAAAGATGAGATTTTTCATGTTTGGAAGATGAAGATGGAGTTGTTAATGGATTTCTGGAAAATGGAACTATGTAGGAATCAAACTCATGTTGTAGGTAGATAGTAATCCACGAAATAAATATTAAATCTGTTGAAGAAATTTTGAAAACCATTGGTGTGTTCTTAAAGATATTATGTTGATAATTTTCTGGAAAAATAGGATGAATATATGTTTTTAATTCAAACTCTTGATGATTCTAGGATGTTTAGAACATTAGAAATCATTTACATATGTTGCTATATCATGTAGTAAGGATTATAAGGAATTTAGGTTGTTAATATGAAGGTTTGAATGATCAAAAGTGATGAAACCCGTAGAAGAAGATGAACAGTGACATCTCGCGCGATCTCTCACGAAGTCATTCAAGCGAGATGGTATCTCGCGCGAAGTCGCTCGAACGGCACGTGGAAGTCGTTCAAACGACAACCCTTCTGGTTCGAGCGACAGATGGAATTTTTGGGTATTTTCTTAGAGTCTAGTTCTGAGTTTGTCGATTTATTGGAGTGAGAGAAACTACCAAATTGTAAATTCATATAGGAAAGAATTTTGAGAAAAGTATATGAGAATTCATACTTTAATTATTTCGGTATAGAGAGAATGTACCTTGGATATAATGTGACTTAGGGAAGATCAGTAAACCCTAGATAAGAACCTAATTAATGTGATTGGGATTTAATTGATTACAATAATGATAATTAAATTTGAAAGAAATTTCGGTTGCTAAGATGAATGTGTTGGACTCTAATTTGTATGCATGAGGATTAAGGATAGGTCCAGTAGGGGAGATTTAATATAACACCTAGGTAGCCTTAGGGTTACAATTTAAACATCAAGGTGTGAGTTTAAGCTCATAATTGATCGCGCAAGGACTGAGTGTAGTACAAGCGCTTAGTGGTATGGCTCCTGGATAGAGATGGTAGTTCAGACCACATTTGGTTGAAAGAGGAGATGAGGTTATCCCGATTGCGTATTTGAAGTTGACGGACCTCCACGACCAACAAAGTTAAGTAGTAGTGTATTAGAGAGGTTCCTTGTTTGGATTTCGCTCTGTGAGACGCTCCGCGCATGAACCTTAACGACGTCGGGAATGGAGAGATGTTATAGGATGCGAGGATGTTGGTTTTGTTGATAAGTGATATATTGTGAATGAAACACTATAGACTATGAGCCATGTAATGATGGTATTCAATCTTAGTTGATAGAAGATGTGTTTATAAGAGATTAGAAACTGTCGGTTATAACCCTAATTAAAGGGGAGTTCAATCCGTGGTAATTCGGGAGATAAGATGAGATAGACCAGTAGGATATTAGTGATTTCTTACTGAATAAATATGTTGAGGAGAAACCTATTTGAACCTTGGGTAATGAGTGAGACTCTAGGATAATTAAATTAAAAAAGTAAAGTCATAATATTTCAATACTTAGAATTTGAGAGATATAATGCTACATATGGTAATTATCTTAGGGTAGTGGGAGTAGCTTGTTGATATTATACTATAGGTATGATAATGCCTATTTGATTGATTGATGATTTATGTGTATGAAATACCTAGCTTACTTGCTATCGGTGGGAGGTTTGCGCATGAGGGCAGCCATATCCTGATGAATCCATGGGATCTTTGATTTGTCGCTCAAGAACATAGGTCTATGAAAGACTTATCGGGGAGTTGATAAGTCCGCTGACTATGGGAACGTAGGTATGTGCGTGACCCGTAGGTATGAGAACTATGTTCGCCTCTAAATGTTTGTGTTGCTGTTTGTGGTTCATGGAATCCTTACCAAACCTTTAGTCCCCTATTCGGCGACCAGCGATATTGGGACGTGATAGCAGAGTAATGCATTGCACCGCAGTTGTGACTCGGGGTGCCGTATTATATATGTGTATATATATAATGGATTAAATGTGATAATTGTGTGTGATAATTGTTGATGACGGTGAATAAAGAAAAATAAGTGAATTAAGTTAATGAATGTTTATTATTATAGATTTGAAAATATTAATTCATGTTAATGGGAAACGTATAAGAATGATTGTACTACGTATGGTATGGGACATACGGGGTTATGATATGGGATGGAATCATATTATGGAAATTTGTGAAGAGGAACCATTAACTAGGAGGTTAATAGGAAACATTAAGTGTGCACTCTAGATGAGAGGTGAGAATAGCAAGTAAGAGTACGGATACTAACATGTACATAATAAATTATTTATTGCACTTGTTAAATACTTTCTTTTTTCAAAATCATTTTCACACCGGGCTCTGCCCCGTTTCCTTGCATATTTTCTTTTCTATTGTACCTTCTATATCAGGTGTCCAGCAGTAGGGACGCCAACCTTAGTGGATTATGACGAGCTATGGAACTATGGAGTATTGCTTAGACGCCTATCTTCATTTGATTCACAGTATTCTTTTAGTTAGGGCATGTCGTCCAAAAGGAATTCAGTTATCTATTTTTTATCGGAGTCAAATACTCTTGTATTTGTGTCATTTTATTACTGTTGATATTGTTAGGATTACTGTATTGGATAATTATTTGGGAATGTTTATTCCAATTGCATTTAAATTCTTTTGTGTTATCTGTTCGGTTATTAGTGTTGTAGAATAATATGTGTAGTGTTATTCGTAAAAGAAAAATGGATTTTGTTGAAATTAAAAGTTGGAATGTTTTTAACACCAGCTTAATTGGGTATTGGGTGATTAGTAAATGTTTTTGACATTGATGCTAAGAATGAGCCAACTGTATATTCTGTTTTAATTTGGTATGGGACTGGCCACCCAGATTTTAATTAGGCGGGGTGTTACAGCCCTTTAAAGATTCATTCGGTCTTGATCGAGCTGAAGAGTTTGAATTTTGGTCAAACGGAGTCTGGGAGTGCCCGATGGCCTTTAGGTCAGTACCCAGGGTATGACTTAGGTTTGTAGAGATGAGAGGAGGTGCTAGGGAACCTACGGAAAGGTTAGGTGGTGTTAGAATGGGGTGTCTACACTATTATATAAAATTCTTGTAGAATTAGAAATTTTTTTAATTAGTTACTATTATTTAAGATTAATAAATTTTTTATTTGTCGTGGGAACATAACTGACATAGTATTTTTTTGTATAATGAAAGTTTATTACCAAAAGCACGGGGAAAACAAGAGGATATACTTGTTGCCCTTACCAGAAGAATGTAAGAAAAGATGACGCTCTTGAATCACATCTTCACGGACATGAAGAAGATGGTGGAGGAAGCTAACTGGATCTCGAACTAGATGAAAAGACCAAAGAAAATAATTGAATAAGATATTCAAACCCACAACCTTAATACGACCCCGAACAACCAACATAGATGGAAAACACCCATATCACTCGATCTGACATGAAACTCTAAACAACAAAAATGACGATCAAGCAAACGGTATGAGATGAACCATCAATGGAGAGAAGCAGAACTCATAAAAGGTTCTCCTCCCAAGCAACAAGCTCTCATCCACAACCAAATTTGATATGAAGTGCATCTTGAGAAAAATGGCGATCAAAAGAGTGTGAGGAGCTAAACCACTTTAGAGGGGTGAGGTCATGTAGGATGGATAAGGGATGGGAAAGGCAGGGTAATGGTCATAAGGAAACCTTAGCTGAGAACTCAAGAGAAAATATCTTTACTCATCCAAAAAAGGAGTTATCTCAAATGGAAAGATGCGGCATAATGGAGCACCCACACCCCACCTATTTACACACATTGACTAAAAAACCTTTGGATATTGAGAACATAAACAATCGCGACATAACCTAAATGAACACATTAGTAAACTATCAAACTAAATGAAGCAATATGCCCTATAAATGTGAGTTAGTCCCCATTATTGGATAACACCCTTCAAAAACCAATGAATAGACCTGGTGAGGGAGAATAGTAACCAAGGACCAAGGCAAGACCTCAAACATCACAACTAAATAACACAACCGCCACCGTAATCCAACAACCAACCTTAAAAAATACTGATAACCTGAGAATACTTGTATTGACATGTGAAAATGAAGAATACTCATATGAACTGTGGGGATCGAGGTTAAGTGTATCATACACAGGAGAAGCATCTCTGTGAGAGACAAAAGTCTGATAGTCATGGGGTGCATAGTGAGGGAACTAATCGAAACGGGTGCACTTGATTGCCATGACGACTGTTGGAATGTGTGTGGATCCACAACATCTGATTGGGATACGCATTGTGTGGAAGGTTGATGAGGCCTCCACGAATAGATAGGGTACTCACAACACTCGGAATTTGATACATCATGATAATAAGTCGTAGTAGGTTCCGAAATAGTGTCATATGGATACACATGTTCCACGGTGGGTTCAAATGGATAAGGAAGATATGGACACTCATGGGATAAGTGATCGGCGTGAAAATAATGTGTGCACAACAAAGCATGTGATGCTTTGATACTTGTCATCGGAGGCGATGGAATATGAAATGAGTGCGTGGACGACACAAGAGTATCAATGGTGTGTGGTTGAGAGTTAAAGCCACGAAGTAAGGTATGGAGGTTCTACTCGGGCTAAACCTCAAACATGCTTTGCGAGAAAGAGAAATGGCCAAAGTAATCCTGTAAAGGACGTTCTTCGGCCATGACGAGAAAAAAAATTATTTTTTAATTTTTTTCAAAAGGAAATAAAATATTTTTGGATTTTTCTACAAATGAAAGAAATATTTTTTTGATTTTTTTAGAAAAATAAAGGAATAAAATATTTTTGGATTTTTTTTTTGAAGAAAAGATAGGTAAAAATATTTGGACTCTTTGAATTTGGACGAACTCACTAAAAACCGACTACCTAAGGATGGAATTGGACACACATAAGTCAAGGAGAATTCTTAACGAGCACATAGCCAATTTTTATCTTTAAATTTAGTGAAAGGTTAGTCAAATTTTAATTAAATCCGCGGACGATAAAAATCACATAAATTATCTGAGTGATCGCCTTTGCAAAATGTTCTCCTATTGGGATACCTAGTTGATTGATTTTAATTTTAATGACGGCTAGGGTAGCACGTAATTGGTAAGCGAGTGAGTCGAGTGACGAAATCTCATCTCGCAAATGATCAGGTATAGGTCTTAATTGATTAATTCATCACACACATTCGAAAATACATGCGATAATAAACTCAAATAAGAGCATATAATCACACACAAAAATTGACTCGCTGACATGAGAGATGTAACACCCCGTATTTCTGTGCATTTAATATTTAATTAATTTGGAAAAATTTTAAATTACTTGTGTGTCGTAATTTAAATTAATTAGTTATGTTAATATTTATTTAGATATTAATCGGAGAGAAGATGGTTAGTATTTACGAAAATTAAATTACTAAGTGAATAGTAATAATTTATTTACGTCATAACGTGTATAAGTGATGTCGCATTTATTTATCTCAGCCAGAAGTTGGATATAGACTAAGTTAGGTGAGATAGGGACTTTTTATAAATTAATCCGGATGTCAATTCTGAGTGCACGGTTGAGTCCGAATGGGCTGAGATAGTTGGAAAAGTTTACCCGAGGGTGATAAATGGGTCACGGGATATTTTTGGGCATAACCGCGCCCACTCAGGGGTATTTGGGCCATTTTAATTAGGCCCATATGATTAAAAAAGGGATTTGGAGATAAAAACCTAAGTTTTGGAGTTGTGGACAACCATAACTAATTTGGGAGAAATTTGAGAATATAAGGGACAAAGAGGGAGGACTTTTGAGAGCCAAAGAGGAAAAACAAGGAAGGTGTTCTTCATCACACAACGATCTCTACAGCAAAGGATAATCAGACACTATGAATTTATAAGGCAAGTGGTTAAATTGCTTCAATATAAATTGGTAATATTCAATTCACATCATATTAGGTGTTATACAAATGATTTTTGGATTTGGTTAATACAAATTGGGTTTTGATTTGGGGAAGTTACAAATCAAGTTATTGGGACTGGTTTTGATTCGTAAGGATTTTAGTGATAATTTTGGGTAAAAAGCTTCACACAAGTTAATAATGGGGATTCTGTGCGCAATGCCATCTAGAAAATGACGTTTTCTAACTTTCGTTCTCTAATACGCTTTTTCCAAAACGGCCCCAAAATGCCCAAAACGACATTTTAAAAATCTAGGCAGATTGAGAAAATTGAAAACGTCAGATTAATAATCGTGCAAACTTTAGTGAGGACAAATTTGAATAATTAATTAGAGATATTGTATTATTAATCAAGGGGGTGTCCGTATATTTTGGTTGAGTGATGCCATGATAATATATTAATTAATGGGGGATTGATTAATTAAAGCTTATAGCTGGAATAATTTATTATAGGATGAAATAATAAATTATTAAATATTATTTAATTAGGAGTGTTCTCTTTATAATGGAATTTTGAGGAGTACGTTCTAAGAGATGAAAATTCGGGCCAGGTGAGAGTCCGGGTACATCGGTTGTGTGACACCCATGAGATATTAAATTAATAAATGAGTATATTAATTAAATTAGAGTCGAACCATATACTCATGGAGACAATAAGTTAATTAATGAGTATATTAATTAAATTAGAGTCGGACCATAGACTCAGGGAGATAATAAGTTAATTAATGTGTATATTAATTAAATTAGAGTCGGACCATAGACTCGGGGACATATTAAGTTAATTAATGGGAATATTAATTAAATTAGAGCCGGACCATAGAGTCGGGGAAATATTAACTTAATTAATGGGTAAATTAATTAAATTGGAGTCGGACCATAGACTCGGGAATATGTTGGCTAGTGTTATGGACTTTGTACACGGTAAAGCCGTGATTAAATTTTATTTATATATATACATATATATACGGTAGTGTGATAGTATATATATATTGTGTGCTCATAAATACCGGTGGCCAGGTATTTATTTAGAATTATATGCTCTAGTGCTATTGGGGGAGGTTGCGTGATGTGGGTGAATCCCCTAGCTTGAGCAGTAGGGCGAGTATATCCCCAGGTCATAGCGTACAAATACATGTGGGCATTGAGATGATTGTCTTCACACTCGGGGGAATATGACCCCCACCAATATGTTTATATTTCTATGTTCTGATTCAGCGGTGACTAACTATCTCAAAAATCCAGGTGGGATTGAGTAGAACTGGGAAGATTGCAGTTTAGAGAATGCATCCGATGAGGTATTACTAGGAAGGATGGTTTTAATTATATTCAACATATGTATAATTGTGGGATATAGTTCTACGTATATAATGGAGTAGATAATTATATATGTGTAATTATATACATGAAGAGAATTTGTATTACTTATATAACTAGTGGATGTTATATGGCTTTTAAGAACGGTTTTATTTATATTCAACCTATGTATAATTGTGGAATATAGTTCTAAGTATATAATGGAGTAGATAATTAGATACGGGTAATTAAATACATTAATAGAATTTGTATTACTTATATAACTAGTTAATACTATATGACTTTTAAGAAATGATTAATTAAGTTAATGCGATAAATAACTTACGAAGTGAAGATACAAATTACTCGGGTTACAGTAGAGTTCAAGGAGTTTCATGACAAGGCTAGTTAGACGGGGTGGTGTAACTAGGAGGGTCAGGAAGAAATCGTTGGGTGTGTACTTTAGAGGAGGGGTGAGATGTATCTCAAGGGAGTGCGACACTAACTTAAATATGAAGTGCATTCATATATTTTAATTATTGCATTTTAGTTCACTTGCAAAATATTTTCAAAGGACTTTGGGCTTTGACCCATACATGCAAAATATTTTCAAAACCTTTTAAGTATCCAGCCACAGGGATGCCAAACTTTAAGATCTGTTTAAGGGATGCGTAGCTGCAACAGGTGTGGATGTTGTAGGATTTGGACATAGACGCTTCAGTCATTTCATTCCTAGAATATGATGCAGCTTGGTATTTCTTTCGGGCATATTGCCCCAGCTATTTTCATTTCAGTCGGACTTTGTACTAGTTATTATTCTTTGTTGGATTATATTAGTGGATGTTGATTTTCTGCCGATGGTTTATGCGGTCGGTCATTTATTGATTTATTCCGTATTGCTTTAGATTCATGGTTTGTGTGAATGGTTCATACTGATATTTTTATGGTTATTGTTGTTAAATAAAAAGATTAAAATTTTTTCATCAGCTTTTGAATACTAGGTGGTATGTTTTAAAAAGTTTTCTACCGTGATGCTAAGAATGAACTAGATGAGATTCCTATTTTAATTTGATATAGGACTGATCACACGGTATTTTATTGGGCGGGGTGTCACTGATGATATCAGAGAATTAGGTTCTAGTGTCCTTAGGATCTGTGCGGATTTTCACATTTCAGCTTAGCATTCTTTGATGTAGAGCCTTATGATAGGATTATTGTATTCCACTACGTATGCGAGTTACGTTCTCCCTCTATCAAGTATAGTGACATGATTCATACACGAATTCGGTTGGGATTTGTATACCGAACATTCTTTGGGATGACCAACGAGGGCCATAGGAGAATTGTAGGAGGAGAGGCTCAATAGAAGACATAGGGTATTCTGGAAATGGTGAACGTGATAGGAATCACCTTGATTGTTGTTCAGGCCAGTGGGGATAGAATAATCACCCGGGAGCGATAGTCTCCCAAAGCACTGTTATAGAACGATGGTACAATTTCAGTCTCACCCAGCGTAGTCAGCAAAGGGTCGGAAAAGTGTGGAAGGACCCTTTTGGAATGGCTATCTATAAGGATTCAAGTAGCAGAGTAGCGCGATAAGTCAATGGGACCCAAAGACAATTGTGCAGGGTGGTGTGCAGTGGCACACATGACTAAATTTAAAATGAAATTTTTGGCCCAATGGGGCAGTGTTGTAGTTGTAGGAGTCAGTTACCACAACCATGGATAAATACCATAAATAATAAGAAATTTAGGGTGAGATTTTATGCAAATCTTCACATAAGCCGTTTGACCCGGTAGGTAAAGGAGATTTCAGTACTTACTTCAGAAGTGCCAGACAGTGGTCGGACGTAAGGGAAAATTGAATTATGCAACAAACTTCATACCCAACGAGGTGGATGCGTAGGTCAATAAGGGGTCCATGAGTTAATAATGGACTCGTGGGTAATACACAAGTGTGGATGGAAAACTATGGCTAGGATGACTGGGGCTATAGTCATCAAGGTAGTATGTTTTTGATTTGATATCAATACTTCTGTGAGAAGGAAGCCCAGGGAGGTGGAATATCTGACCAAAAGGCAAGATCGTATTTAGCAGTGCTAGTGAGGCACCACAAGGGGATACCCAGAAAGGAACCCATTTATATAATTTAGATCAGTGAAATTCCTATCGAGTGAAGGCGGATTCAATCAGGGTCATCGAGGCAAGCAATAAGTCCTATGGGGCCAGCGAAGCCAAAGAGACAACGGGGGTAGCAATTAGGGTAAAGTCTACCAAGTACGCGAGAAGGACAACCCTCACATGGCTAGTGGGGCCAGAGACAAGGGATTGACACAGGGAAGTGTCTTATGTGTTGAAAGTGGGACCAAAACAATTAATTATGTCCATAGTGAATCAGGGGATAGGAGTGGGATGCCTAGAACAGACAACAATTATGAAATTTTGGTTCAGTTGGATGAGAGTATTATGTCCAGGAACTATTTGGGCCATTGGTGTATAGGCGAGTGGAAGTATAAGTTTTATCCTCGGATATATGGGGTGAACTTTGTGACACGAGTGGTCAAAATATTCTTCTTAACACTATATTCGCAAGGGAGGTGAGTTTAGTGGGTGTATCGTAGTGTTACTATTAAGTATATGTTTACCACGGGGTAACGGGGCTCTCTTTTGTTTTACCTGCAGAGGAGAAGGTGTGAACACTCAGAGGGTACATTTTATAAGGTTAAATCATTTTGAGAAGTCCTATGCGAGCATGATTTTATCCTGGGTACAGATTGGTTAGCGACGGGTAAGTGATAGTGTGCGGTTACAGCAAGACTATCGCGTTCGCTATTCCAGGGAAGGATGTGTATTCTATGTGAGGTTCCACCCGGAATAAGGTCTGGATCGAGGAAATATTTGATAAAATAGACTTCACATGGTAGGGTTGTCTAGTATATTATATCCCAGTGCGTAGAGATTTTTACTGATGTGATTCGGGGCATGGCGGATTGACCATGGAGCAAAGAGATTTAGCTCGTTAGTGACTTAGCACTGAGGACTTAATGATAATGTGAGCGCGACATTATATAACCCCTTTAGAGATGTGGGAGTCTACAATTATACCTTTGAGTACAGGGACAGAGTTTTGGGTGTCCCAGTTATATGCTCGGGTCTACGGACATTAATGAACGACAATGCTAGTGTTTAATGCACTGGGGAAAGCTTTTTTGGACTTTTTTGTGAAATGTTATGCTCATAAGCCCTAATAAACGTCAGTAGTCGAAAGACGTTATATGATGCTAGGACGCCAGTTTAAAAGGTGATTTTTGAACATGTGGAGTTACATTTTGAGGTGAAAGCTATTACCCTATAAGGCCAGTATAGCCGGGTAGTGCTGCAAAAGAAGGATTGGGAAGACTTTTGCACCGCATGTTAATGGGCGGGACAACATCGAGAAGATTAAATTGTGATTTGGGGAAATATTGAATGTAATAATATGATATAATGTGATCTGTGGGATAACCTTGAAAGATAAATATTACGTATGTGATGTCTGTGATGTTGTGCAAATATGCATGGGATTTATGGTCTATGGGTGCCCTGGTTAGTGTGATTTCAGAGTCATCTTAAATAAAGGGATGTGTGAATGAACATATTGAATGTATGCCTGCAGGGCAGTCAGAAAATAAGTGGAAAAGTGTTGTGAACTGAAATCCGTTTAAAAGAGGAAACAATCCGACTATATGCGTATCAAGGTGAACTATCTCCACCGTAAGGAGTGTAAAGACGGTGGAGACGCAGGTAACAAAATATCTTAAGGTAAGAAAGAAGTCACATTTTTGGAAAGATAGAAAAGATTATCACTTAGTTATATTCTTAGAGTGGTCTTACGCATAGACACGGTGAAGATTCCTATCTGACGAAAACTGCACAAGGAATATAGTTCTTGAGCATGAGAATTGGTGTTGAGTTAGACATACGTAATTTGTCTCTGGATAAACCATTTATGAATGGGAAAAAGGTTGATTTGAGGGTATCAACCAAGAAGTTTTTTAAATTTTATAGTTCTAGAGAAGGAATTAATGCTCAGGTTGGTAAAAATCATGGAGGGGTCAAGGTTTCCATCGGGTTGTTGAATGGATTGACCTGGAGACAAATTGTTGTCTAATAATGGGTTATACTATCTAGTAGTATGCCCAACTTTACTATTAATGGGAAGGAGTAAAAAAAATCAGGTGTCGTTCAATATTGTTGGGAATTTGGGTGATACCTTTGAGTCCCACCTCTGGTAAAAAGTGCCAGGAGGTGATAGGGACAGAGTTACATATTGGGTTGAACATGTTGTCCATAAGTTTATGGGTAGACGGGAGGCGATGATTATGCATTCTAGATTTTTGGGTAATTCAGGTGTAGTAATTACCACAGGTATAGTTACGTGTGATGCCTCGTAACAGTTTAGTATCTGCGTGATAGCTTGGGAGACTTTATGGGAAATGTTTCATTATCCACCTTTAGTTGATAAGAGGTGGGTAAATAACAAGCTGCTAGGATCCGAAATGGGTTATGGTCCAGCAGTGGGAATTGAGTAAGTTGTATCCTTTCGTATAGTTCAGGGAAATTTCCTAACATAGAGATAGTGGAGTCGGTGGAGTATAGGCTCATCTTTTGGGGAACTATGTTGTCAGGGGCCATCGAGTTAAAGATTTGTGACCAGGTATTGGTTCAGGTGTCTCCAATGAAAGTAGTGGTGAAGTTCAGTAAGAAATGGAAGCTAGCATCGAGGTATGTTGATCCTTTCCCTATCTTTGAGAGGGTGGGGCTGGTGGCTTATCGACTAGGTTTTCCAGAACATCTTCAGTGGATACATGATGTATTCCACATGGCATAACTGGAGAGATACAGGAGGAATGATAGGGCTTTTTGGGCATGTTCCACTTGAGGAGAATGACTTACAATAAGACACCTCATATGAGGAGAGACTAGTAGCTCTGTGAGTGCAAGCTGCAGTTTAAGGTAGTACTACCAGTTAGAGTGTAGTGGAGTGGGGTCATCACGGTATTAATGAGTATACGTGGGAGCGGGAGTAGGATATGTGAGAGAAGTATCCAGAGTTATTCGCCGCAGATATGACCAAATTTTGAGGACAAAATTCCTTTGTAAGGGGGGAGTATCTAACACCCCGTATTTCTGTGCATTTAATATTTAATTAATTCGGTAAAATTTTAAATTATTTATGTGTCGTAATTTAATTGAATTAGTTATGTTAATATTTATTTAAATATTAATCAGAGAGAAGATGGTTAATATTTACAGAAATTAAATTACTAAGTGAATGGTAGTAATTTATTTATATCATAACATGTATAAGTGACGTGGCATTTATTTATCTCAGCCAGAAGTCAGATGTAGACTAAGTTGGGTGTGAGATAGGGACTTTTTAAAAATTAATTTGGATGTCAATTCTGAGTGCACGGTTGAGTCCGGATGGGCTGAGATAGTCGGAAGAGTATACCCGAGGGTGATAAATGGGTCATGTGATATTTTTGGGCATAACTGAGCCCACTCGGGGGTATTTGGGCCATTTTAATTAGGCCCATATGATTAAAAATGGGGTTTGGAGATAAAAACTTAAGTTTTGGAGTTGTGGGAAGCCATAAATCATTTGGGAGAAATTTGAGAACATAAGGGACAAAGAGGGAGGACTCTTGAGAGCTAAAGAGGAAAAACAAGGAAGGTGTTCTTCATCACACAACGATTTCTACACCAAAGGATAATCAGACACTACGAATTTAAAGGCAAGTGGTTAAATTGATTCAATGTAAATTGATAATATTCAATTCATATCATAGTAGGTGTTATACAAATTATTTTTGGATTGGCTTAATATAAATTGGGTTTTGATTTGGGGAAGTTACAAATCAAGTTATTGGGACTAGTTTTGATTCGTAAGGATTTTAGTGATAATTTTGGGTAAAAAGCTTCACACAAGTTAATAATGGGGATTCTGTGCGCAATGCCATCTAGAAAATGACGTTTTCTAACTTTCGTTCTCTAATACGCTTTTTCCAAAACGGCCCCAAAATGCCCCAAAACTGCATTTTAAAAATCTGGGCAGATTGAGTAAATTGAAAACGTGAGATTAATAATTGTGCAAACTTTATTGAGGAGAATTTTGAATAATTAATTGGGCATATTGTATTATGAACCAAGGAGGTGTCCGGATATTTTGGTTGAGTGATGCCATGATAATAGATTAATTAATGGGGGATTAATTAATTAAAACTTACAACTTGAATAATTTATTATAGGATGATATAATAAATTGTTAAATATTATTTAATTAAGAGTGTTCTCTTTATAATGGAATTTTGAGGAGTACGTTGTAAGATATGGAAATTCGGGCCAGGTGAGTGAGTCCGGGTACATTAGTTGTGTGACACCCATGAGATATTAAATTAATTAATGAGTATATTAATTAATTTAGAGTCGGACCATAGACTCGGGGAGATAATAAGTTAATTAATTAGTATATTAATGAAATTATAGATGGACCATAGACTCGGGGAGATATTAAGTTAATGGGAATATTAATTAAATTAGAGTCGGACCATAGACTCGGGAAAATATTAACTTAATTAATGGGTAAATTAATTAAATTGGAGTCGGACCATAGACTCGGGAATATGTTGGCTAGTGTTATGGACTTTATACACGGTGAAGCCAGGATTACATTTTATTTATATATATACATATATATACGGTAGTGTGATAGTATATATATATTGTGTGCTCATAAATACCGGTGGCTAGGTATTTATTTAGAATTATATGCTCTAGTGCTATTGGGGGAGGTTGCGCGATGTGGGTGAATCCCCTAACTTGAGCAGTAGGGCGAGTATATCCCCAGGTCATAGCGTCCAAATACATGTGGGCAGTGAGATGATTGTCTTCACACTCGGGGGAATATGACCGCCACCAATACGTTTATATTTCTATGCTCTGATTCGGCGGTGACTAACTATCTCAAATATCTAGGTGGGACTGAGTAGACTTGGGAAGATTGCACTTTAGAGAATGCATCCGATGAGGTATTACTCGGAAGGATGGTTTTAATTATATTCAACATATGTATAATTGTGGGATATAGTTCTACGTATATAATGGAGTAGATAATTATATACGGGTAATTAAATACATGAAGAGAATTTGTATTACTTATATAACTAGTGGATGTTATATGGCTTTTAAGAACGATTTTATTTATATTCAACCTATGTATAATTGTGGAATATAGTTCTAAGTATATAATGGAGTAGATAATTATATACGGGTAATTAAATACATTAATAGAATTTGTATTACTTATATAACTAGTTAATACTATATAACTTTTAAGTAATGATTAATTAAGTTAATGCGATAAATAACTTACGAAGTGAAGATACAAATTACTCGGGTTAAAGTAGAGTTCAAGGAGTTTCATGAAAAGGCTAGTTAAACGGGGTGTTGTAACTAGGAGGGTCAGGAAGAAAGTGTTAGGTGTGCACTTTAGAGGAGGGGTGATATGTATCTCAAGGGAGTACAACACTAACTTAAATATGAAGAGCATTCATATATTTTAATTGTTGCATTTCAATTCACTTGCAAAATAATTTCAAAAGGACTTTGGGCTCTGACCCATACTTGCAAAATATTTTCAAAACCTTTTAGTTATCCATCCACAGGGATGCCGAACTTGAAGATCTGTTCTAGGGATGCGTAGCTGCAACAGGTGTGGATGTTGCTGGATTTGGACATAGAAGCTTAAGTCATTTCATTCCTAGAGTAGGATGAAGCTTGGTATTTCTTTCGGGCATGTTGCCCCAGCTATTTTCATTTCTGTCGGACTTTGTACTGGTTACTATTCTTTGTTGGATTATATTAGTGGATGTTGATTTTCTGCCGATGGTTTATGCGGCCGGTCATTTATTGATTTATTCAGTATTGCTTTCGATTCATGGTTTGTGTGAATGGTTCGTATTGATATTTATGTGGTTGTTGTTGTTAAATAAAAAACTTAAAATTTTGAAATCAACTTTTTAATACTAGGTGGTTAGTAAGTTTTAAAAAGTTTTCGATCGTGATGATAAGAATGAACCAGATGAGATTCCTGTTTTAATTTGATATAGGACTGATCACCCGGTATTTTATTGGGCGAGGTGTCACAAGGCGCGAGGGTTTAGAAATGTACCTCCCACATTTTTTACACCGTGGGGTGATGAACAATTTGAGTCAACCGAGGGGAGATCACGCCTATCTCCGTCGGCCCCGGGAGTCCTAGAGACCAAAAGTAGAGAGACTCCTTTTCCTTGTCTTTGGATGCCCTTTCTCTATCTTGCCTGGTTTCCCTATCACGCTTTGCATCAATTATTACAAATTTAAATGACAAATAAATGGTGTCTCTAAGCAGCGCAATGCAAGCCAAGAATAAAAATCCTAATACAAGCCTTCTAATAAAATGCAAAATGGTACAAAAAATAAAAAATACAAATGAATCACAAAATGGATCCTCTCAAGTGCTTCAAGGTCCAAAGAATGGCAACAACGCCATTTGATAGAGAAATTTTTTGTAATGTGTCATTGTTTGAAGATAAAAATTTGACTACCCTTTCACTAAATTTTGAAGATAAAAATTGGTTATGGGCTAGTTAGGATTCTCCTTGACTTGTGTGTCCAATTCCATTTTTTGGTAGTCGGTTTTAGTGAGTTCGTTCAAAATTAAGGAGTCCAAATATTTTCCCACTTTTTTCTCCCAAAAAATCTAAAAATATTTTCTTCCTCTATTTTTCTAAAAAATTCAAAAATATTTTTTTCCTTATTTTTCTCCATAAAAATCAAAAAATATTTTCTTCCTTTTATTTTATAAAACTCCAAAATTATTTTCTTTCCTTCAGTTTTAGAAAAATCCAAAAACATTTTTCTTAACTTTTGAAACAATTCAAAAAAGATGAAAACAATATATTGTTTTTATCATGGCCAATGAACGTCTTTTATGGGATTACTTTGGTCATTTCTCATTCTCTCAAAGCATGTTTGAGGTTGATCCCGCGTCCAACCCCCATGCCTTACTTAGTGGCTTTAACTCTCAACCAGACACTATTGATAGTCTTGTGTCATCCACACACACACCTCACATTTGATCGCCTCCGATGATGAGTGTCAATGCGTCACATGCTTTGTCGTGCAACCATTGTTCATATGCCGATCACTTGTCCCATGAGTGCCCATACTTTTCATATCCATCCGAACCCACCATGGAACATGTGTATCTATATGACAGTATTTCAAAACCTACCTCGGCCTATTATCATGACGTATCAAATCTCGAGTGGTGTGAGTACCCAAGCTATTCGTGGAGGCCTGATCATCCTCCCATGCAATACGACTCCCAACCCTATGTTGTGGATCCTCACAGGTTCTAACAGTTTTCATGGCAATCAAGTGCACTTTATCCCAATTAGTCCCCTCGCTATGCACCCCATGATTATCAGCCTTTTGTCTCTCACGGAGATGCTTCTCCTGTATATGACACACTCGATCCCGTTCCACAAACTTCATATGAGTATTCTCCATTTTCACATGATAAGCACCCAAAAGTGTACATTTTATACCCCAAATAAACATATTTTAGTTGTAAATTCTCGACAAATTGGGTTTTATATGCGTAAATATTTAATGTGCAAGCTTGATCATCGTTTGCGGAGTTCAAACGCTTATTTTAAGGTAAATGAACGTTTTATGGAGCTAATTCCCCAGTCCCATAACCAAAACCGAGCCTAAACCTACCCCATACCCCATGTGTGTTTAGTTTGTGCTTTTTAGATTCTTTTTAGAATTTTGGTTTGAGTCGTTTTTATTTTTAGGATTTATTTTAGATTTATTTAGAATTTTCTAAAATTTATTTTTAGTTTTGCTAGATTTTATATTTTTAGGACTTTAGGCTTTATTATACTTCTTTTGTAGTTTTTATTTTTATTATTTGAGTTTTATTTTTAATAGATTTTATTCATTTTTAGAGGATTTATTTTTTTTATGTTTTATTTTAGTGCTTTGAGTATTTGTTTTCCTTTACTTTTGTTTGTTTTTAGTTTTTAGTTAGTTTATTATTATTTTTGTTTTGTTTTGTTTTATTTTATTTTATTAGTTTTTATTTTAGTCATGTTTAGAGTTTGTACTGTGTGTCGTGTTTTTTTTTTTGTTTTTTTTTAGTTTTTTAGTGAGTTTTATGTTTTGTTGATTTTTATTTTATTTTATTTTAGTTTTTATTTTTTGTTTATTTGTTTTTATTTTATTAGGTTTATTTTTATTATTCTCTTATTTTATTAAGGGTACAAATTAAACACACACATATCCGACACTATACCTCACCCAAACAACACACTCACTCACGCCCAATTACCACACACCTAACATACACACAAACACCTCACTCTTCTAGCTTACACCTCACCACAACCAATTATACACCCATCATCTTCCCCATTTCCCCCCACACTCTCTCTCAACCCTCCATTAACACAAAATTACCACGCCATCTTCTTTCTTACACCAAACCCACCTTATAACTCCCACAAACCACCATCACCATCTGCAATCCTTACGACCCGAATCACCTTCCAACTCGGCGACCAACTCGTCGATCCAAACCCTCCTGAACCCGCGCCCAGCTTCACCCATCAACCACAAACTCGCAAAACCCTTAACCCGGAATCAAGTCTGGTGCGAACCCAACCCATTTTCAGCGCCCAAAAATCGGAACCCACGACCACCTCCAACCCAAAAACCCATAACCCGAGCTCCCCCTTACCCCTTAACCCGCGACCCATCTGCCTAGCTGAACCCACACCAATCCGATCCAAATCCCATCTCCATACCCATTACCACCTTTGACCCATTTTCCACTTCTTCCATTTGTCCCAAGCCATACCCACGATCTCTACCTACTGAAAACCAAACCAAAAGCCAAAAACCAAATAACTAAAACCCCAAACCAAAAGCCAAAAAGCAAATAACTAAAACCCACATGTTTTAAACCACCCTTTAAACCTCATTTCCCAAAAATACCCTCTTAACCAATCAGATTGTTACCTCACTCAACACACATGCACATGTGTGTATTTATCCAAAAATAACCCTCTCACACCTCTCACCCCCCATGCACAATTACCTTACCCAATTTTTCCCTATCTCCATGTTTGACATGTATAAATTGAAGACTTGGTGCCATTTGAGGGGATCTCCAAATTAGTTTTTAAACTTTGTGTGATAAGTTTCTCTCCACTCCTCTATAGAGAGTATTTGCATTTTTAGCAAATATCTCAATATAGAGGTGTGTGGTGAAATTTATCTCTAGGGTGAATTCCACTCCACCCCTCTATAGTGAATTTTTACATTTTTAGCAACTATTTCAAAATATATTGATGTGGTTGAATTCATCCCTTATGGGAGGTAAATTCTAATCCATTCCTTTATGTTTAGTATTTTCATTTTTGGCAAATATCTCAACATAAAGTGATGATGTAGAATTTATTTCCTTGGATGAGTTCTAATGTACAATTTTATAATATTAGGATTTGCATTTTTAGCAAATCTCTTTTATTATTTAAGTGTCCATTATGAATTCATCCATTATCTTGTAATTATTTTTTTTATTTTGTAGTTTCTATTTAGATTCAATAAACATATTAATGAGTGATTGTAATTGAGAGATTGTTGATGTAATTGAAGATTTCATTCCAATTTAAGGCTTAAATGGGTTTTATCTATTCCTCTCTCATTACTTTTATTTTAATCATCACATGCTTTCATTTTTTTATCTTATATTTTTGGATGATGATTATTGAGGGCTAATCTCCCATTCACGGGATAAATTTTGAAACCCTCATGAGTTCAATTAGTTAGTTTACATATTAGCATAATTTTGTTTATCTCATTTTCTTAAAATTAGCTTTTACATCTTAGTTAGTACCTTAAAAATTAGTATAGTTAGTTAATTAATAATCCCTTGAAAAATCCATAAAAAAATTATAAAGAGAGAAAATAGAAAAATCATAAAAAAATAATAATATGCAAATTAATTTATACATGTCTTCATATATTTTGTGTTTTATCCTTAGAGTTGGATTGATACTCCCTTACTTACCCTATCCATATTTTGAGTTTATTTGTAGGTTCAAGGGAATTTTGATGGAAAAGAAGTTGCAACAATGACAAAAATACACATTATATACTTAATTTTTTACTCTATTAGTATACTATCAACCTAAATAAAGAAACATGCCCCACAACTAGGAGTTAGTCTCCATTATTGGATAATACCCTTCAAACACCAATGAATAGACCTGGCGAGGGAGAGACAGCACAACCGCCAACATAATCCAACAACCAACCTTCGAAAAAAATATTGATAACCTGACATGAGGCGCATAAAATAAAGGTAACTATTATGAGATGAAGGTTACCAGAGAGGGAATGCATGGTGGGGTGTGTAGATGGAACACTGAGCGTGGCCATCAAAAACGAATCGAAGGGATCAATCCAGGGGCGATACGATATCGGTTAGACCTAATAATAGAAACCCACACATCCTGATATCACATGAAATATAATAAAGAGCTGGAGAACAAGATTAAAAGGCGAGATCCAAAGTTGGAAAGAAACCAAAGTCGATAGAGGACACACCACTAAGAAAAAAAAGATCCTCCCTAAACTAGATCTAACATGAAGAACTTGTTATAAAGGATGGCGATAACTGTCATAATTGGATAACAAATATGAGGATACTTGTCTTATGTTATGTTAACGTGTTAAATGAAATGAGGATGCATACCCAAAAATGACTCGACCTAGATATGACACGACACACACGAATCTCTACCCATAGGTACTGATGATAATGTGGCGGTGCCACATTTGCCAACACAAGTCACTTTTGAAATCATTGATTGTGGACATATTTTTAAAAAGTTAATATTTGTTTAACACATTTGATAATATAAAAACCGGTTATAATAAAATTTTATAAAAGGAGAGTACACAGACACACACACACACACACACACACACACACACACATTATTTGAGTTATATAGAAACTTGATGAAAATAAATGAGATAAACAAAAAGTGACGACATATCTTACGAAAGAATATGTGATATCATATAAGTGTACCACATATTCTTGATCAGCAACAGTTTGAATACGATATGGATGTAATTTGTGTTCCACATGTTCTTCGTTAATTATAAAATAAATATAAATTTGAAAACGTAATCTGTCAGCATTGGTATTGAGCAAGGACACATGATTCCATCAACACATGATATTAATTTTCTATGAATGGATGCACCTAACGTAAAGTATTAAGAAAAATAAACTATCTTGACAATTTAAAACACTATCAACTTACACCAATTTTATTTGGGAGTTAGCAATAAAGTACGTGTGGGATATCACTGTATAATGAATGTAGTTATGATGTATAAAATTGGAATGCAAAAAATTCCTATTTCACGATGTAACTTATACTAACACTAAACTTTTAATTTTAAGACTTGTCAAATTTCATTAAAATCTTTTCATAAGATTCTTGTGAGGACTCTATGAGCGTTTACTAATTGTCATGAAGATTTTTGTGCTATTTGGTTTTCATATTAAATTTTCAAACCTTACTAACGAAATTAGGGTGTGGATAATAGAATTGGGTATGGAAAAAAAATGTAACCTACCCTACAGAAAAAACCATTTTTTTTTACAAACTGTGCATATGAGCTTGTATTATAAGTAATCCGAAATAAAAATTCCAAGAAACTTTAGGCAATAAAATGCATATAAGTTTTGCAACTTTGTATCAAAGTATCAGCCTTCGAGTCTCGTAAAGACATGTTGAGTTCATAAAATTTACTTTGATTCTCAGTGAAGTATCGGTGCTTCTATATAGGTTATTTGGTTTTTATTTTAGGTCTTCTCCCTTCATTGCCCAACTTTTGAACTTAAGAATTTCAATTTATTGCCAAAGATTCATCATGGGAGTCTCATGTAGATACAATGTGATCCTAAAAGTTACTTTGGGATGTGTAAGGTGTTCGTGTTTATATTTGATAATAACCTATTAAACCTTTGACTTTCCTAAAAGTCTTGAACCCTTTCGAGCACCCTCAAATAAGCTCTTTGGTGACCCTCAGACCTCAAATAGGGTTATAATTGGCTCCTTAGACTTCTTCCATTTACAAAAATAAGTTATGGTGCTATAGTAGACCTTAGTACTTCACCTTTCTTTCAATGAAAGATGGTCATCCCAGCATGCTTCCCAAGCAAGCTCAAATACCTGAGAATCGAGGCCCTAGCAAGTCTAATGCTCATAATAGACCTCAGCCTAAGGAAAAGGGGACTCCTCAAGATGATTATCCCTCAGTACTATGATGTATCTACCCATGATATTTCAAAGTGTAGCCTACGACAGCATGTGGCAAGCCCCGAGCTCAAAATCCCTCAGCGAAGCCTCCTAGACAAGTCTGGCAGAGTAGGTTGAAATGAGAGCGTTATTCCACCTACCCCACTATCTAACTCCACATGCATTAAGTGTTCATATCAGCATTTAATGGACTCAACAATCGAAGTACTCCACCTGCGAATACTTTTCCCAACACTCCACCTTCCTCCCAGCACTGTCAGACCTTAGAAATGCAAGGTCATGCCTTGATAGTCCACTCATTCTCTCTTTAAGAGTTCTCCTATAAATAAGAATCTTATTCAAGGTGAAACGGTATAGATCTCTAGAATCTAAAGATAATAAATAATTAAAACAATGAGATTGATAAGAGTCCTAGAATTACACAAGTGTCTCCATCTTATTGTATACTCATAACCCACTATTGCAAGGTCGATATTTTTATTTGGACTGGTTATATTGTTTATACAATTTTTATATCTTGTAAGAGAAATAAAACAGTATCCATGCACCCACTCTTAGAGAAGTCAATTAATTACTTATTAATGTCCTATGTATATGTATGGTTAACAAAGACCCTAAGACCTCAGACTCCCTTGATCAAAGCTCAAGGGTCTCTTAGACTGTAATCCTTAACTACATTTAAATAAATAGGCATGCCACTTTTGTACAGTAGACGTAGGACCACCTCCTGAGGTCCAAACCACTTTAAACCTTTATATCTCACTTGAGACTTCTCTTATCTAACCCGTCTGAGGTCGAGAGAGAGGAGATTATGTGGGTCTAAAGTCACATATGATTTTAACAAACATCAGTTTTGTGTTGTCCGTGGGAACAATTCATTATATTTTCTCGAGAAGAAATCTTGCTCTCTTTAAGATGTCAATTAACATCTCTATGTTCACCTTCCTAAAGAGGCATAAGTTCAAAAAAAATATCCCCCCTTAGAATACCCAAGCATATAATTACTAAATGTGGACACTTTGGATCCCATAGTAAAAAGAAAGAGAAAAGAGGTAAGCCAATTGAGGATCTGATGACTATATTCATCTATGCGTAGGATCCAACCATAGAAGTCCAAATTGGGGTTGGCCTCAACCTCTCCCTCAAAGAAAACTAATCCGGATCCTTATGGAAAATAAGTACGCCTTCACGTGGAGCCATTCCAACATGATCGAGGTGGACCCGAAAGTCATGGTCAACCACCTAAGCATGGATCCAAATTAGAAGTTGGCCTATATAGGATCCAAATTAGAAGGTACTATCTCTCACGCTATTTGTTTTAAATTCAAAGCCGCTAATAATGAAGTGGAGTATGAGGCCTTGGTGGCAGTCTTGGGCCTCACCATTCACTTAAAAGCTCAATAGGTGGAGGGTAATAGCGACACTCAACTGGTGGTCAATTAGGCCAAAGGGGACAGGATGACAGGGTACCTAGTAATTATACAACACCTCATGAAGAGGATACCTAAGTTTTACATTAGAAAGGTCCCCTGAGATGAGAACTCACAGACCACCTTACACATATGGCATCATCAGATGAGATAGGCCCCAAGGTCCTAGTTATGACTCGAGATAAGACAAGCATTACACAACTATATATTAACACTACAGAGGTCAATTAGACCTCTACTGGTCCACTTCCATCAGATCCTTCCTTAGTAATGGTGAACTTCCCAAAGATAAGCTCCATGCTAGATGAGTAAAGTACACAGCCTTTAGGTACTACTTGGAAAATGGAGTTTGTATAAGAACGGATACTAATCAACACTTTAGAGATGACTGAGCCCATTGAAGGCCAGTTACGGTCTCAGAGGCCTCCACATAGGTGTTTGTAATGCTCACTTAGGATTAAATACCTTATCCTACAAGGTCCTGAGGTGGGGACACTTTGGGATAACATTAGAAAATGAGGCTAAGGACCTAGTGCAATATTATGATAAGTGCTAAATATTTTCTTATGTTCCTAAGTGGCCAACCGAGAACATATCTCTAATGATAAGTCGATGGACCTTCACTCGATAAGGTGCAGATTTAGTACGACATATGCCCCTCAACAAAGGTCAAAATAAGTTTTACATAGTGGTCATTGATCTTCACCAAGTGGACTGATGCTGAATTCTTAGGCACCATCATTGAGAAGAAGACTGCCAACTTCATCCAGAAGAATATTATCTACAGATTTGGCCTACCTAAATCCATCATCTTGGATAATAGAAAGTAGTTTAATAACTCAGCATTCTGAGAGTTCTGCCCAGGCTATAGCATAAGCAATTGCTACTCATCCCTATGCCACCCTCAATATAATGGACAAGTCGAGGTTACTATTAGGATAATACTCCATAGTTTAAACAAGATAATTGATAAGTCCAAGGTATATGGGCTAAAGATCTACCCAGTATTATGTGGGCTTATAGGACCACGATCAGAGCTCTAATGGAAGAAACTATATTCTCTTTGACATTCGGTACTGAGGCCATGATCCCATCTGAGGTTAAAATACCCACACGAAGGGAATTTTAGTTTGAACCAAGGTCTAATAAAGAAACTCTAAAGGTATCTCTATATGAGCTAGAAGAAAGACAAGAAGATGCACTAGTCAGGATGGCAGCCTACAAGCAGAAAAAAACATTCTACTTCAATAAGAAGGTCCGCCACAAGGAGTTCAAAGTGGGGGACCTAGTACTAAGGGATGTCACTCTTGTAACCAAGAATCCAAGTGAAAGGAAATTAGGTCCCAAATGGGAGGGTCTGATACGACGCAAATATTGCGTATTTCTCCCATTAACCTACGCGTTATTAGCCCCCTCGAGTATCTTAATCCCTATATTTATGATCGTTAACTAGACAACCTTGAATTTCTATATATACATGCTTTTCAGGGTAATTGAGCTTTTATAGGTATTTGGATTCTTAGTATGAAGTTCAGACGCATTCAGGTGAACTTTCGTACAAATCTGCACGCGTAAGGGCATTTTAGTCATTTAAGAGTTTTGGCAACTGGTCCAACATCTTCGTGAAAGTTGTATCCATCTGGGCAAGCTCTGCATGGCTATAAACGGTGCACGGATCAGAGCTACAACGAAGAAGTTTTGAGAGTTTTCACGGAAGATAATTTCATACAGACCAAAATAATGGGTTGTCACCTGCTTGATCGATCGATCCACTCCAAGGGTTGATCGATCGACCATGCCTATTTTTGTAAATCGTGGAAGATAGTGGGATCAGACCTGTTTGATCGATCGATCCCCTGTTTTCATCTTCTTTTTATTTATAAGTTTTCCATTTTTGATGGATTGTATAAATACCATTTCCTTCTCATTTTGACAGAGATATCTTATTTTTTTCTTAGTTTTTAGGGTAGTTGGGATCTTAGCCCTTATCCTCACTTTGGGTGTTTTCCCCATTTGTTTGTAAGTTAATATACTATTCATTCATCTTCCTTGTTGTAGTTTACTTGTTTTAGCTTTATTTACATTGTTGTTCTTTCATTTCCATGCCTAGTTAATATTAATTTCTTGTTATTTATTTCTTTCACAATTAGTTGTTGCTTGATTAATTAGTTAGTTTAATTTATGTTGTTCGTTATGTGTAGTGGCTAGTTTAATCTAGGTTGTGTAGGATTAAACTCACCTAGGGTTGATTGGTTGCTTTGCTTTGGTGATGGATTTTTTACAGGCTTATTTCAATTGGGTTGTACTAGTTATCACTCCTAGGAGATTTAATGGGGTATATCATGTATGCTCTGTATTTATGACCTTGCGTGCATAATTTTCGGGGTATTTGTTGACGCCAAAATCTTAGTAGGCTTTTATGAAAATTTAGGGGTGTGATAACTCTTGATTTAATTAACTCTCGAAACGAGACGTAATCTTAATAACTCGTGAGCCCATGGAACAATTTATACCAATTAACTCGGGGTGTGGGATATCCGACGCAACCTATAGTTTTTATTCGCTTTGTTATCTTAGTTTAATTTACACTCGCCTAGTATAATCTTTTCTTTTTATTTTTTTCCTTTTCGTTAGCAATACATTTTATACTTTTATTTAAGAAGTATTAAACCAATTAGTATTCTAGCAACTCATCTTTGTGGATATTCGATACCCGGACTGTCCGTTATACTCTCTTAAAAGAGTGTAGTCATAGTTCGGATTTTTGCATAGAGTTGGTGAGCCCAAAACAACACGACCGGCGCATAGGTGACTCTCGCGCCGCGACGAAACCCAACCTATCAAAAAGGAACCGTTGCCGGGGACTTAATGTTTTAGAATTTATTTGATTTAGTATTTCATAATATTTTCTTTCTATTTGTATTTTTTTGCTATGATTTTTGTAGGACTTCTACATTTGTGCGCCAAGAACCACATGAATTTTTCGACCGCGCATATCTTTTTATTGAATTCGCCACTTCGAGCCATCTTTGGGGTAAGCATGTCTTATTCCAATCCTTTTGTTAATCATTATGATAATTCTCAAAATCCCCGTACGCCTATGACTTTTGGTCAATAATAAGAGACCCAAAAAATTACAAAATCTAATATGACTATGGGTGAGTATTACAAAAGTCAAGCTTTAGAGTACGTGTATTTTGAGGATGATTATAACGATTTTGGGCCTCCAAGTCCTTACAATAGGAAATTTGAAACGAATTGCAATATTTTCCAAAATTCTTATAATAATGAGCTTGAGTATAGTTCCGATAATAATTTTCAAACTTCTCATTTCCAAGAATCCACAACCCGACCAATGACTTTCGGTGAGGGTTTGCTCATTCTTGAGAATGAAAGCTAAGAAGACCGTTATCGGGAAGAAAATCGTTTTTGGGAACATGAATTTGATTAATTATTTGAATCCGACGACAATTTTTCTTTTGAAGCCTTTGAAGTTGAGGAATGTTTTGAACCAAATGAGAATTTTATGCCTACTTTGGAACAAACCATTCTTGACTTGGCCCATGGTTTAATAGACAATGAAAGTGATGATGAAATGGATGTAGTATCCATTTGCAATGAAATGATTTCGTCTTTGGATCCCAAATAAGAAAGTTTCATTGAAAATGATCCTATATCCTTTGAAATTCCAACTTTGAGCGATGATAACTCATCTCTTGAGTTTGAATTTCTTTCCTCCCCCATTTCATTCTCTATTATCACACCGTCACAAGTACTTCATGAATCGATGCTGAGCTTTAAAACGTTTAACCCTTTCACCCACGAGGAGTACTTGCTCGAGTTTCTTTCCATGAAGGCATCTTTGCCTCCTTGTGCTCCCCCTCTCATTCCAATTTCAAAATACTTGGGAGATGATTCAATTTTTCTTGGACCCTATATGTATTTGTCAGCCGTCTTATCCAAATCCCCCATCCTCCCCGCCAAAAAAATCAATTGGGGATGGTTCATTTCTTACGCCTTACACATGCCTTCCGTTGTTCAAACAGAATTCCTATTTTTCGGGAGGCATGCATGAGAGTGAGGGTACAGGATTATCCTCCAAAGTCAACTCGTGTTTTGGTTGTAACCTCAAAAATTTCAACTTCTATTGTATAGTTAGTTAGAAGTTAAAATTATAGGTTGTAAATAGTTAGTTTTATTTTTTTTATTTTTTCTTTATTCTTACTTATAGTCTAGTAGAGTTAGTTAAGATTTTGTTATTAGTTTTTTTTATGCTTTGGTACCAACATGTTTTGTAGAATCATTAGACTTGAATTTTCACGAGATCGCTCCATTTTGGGTAATATCGCTATTTTCATCTCTTTGGCTTTGTTCTTAATTAACATTGAGGACAATGTCAGGTTTTAAGTTAGGAGGTGTGGGATATTCTATCCATTCATTGGTATTTTCTTTGATTTAATTATATGTTATTTCCAAGCGTGCTTTTCTTGTAAAAAATTAAAAATTTCAAAAAATAAATCTATCTTTTTTCTCTTTTTTTGGCATTTTGCCTTTGTTTCCAATGATAAATTTCAATAATTGCCCTATCCAATATACAACTCAATGATGCAAGTTCTCGATTTTAGAAGTTATTAGACTTTAATCCTCAATTATTGATATTATGAATAACTTTATGAATTAAACTTTAATCCCATGAGTACATGCACTTTTCTTGCTTTATTGATTTGGTTTAAGACTTCTATAACTCTGTAATCTTTTTTTGCATTGTATATACTTACACCGAGTGAGATTTGGGCTTTTCTTCATTTTTGAGTGTTATACACTTATCTTTCCTATTTTAAAACATTGCATTCATTGGTAATCTCACTTTTCTTTCATTTGATTGTTCATTAATTGAGTTCATTCTTGAAATATGTTACTTGAGCATGATTTTCAAAGTTTGTTTTGACTCGAGAATTGCGTAAACTTTAGGAAACGATCATAGGCCATCTTTGTTATATCACCCATAATGACCTTGACACCGCCTTAAATGTTTTACCTCATCAACCCCCTTTGAGCCTAAATATAGCCTTTCGTTTTATAACCCCAAAATCCCATAACCAACTCCGCATTGGAGTTTTAAACTATATATATTACCTTCCTTACCTTTGTTTGGAATGTTTCTTGGGATTGGATAATACTATTATAGTGTGGTTGCAATTTAAGCATATGAAAAGAGTGAAAAAAGTGAAGAAGAAAGTGTAGTGAAAAAGAAAAGAGAAAAAGAGAAGTGAAAAAGAAAAGAAAAGAAAAGAAAACATGAGAAAAAGAAGAAAAGAAAAAGAAAAAAAGAAAGTTTGTATATGTGTATATAGAGTTCAATAATCCATGTTACTCTCCAATTTTTATATCTAATGCTTGATTATGGAACTTGTTTTCCATTTTCGATATTGCCCACTTTTTACCATTATCCTGAGTTTTCATCCCCGAACACGTTGAATCCGTACATATTCCCTTCGTTTCGTACCCTTAAACCCAAACCTACATTACAACCCTAACAAGTTCTATGTTATCTTAGGGTGACTTCAATTTAAAAGTTTAAATTGTTTTAATAATCTGTGGAAATACATTTCACCTCCTTTAATGAGCGGTATCTTTCCTTGATATTACATTTTTTATTTTCTATATAGCGTTCTTCATTTGTGAAGTGTGTGCGACCTAGTTTCCATTTACATTTAATATTTGTATTACTTCCATTTTCATAGTGATTTCGTTTGATGAGTGTAATTACCGTGAGGATTGAATATATGCTTTCTTTAATACTTATCCAGTTTATATAAGTTTTTGACAAATCATACTTTGCATATGCTCGCTCCCCCTCCCACATTTTAAGGTTACAATTCAATGAAGTGCATTCTATAATGTTTAACAACGGACTTTAGCTTGAATTCATTCAATATGCTAACAACATGTTTGAAATCTTTATCCTTGTTGTTGAGTTTGTCGCATGTTGGGTTGTGCATATTTTGAGGAAACTATTTGATGTTTGTGGGTTTCATCCCTGAAAATCCTCACGAGACGACACTCGTCCACTAGGGTAACCTAGGGATTTAACGACTTATTGCATATGATAAATGCAATCTAATCGCCCGCGAAAGTGGGTTTTATGTTTTTTTATCCCATTTTTGTACTTGCCACCTGCTTTTATTTACATGTAGTTCATCTTTTTTTTTTATTTCACTACTAGGGACTACCAATGTGTAAGTTAAGGGGTGTGATACGACGTAAATATTACGTATTTATCCCGTTAACCTACGCGTTATTAGCCTCCTCGGGTGTCTTAATACATATATTTATACTCGTTAATCAAAAAACCTTGGATTTTTATATATACATGCTTTTGTAGGGGCTAATTGAGCTTTTATAGGTATTTGGATGCTTAGTATGAAGTTCAGATGCATTCTGGTGAACTTTCGTACAAATCCGCACGCGCAAGGGCATTTTAGTCATTTCATAGTTTTGGCAATTGGTCGAACATCTTCACGAAAGTTGTATCCATCTGGGCAAGCGTCGCGTGGCCGCAAACAGTGCACAAATCGGAGCTAGAACGAAGAATCTACTGGAGTTTTCACGAAAGAGAATTTCATCCACACCAAAACAGTGGGTTGTGACCTGCTCGATCGATCGACCATGCCTATTTTGGAAATCGTGGAAGACGGTGGGATCACACCTGTTTGATCGATCGATCGACTCTAGGGGTCAATCGATCGATCCCCTATTTTTAACTTCTTTTTATTTACAAGTTTGCCATTTTTGTTGTATAAATACCATTTCCTTCTCATTTTGAGAGAAATATCTCATTTTTGTCTTAGTTTTTAGGGTTTTTAGTTGGGATCTAAGCCCTTGTCCTCATTTTGGGTGTTTTACCCATTTGTTTGTAAGTTAATATACTATTCATTCATCTTACTTGTAGTAGTTTACTTGTTTTAGCTTTATTTCCATTGTTGTTCTTTCATTTCCATGCCTAGTTAATATTCATTTCTTGTAAATTTTTGCTTTCATAATTAGTTGTTGCTTAATTAATTAGTTA
The DNA here is from genome assembly GCA_949130495.1 of Sambucus nigra. Lineage (NCBI taxonomy): Eukaryota > Viridiplantae > Streptophyta > Magnoliopsida > Dipsacales > Adoxaceae > Sambucus > Sambucus nigra. The sequence continues at coordinate 511,933,859 of OX422217.1, read as the reverse complement.
GTTTAATTTATGTTGTTCGTTATGTGTAGTGAATAGTTTAATCTAGGTTGTGTAGGATTAAAGTCACCTAGGGTTGATTGGTTGCTTTGCTTTGGTGATGGAGTTTTTATGGGTTTATTTTGATTGGGTTGTCCTAGTTATCATGCCTAGGAGATTTAAAGGGGTATATCATCTATGCTCCGTATTTAAGACCTTGTGTGCATAATTTTCAGGGTATTTGTTGACGCCAAAATCTTAGTAGGATTTTATGCGAATTTAGGGGTGTGACAACTCTTGATTTAATTAATTGTCAAAACGAGACGAAATCTTAATAACTCGTGAGCCCATGTAACCATTTATACCAATTAACTCGGTGTGAGGGATATCCGACGCAACCTGTAGTTTTTATTCGCTTTGTTATCTTAGTTTAATTTACACTCGCCTAGTATAATCTTTTATTTTTGTTTTTTCCTTTTCGTTAGCAATACCTTTTACACTTTTATTTTAGAAGTATTAAACAGATTAATATTCTAGCAGCTCGTCTCTGTGAATTTTTATACCCAGACTGGTCTCTATACTCCCTTAAAAGAGTGTAGTCATAGTTTAGGTTTTTCTATAGAGTTGGTGAGACCAAAAAAACACAATCGGTGCGTAGGTGACTCTCACGCCGCGGCGAAACCTAGCCTATTAGGGACCATATATGATAACTAAGATTATGAGGCCTATATGTTATTACGTCAAAGACATATAAAGATACAAACTCCCATATTACTGGAATATTGATAACCTCAAGAAATACTACCAGTGATGTATTAAATGTTTGCAAGAAATGAAATGAACGTTTTTGTTGCCCATGATATGTCCTATGTAAGTATTCTGTAAGAGCTACAAGGAATTCAGCCTTAGCTCTAGGAAGCTAAGGTATTATGACCCACAATCTAAGTTGCAAGGATTTCATCCTTGGTTTAAGACTAACACTTAAAGGTCTTAAGACCTAAAAAAATACTACAGTCCTCAGGTTTAAATGGCCCAAAAAGCACAGTAAAAAGTCTTCAGATCCATGAAAGACTAAAGGGATTAATGAGATTTTCATCTATAATTCCACTAGACCTTGTACCCTTCATTTACAAAAGCGCTTAAAGAGAATAAACTCAAATTTATTCTAATTTCAGAGGTCCCATGCCCGTATAAGGACTTCATATTACAAAACAAATTTGTTCGGTGGACTTAGGCCCTTACAAGGACTTTTAAATTCCAAATTTTTGAAATTCGGAGGTTTAAGGAGCCTTATTTCAAAATTCAAAGTTACCTAAGTTTAGAATCCTTATGCCCATTTGTGGGACTTTAGGCTGCATTTTCCCTAAATCTCGAGGTCCTAGGTACCTTTTAAGGATTTTAAAATTCAAATTTACTTATGTTCAGAGGTGTTATGACTATTATTAGTACTTTAAGTTGCATTTTTCCTAAAATATGAAGGTCCTAGGACCCTTATAAGGATTTCAAAATCCAATTTTTCCTAAGTTTAGAGGTTTTATGACTCTTTGTGAGACTTCAGGATTTAGTTTTACTCAGTCTGGAAGCATTAGGACGCTTATAAAGCCCATGTATTTTCAAGTGTTCCGGTTTAAGTTTGAAAGTACAACGTCTTAGGACCCATTAGAGGTTTGGATTATGCACATTTACACCCAAAATGTTTAAAAGGATAATTGCTTAAACAAAAATTGTGGGCTTCCAATCTCACAAAATCACAGGTATCAAATACTGCAAGGATTCTAAGGTTCAATGCCCCACTACATAAGCTTAATCTTCACTTTGGCAAACTGCGCAAGTATGAAATAGAGGTCACAAAAAGGTCACATCTACTTCATTATATATGCTACCCTAAACATTTTCTCTTTACCAAGGAATCTTTGGGGGCTAGGGTATACTACATACATATCGCACCTCAGAAATATCAAGGAGAACATAGAATTACTTAACAAAGTAAAAATTAAAGAAAGTTCAAAGTAAAATGCTGAAGATAAACACACTCCTATTCAAAAATCACATTCATTAAAAACTAAAGATTGGGAAATTACATCCAGTGGCCCACAACCAATCAATGGTTCAAATAAAACATTATAAAAGAAATAATAAAGGCTTGGGACATTGGGATCCGTGGAAACTTCATTTTGTGTCAGAAGAAAGGGAATCTTCCTTTTTCTTCTCTGGGTTTACCTCATTATCTGAGCTATCCCCACCTGATCCATGGGCCTCAACAAACAAGACGAAAACATCCACCTCAGAAAATAACCTCTGGACTTTCATCTTGTATGCATCAAATTTGAAACTATAATTATGGGAGAGATACTTCTTGAATGCCTCAGACCCAAGTTAGGCGTCGACATTATTCTTAATAGTAGAATGGATTATCCCCTCAAGAGCAAAATAAAGAAAAAAAACTAGCATGAAATTTTTGAAGCTCATGCTCTTAGAGGTCAGTTCCTCCTTCATAGCAGTAAGCTCTCGAACTGACTATGTCAAAATCTCCAATTTACCATTAGCATGAATTTTTTATCATATAAGCCTTGGGCTTTAGACTTTTATGCCCAAAGAGTATCTTCCATCTTAAAAAGCTCAATCTGGCCAAGGGCACGAAGTTTCTCTACCTCCTCCAAGAATCCTCTTTCGAGGACCATTATGGAAGATATGTCCATAAGATTATTGGCATTTAGAAATTTATCTTTATCTAAAACAATTAACCAAGACCTCAGAGCTTCATTCTCCTTACTAAGGACTTCGGCCTCTACCACCAGATCATTAATCGTCTAATCCAATTTCAACCAGGTAAGGGCACATCCCTCCATTATCTCGACAACATTCTTCCACCCTTTACTGCCACCAGGGTCGTCAGCCAAAAGAGCCTCAGTCAGGTCCCAAGTCTATAAGACGACAATGAGATATAAGAAAAAGGGAAGACAAAGTAAAAGAACTAAAATAAATCGGATAATTTTGAAGATACCTTCCCCAATAGAAAGATTAACTCCTCAGCATGTATAGATGCTTTTTAGGCCCTTATCTTGGCCACAATATCGGGGCATGTCGTCTTGGCCTTTTAATTTAGGGAATCCACCAGGGAAGTGTAAGATTTCATCTCCTTACTCATCCCCAGCACCTCTCTTCAGGTATTTCCTCTCTTAAAAGGTCACATTCTCCTTTTTATTTCTCTCAGAGACCAAAGGATGCAAGATCTATAGAATAAAAGAATAGTCTGGGGCTTCCTTGGGGGTTCCTCCTACCCTCAATAATGCTTGCAGCAAAGGTTGGGTTTTGATCATAGTTCTATCTTCGGCCTCCTTGGATAGTTCAACCTTAGGATATGTCGGTGTGTCGAGTTTTAACTTAATAATCATGGACCTCTTCCCCATGGAAGTAGAAACCTCAATTAAAATATCCTTGTAAATCTATATAATCATCATTTTTTCTCATTTATTTGCTAGAAGCATTAAGACATGAAAAAAAATTAGCCATAAGAAGAATCGAGGATAAGGATAGAATCAATAAAAAGGGAAAGGTAAACCACTTACTTGGTTGATCTCCTTCTTAACCAGAATCCCATAGAATGGACCCATCAAGCACTACAGGAAGTTTAACTCCAAACTAGTTTGATCTTCTTCGTTGAAGGCCTCCAAGACTTTAGACACCAACTTGGGGATAGTTTTCCTCTTGTGAGAGACCTCAACTAGGGGATTGGGCGTCAGTACTTCCTTCAACACAAGCTTGGAGGTAGTGGGGCGGATACCGAGGTTAGAAGCTTAGGCTCAGGTCCTAGACCACTATCAAAGAGGCACTTGGATGTGACAAAGGTCTAAAAAATTTAGAGGCCAAATTTAAGGACTTTTCCATCTCCTCCTCTTCCTACTTAGAAGGCGGAACAACCACTTAAAAAAACACAAGAAGATTAGGAAGGTTCGTGCGAAGGTCAGTCCATAGGATAAAGTCCAAAACCCAAAAGAGAGAAAAGAATTACTTAAATTTGATGGGTATGCTTGAAAGTGGGGAAACCCAATGGCTCATTGGGATCAGAGGTGGTCAAGGCACCACTCATGAAGAAGAAATTCTTTATATAGTACTTGTGGGAAATATTCTCATCCTTGGAAAATACAGCAACAACACTTGGGGAAAGATACTTTAACCCCTATTCTTTATCTTGCTCTGTTCTTGAACCCGATATAACTTGAAGAACTAGGCCAATGTCACATCTCGTTGAATGCCACTAGCCTCCATAAAGGCCAGGATTGTAGCTATCAACGATCTTTAAGATTTTTCCACGAGTTTGGAAGGAGAAATTCCCACAGCTCTAAGAATCCTTATCATCAGTAAAGGTAGGGAAATCTGGCCCTATACTGAAAGAAGCATTCGTTGAAGAAGACATGGTATGGGACCAAGGAGAGGGACTTTTTGTCAGGATTGGTATCCCTCAAAATTACGGAATCAGGTATTTCCTAAGTCCTCTTGATGGTCATAAGGTCTATAATAGTAACCCAATAAGAAGAATAAGCCCCACCAGTAATGAAGAGTTGTGCTTGCGTTCAAATTAAGAAATTATATAATTAAACTCAGTTTTATCCAATTAAACCCTAAACATGCAACTAGGTGTGATTGAAGAAGATGTAAAACTTGCAAGAACATTCAAACACACACATGTGAGGAAAAATCCCCCCAATGGGCAAAACCTTTTATTTTTCACTATAATTTGTAAAATACAATTACATGGATTATAATGAAAAACATGAGTGCACAGAAATACCCGCAGGCATCGGTTCCAGTGTCATGGGCTAGAATCTCCCTCGGGAACTCTAGGTGAGCAGAAATGAAGAAGGAAGGCCGCTTCTCCACAAGGGTTGAACAAACACAAGGTTGTGTTCTCGGGTTACAAAGGATTCACAAAGGTATGAAAAGTTGTGTGAATCAAAACATGAGTCATGGGACTAAAAAAGGTGAAGACTAGAGTAATCAAGACTCTTAAATTCGTCTCCAAAAGTCTTAAAAAATAACTCCCCGGAGTTGGTTTATATAGGGAAACCTGAGCCGAAAAAAATCTAAAGGATCTTTTCGAGTTTATCAGAAGCGGATCGGTTCGTTTTTGGAGGCAGATCGGTTCATTTTCTCAAAGGGTTTCTTTGGTTTGCCTTCGATCTGGGGTTTACTATTTTTGGTGCAAAGCGAATCGGTCTGATTTGATGCGGATCGATTCGGAGGCGAATCAGTTCTTTTTTTAAAATAGGTGGACCGGTCCGGTTATGCAAAAAATTGATTTCAAGTTGAAGATGCTTTTGATAGTCGGATCCGTTGATGTAGATGCGATCTTGAATTTCTTCAACGGTGTAACGGCGTAGGACATGCATATTGACAATGGACCAAGTTGTCCTTACAAATCTCCCCCTATGTCTATGCCGGTACATACATAAAAAATCTGAATTATCAAAGAACAAATTTGCCTATACAAATCTACCCTTCCATGAACCCAAAACTGAACCCGTACAAATGAATAAGTCTACATCGTTTGCTCTTCAGATCGTCAAAAATCATCAAAACGTTTCTCATCAGGGTGTGCAACATATTGATCTTCAATCTTCGTACCTACACACATGAGATAAAGAAAAATACCAAGTGACTTATCGAGTTTGAAATGAGATAACCATATATACCAATTTATGATAAAAACTCAAAACTTCAAAACTCCCCCATAATATGATAATTCTTTCTCCCCCTTTTTATGATGTCCCCAAATAGACAGATATGAGAAGAATAACTCAAACAAAAAAAGTCGGGTTGTCACACAACATATATCAAACAAGAAAAATCACACCATGAATGAACACAAAAACAACCAAGTTGATGATAGCGGAAATGAAGGAGTGTGATTAAATTCGATAGGAAAATCAATGCATACAAACATGACATATATGCACGATGAATATTGGATACTCCTAACGAATGAACTCAAAATCTTCCTTTGGTGTAAAAAGGTGGTAATATGAGACATTGACTCAATCAAATCAACAAATCAAAGTTCAAAGTGATTTCCACACCAATAATGTCCAAAACTATGTCATGCTTTTTCAGGACATTCAAGGAAGTGCAAACCCGTTTATATTCTCCAACAAAACTCCCTCAGATATATATTTTGAATAGAGGCAATCTAAATTCTCAAACTTTGGAGAATTGATGGTGAAACATAATGGCCCATATATGGCATATATTGCTTTTTATTGCCTTTAATATTTTCGGTCTCTTTTAACCTCTTTGGACCCCGGATAATAAAATTCCTCAATTTTTAGGTCCTTTTTAACGGTGGCTTAGAATCGCAAAGGCTAAATGAACCTTTCACAGCCCTTCCCCGTATTCAAATAAACACACAGTCTCACCAAAATGGTTTTTACATGCATTCCAATCTTGTCAAGTTTTATCGCATATTGTTAGTTGGATAGACAGAAGTGAGATGGAAACACTCAAGCCAATATGTTGTAGACAAGTACAATAATCAAATAAAGCCGTTCATGTGTGCAATAAAAGAGACAGGAGTCAAACATGTAGGAAGATATCACTAATCACATCTCAAAGACTCCAATCAATGGAAAGCACATGGACGAAATGATGTAGCGTCTCAAATTTCTATCAAACAGTCACATGGATAAATGGAAGGAAGTTGTGACTCGGCTATCTTAAATGCTCATCCAGAAAAGGTGCAAATAAAATACAAAAATCTTTTTGTCCTTTTCTAAAAAATTTTATAAAACAAAAATCTTTTTGGATTTAAAAAAAAAAAACAGTACAACAAGGCAATAATACATATAAAACAAACTAGGAATAGGAAGCATATGATATGAATATAAAAAAAACATCCTATCGTATACACAGACCAACCCCTCAGTCAAATGTGCAAATCCCCAAAGACTTCCTAAGACTTTCAAACCTAAGGGAATCTAAAGGTTTCGTGAAAATATCGGCTAACTGACGGTCGGTGGGTACAAAACTCAGGGATACGACTTTCTCCTCAACTAACTGACGTATAAAGTGCTCGCGTATCCTGATGTGCTTTGTGCGCGAATGTTGTACTGGATTTCGGGATATGTGTATCGCACTCATGTTATCATAGGAAATAGTCATGGTGTCCTGTGAAATCCCATAATCCTCTAACATTTGCTTCATCCACAAGAGTTGCATGCAATGACTCCCGGCGACGATGTACTCAGCCTCCGCGGTGGAAAAAGAGATGGAATTTTTCTTCTTTCTCAGTTAGGAGACAAGAGCAGAACCAAAATAAAAACACCCACCATAAGTGCTCCTACAACCATCTATATTTCTGGCCCAATCGTCATCCGAATAGGTGGATAAACGGTCATCGGTATCAAAGGAATACCAAATACCGTATGAGAGAGTCCCACTCACGTATCTAATAATACGTTTTAGAGCAAGTAAATGTGACTCTTTCGGGGATGCCTGATATCGTGCACAGACTCCAACACTAAAGGCTGTGTCGGGACGACTTACAGTCAAGTAGAGAAGACTACCTATCATACTCCGATACAAGGTTTTCTATATGTCATTATCTGAAGTGTCCTTACTAAGCTTGGAAATGGTACTCATAGGTGTACTTGCATGCTTAGCGGAGTCTAACCCAAATTTCTTCAGTAGGTCTCGAGCATACTTAGATTGGGAGATGAACATCCCATCCTCTAGCTGACGAACCTGGAGACCAAGGAAGAAAGTAAGCTCACCAACCATGCTCATCTCAAACTCACTTTTCATCTCCTCCTCAAAGTGATGAGCATGTTGGGAGCACGTGGATCCAAAGACTATGTCGTCCACATAGACCTAGCCTTGTTTCTGATAATGGTACCATTTTCATCCATTTTATTCTTGAAAATCCATCTGGTACCTATCACATTAGTCTCACTAGGCGGTGGCACAAGATCCCAGACATTATTCTTTTTAAACTGAAGCAACTCATTCTTCATAGCAGATATCCAGTGTTCATCCTTGAGTGATTCTTTGTGATTCTTGGGCTCAACTTTGTACGTGTAGCAAAAATGTCTAACAACCTTCTCGAGCTGAGCACGAGTCTTGACCCCTAGAGTGGGATCACCAACAATGGCAGAAGGGTCATGACTCTTGTGAAACCAAGCAGGTGTGTCCCCTAGCACATGAGTAGGGTCCACAGAGTGTGGGTGAGGTACAAGTAAATTACTGCCAAAAACATCCTCATCCTCACACTGAAGGCTAGACTCAATAAACACCAAAGGTTCGTCATCTTGCACGGTGACGTTTATTGACTCCATAACCTTATAGCTCTTTAGGTTGAAAATACGGTACGCTCTACTATTCGATGAATATCCTAACAGTATTCCCTCGTCACTTGGAGAGTCAAACTTTCCTAATTGCTCTCTATCCCGTGGGATGTAGCATTTACTCCCCAAAACACGAAAATATAAAAGGTTGGGTTTCTTTCCAGTCCACAACTCATAAGACATCTTAAGTGTGAGTCGATGAAGGTAAACCCTATTCACCGTGTGGCATGCAGTAGACACTTCCTCTGCCTAAAATCTCCTAGAAACCTTACGACCTAGAATCATAGATCTAGCCATTTCCTGGATCGTCCTATTCTTTCTCTCAATAATCCCATTTGCTGAGGAGTCTTCATAGCAGAAAACTCATGTTTGATCCCAATGCTATCACTGTAAAGATATACCTTTGCTTCCTTAAATTTAGTGTCGTTGTCACTACGTATCCTGTTAATAATGACTCCGTGTTGATTTTGCAAGACACGACACTTGGTCGTTAAAAACTCCACAGCATCAGATTTCTCCCTCAGAAAACCTACAATCAAGTATCTAGAGAAATCATCCACCATCACGAGGATATACCTCTTACCACCCAGACTCTCAGTACGAGTAGGACCCATTAGATCCATGTGAATAAGCTCAAGTACACGAGAGGTGGTAATGGAATGAAACTTTCTATGGGGGATACGAATTTGTTTTCCCAACTGACAGGGTCCACAAACCGTCAGTTGGCTTTCCAAGTGATGGTAAGCCACGTACTAGGTCATTTTTAGCTAAACGAGTTAGATTTCGAACGTTTACGTGATCGAGACGTTGGCGCCACAGATCCATAGGAGTGATCGTGGCGCTATTACCGACAAGTGAGGATGTGGGCTCAGTCCCATATCAATTATCCTTTGTCCTCACCCCTCGCACTAAAATTTTACAAGCTTGATTATAGACATTACATGCATCCCGGTCAAACTTTACGACAAAGTCAGTGTCGCACAGCTGGCTAATGCTGAGAAGGTTTTCTTTCAAACCTTTGAGGTACAAAACATTCTCTAGATTAGGAAATAAAGGTAACTCTACAGTACCACGTCCTACAATGCTAGACTTGCTCCCATCTCCAAAGGTGACTCTACCATCTTTAAAATCCTCAAGGTAAGTAAAAAATGAGGAATCACCTGTCATATGTCTGGAGCACCCACTGTCAAAATACCACTGTGAGGTATTATGTCCTTTGAGAGCGACATGAACAACAAGGGCCTTTTTATCTTTCTTAGGTACCCAAGAAGTGGTGACCTTTTGTTTACCTTTGTTGTTGTTGGTTTTAGCCGGAATGTGAGAAGCATTCACTGATGGTAAAGACATTCGTCGGAATTCCTCCATCAAACTCTATGATGTGGCAGCTAAAATCTCAACCCGCTCTCTCAGACTGGTAAAATCATCAGTATGCTATGGTGGAGGAGTAGTACGTCGTGTTTGACCCATACTATAGCAAAACTACTTGAGGTGGCCCTTTCTTTTGCAACAAGTACAAAAGAACACAGTCAAAGGTAGACTTTGGTTTACTTTTCTTGGTCCAACTCTCCTTCGAGGTGTTTGACGATGGACATAAGGAGTCATAGTAAACTCAGAAATTGGTCCAGGTGCAATTTGGGAAGTGGAAGCACCATCATAACCTATTCCCTGCCTATCACCAAAACCTAAAGTGAGGCCGAGGAGCATCTTTCCCATCTTCCCACATCTGTCCTTGATTTGTACCTTGACTTCCCGTGCTTTCTCCAGATTATGAGTAAGTTGGGCTACAATGGCTTCAAGTTTCTTCTGAGTCTCCACGGAGGAATGGAGCTCACTCGTAAGACTAGCCACTTGTTTAGTTAAGTCCCCTCTCTCTTTCTCAAAACACCTCTCTCTTTCTATAAACAAACTCTCTTTCTCTACATAGGCAGACTCTCTCTCTCTTAAGGTAGTGCAGGTGGAGGATTATCTCTCTCTCGCTTTTCTTAAATCTTCCTCTAAAGCAGTGATCCTAATAACTAACTCTTTGTTATGCTTTTTAGTTTTAAATGACTCAGAATAAAGCTCGGCGTAGGCGCGTTGAAGATCACTCTCGCTCTCACTTGTGTCATCCTCCCCCTCACTCACATCGATCTCACTATCGAGGTGCCCCTGTGAAGAAGCATCCTCATCGTTGTGAGGAGCACTAGATGTACTCACATGACTAGCCATGAATGCGGTGAAGTTACACTCATGCAGTGACTCATTTCCAGAAACCACCGACTCGACCTCACTAAGGGTAGAATTAAGGAGAGATTTTCCCTTTTCTCTGTTCAGCCTATTAGCACACTTAAAAGCTCTATGACCCCTACCTTCGCACTCAAAGCATCTCTCACTTTCCTTTTTAGGAGGATCTTTAAAATCCTTTTCATCTTTCTTTTCAAACTTATTTTTCTCAAACTTCTTTTTATCTTTAAAGTTACCATTTTTCTTGAATTTGAGAAATCTCTTGAAATTTTTAGCAAATAGGGCCAAATCATCTAAGTCAAAATCACACTCAGAATCTGACGTATCTGTCTCTCTATTTCTATATGACTATCCCCTCTTTCTTGCTGACCCCTCACTCTTTCTCTCATGGACATTAAGTGTAATTCCCTTATCTTTAGACTTGACAGATTTAGGAAACATATCAATTTCATTCATTTGCAAGTCTCCTATAAGTTCCTCCAATTTAAGTGTATTTAAATTACCCATAGAATTTAACACATTCACTTTAGGGATAAAACGTTTAGGTAGTGATGTAAGAATCGTTTTAACAACTCTAGTATTAGGATTGTGTTCACCAAGATTAAAGCTAGTGTTAACAATATCAGACAGTCTAGCATAAAATTCATCAAAACATTCAGATTTAAGCAGGGTGATTATTTCAAATTGAGTTATTAAATTTTGCAGTTTAGACTCTTTCACAACATTGGTTCCTTCATGGGTAAGTTGCAAAACATCCCATGCCTCTTTTGACGTGGTGCACGTCATTATGCGTTTGAACTTATCAGGTGTGACAGACCCAGAAATGGCACTTAAACCCTTAGAATTAAAAGATGACCATTTAAACTCTTCTTCAGTCCATGTAGTGACAGGTTTTATATTGGTCATGTTTTCAAGAGTGACAGAGGGAGATGTCCACCCTCTTTCAACCGAAATCCAGACACGTTCATCAATGGCTTTTAATGCGGATCTCATGCGGGCTTTCCAGTATGCATAGTTTATCCCGTCAAAAACTTGAATTTTATTATATAACTTCTCCATTATGAACACACTCGTGTTCAAAAATCAATTTTTTAGAAAATTTATATCTAAGAAAAATTTTGCAGAAAATTACACGGTAAAGTTGTGTAACTGGCTCTGATACCAATTTGAAGAGTTGCGCTTGCGTTCAAATTAAGAAATTATATAATTAAACTCAGTTTTATCCAATTAAATCCTAAACATGCAAGAACATTCAAACACACACATGTGAGGAGAAATCCCCCAAAGGGGCAAAACCTTTTATTTTTCACTATAATTTGTAAAATACAATTACATAGATTATAATAAAAAACACGAGTGATGCAGAAATACTAGCAGGCGTCCGTTCCGGTGTCGTTGGCTATAATCTCCCTCGGGAACTCTAGGTGAGCGGAAATGAATAAGGAAGGCGGCTTCTCCACAAGGGTTGAACAAACACAAGGTTGTGTTCTTGGGTTACAAAGGATTCACAAAGGTATGAAAAGTTTTGTGAATGACTCAAAAAGGTGAAGACTAGAGTAATCAGGACTCTTAAATTCGTCTCCAAAAGTCTTTAAAAGCAACTCCCCGAAGTTGGTTTATATAGGGAAACTTGAGCAGGAAAAAATCTAAAGGATCTGTTCGAGTTTATTAGAAGCGGATCGATCCGTTTTTGGAGGCGGATCGGTCCGTGGTCGGATTAGTTAGTTTTCTCAAAGGGCTTCTTCGGTTTGACTTTGATTCGGGGTTTACTATTTTTGGTCCAAAGAGGTTCGGTCCGATTTGATGCGGATCGGTTCGGAGGAGAATCATTTCTTTTTTTAAAATAGGCGAATCGGTCCGGTTATGCAGAAAATTGATTCCAAGTTGAAGATGCTTTTGAAATTCGGATCCGTTGATGTAGATACAATCTTGAATTTTTTCAACGGTGTAATGGCGTATGACATACATATTGACAATGGAAAAATATGTCCTTACAAGTAATGTTAGGTTCATTTACTCATAAGTACGCTTCTTTAAGGGTACCATTACCCCACAACACCAAAATTGAATATTTGTCACTCTAATATCGGCTAACAATGTCACAGTAAAAAATTTTGATAAAAAAACATGCATATGTTGTCACGGTCATTAACCATAACACGATCATGACAAGATGTTGTCACGATTGTGTCATGGTCAATCATCGTGACAGCAAACTTGCCACAGTCCTGTCATGGGCTTTGACCATGACAACTTTATAAGTTGTCATGGTCAGAGTCCATAACAGGCTCATGACAAGTTTTTAATTAGAACCAGTCGCAGCTCCTCTCTCTCTCTCTCTCTTTCTCTCTCCCTCTCCCTCTCTCTCTCTACAACAACGACCTCTCTCCCTCTTCATTCCGATACATCTCTCTCTATCTCTATACCTCACACCCCACATACACACACACTCACCATAAAAACATACATATACACACACAAAAAAAAAAAACACAGCACCACACACACACACATACACACTAGAATGAAAACCCTAAAATGATTTCAAATGAAAACCCTAATTAATTTGAAATCCCTAAAAAATTCCTCAAATGAAATTAATTTGAAACCTTGAAAATATTTTCAAACACATGCACTTATTTAATTTTTGTAATTTACTGTGCTAACTTATTATTTATTATGCTAATTTAAAAATGATGTCACCTTATTATTTATTGTGCTAATTTAAAAATGATGTCACCTTATTGCGCTAAGATGATTCTCATATATTGAATATTTTACATTATTGGGATTCTTTAATTGTCGTTGATTAGTGAATTTGAACATTTAAATGGCCATTGAGTTGTTTGGCCCTGGGCATTTCTAATATTTTGCATTAGTATTTGAATTGTTGTTTGGGATTCTTGAATTGTTGTTGACTGATGGATTTAAACATTTACATGGACATTGAGTTGGTTGTCCCTTAGCATTTCTAATATCTAGGGTTGTGATTCTACCAAATATAAATAAGACAGAAATGAAACATAATATAATTTTTTAAACTTGTAGTTAAACAATTAATAATGTGAAATGAAACATAACTATGTATAAATCATCACTATAAACATTACTGCCAAATAAATGAAACATACTTACCATGGTAATTTATAACTAATTTAAATTGCATATAGTGTGCATAGATACTAGCCTTCTAGTTCTTATGCGTACACATTCAATAGCACTTAGACCCGTTTGAGAGTCATTACCCATGTAATGAGATCTCTCGAATTGTCCCATTTGGATAGTTTGGGATGACATTGTTTTTGTATAATAATGTGCTTAGTGGCTTAAACTTGTTACTTTGGGGGAAAGTTCTATTTCCATCTCTTAATGTTATTTGGGTACATACTAGATGATGCGGTGTTAAGTGTTATTTCAATTGATAAATTGAAATAACACTTACACTTAATCATTTATGTTATGTACTTGGAGAACTATGGGGATATGCTACCGATTTTTTCTCAAATTGGAACAATGTGCATGAGCTGCTAAGTATATTATTGAAATATGCAGTCTTGAATGAGATACGACCACTCACACTTAGAGGAGATGGAGAAAAAAAGATTCATATTGTTTTTATAATACAACACTGAAAGATGAGATGTTAATCTTATAGTAAATCATTTATTGGAAACTAAATTTTCACACTTATAATTATATTGATTCATGAATATACGCTTCTTACCCATAATAGGTGATTGTTTGTACTAGTTGTGAGGCGATATCCTCTATTGAAAGAGTGGATGGATGATACAAATAGACTAGGGGATGTGTTTCGCAGAGGTGCTAATGAAATTATGAAATACACAAAAAGATAACATAATAATGAAGAGTTCTCGTGTCTGTGTGCTAAGTGTAGGAATGGTAAGGTGTTTGAGTGGAAAACAATTGAATAACATTTGTTAAGAGACGGTATGCAAGATAATTATCGATTTTGGATTTTTTTATGGGAAATCAGATGTTCCTTTTGTCCCCGAGCAACCTTCACAATAACTTTCAACAAGTAGGATAGATTTAGAAGGAAAGGATGACAATGTAGATCATAATATTCTAGAGTATTTAGTTGATGATGTGCATGGTATTCATGAAGTGGATGAAAATGAGGTCACTGACGATGTACAAGGTTCAGGTGCTCATGAAGATATCAGGATAAACTTTGACGATGACTACCAAAATTTAAAATTTCAAGCGACCCAACCATTATACTTTGGCTGTGACAAAAATCAAACAACTTTACATGCCATGGTTGGTTTGCATAGCTTGAAGACCCCATATGGTTTGTTTAATAATAGCGTGACATGAGTTTTGAATTGAGTGAAGGGCTTGCTACCTAAGCAGAATACGGTTCCAAATAGAAATCCTACTATTAAGAACCGTTTGAAAGGTTTGGGAATGAATTATAAATTAATTAAAGCTTGTGTGTATGAATGCATACTATACTGAAAGTAGTATGAAAATATCGATCGATATTCGGTATGCGATGAACCTAGATATGTGCAATCTACTGGCAATGAAGGCACAAGCTCAAAAGTGCCTCAAAAAGTGTTGAAATACTTTCTCGTTGGGACTATATTGATGCGGTTTTTCATAGTACCATGGATAGAAGAGGCAATGACTTATCATGTTAGGGCATAAGTAGGGGATAATTTCATGCGTCATCCTATTGATTCTACAGATTGGAAGAGTATGAGTTATAAGCATCCCATTTTTTTTCGAGAACAACATAACATTCATTTGGTAATATCAACAGATGGTTTCAATCCATTTGGAAATCTAAGAAGCAATCAAAGTGTATGGCCAATGATCCTAGCACCACTCAACCTCCCTCCTTCACAGTGTAAGAGACCTAAATTTTTGATACTGTCTTTATTGATACATGGGCCAAAGGCTCCAAGTGAGGACATCGATTTCTACTTGTCTTATTTGGTAGAAGAATTAAATGTGTTGTGGGAAGAGGGTGTGTAAGCATTTGACTCTTTTAAAAATGAAGAGTTTACGCTAAAAGCTGTGTTGATTTGGGTGGTTTGGGATTTTCCAGCTTATGGGACATTATTTGTTTATGTAAAACATAGTTATTTGGGGTGTCCTATTTGTGGAGAGGAAACTTAATCTCCGTTTCTCACCGCTAGCATAAAAAATATATACTATTGCTATACAAGGTTTTAACCGCCCGCTCATAGTTTTAGATGTGAGAAAGGTTCCAATTTTTTACCAAGCGGGGTTGAGCAAAGGCTACCTCTGAGAAAACTTTTAGGTTCATAAATTGAAAGTAAATGTTATAATTGTGGCCCTAATATTCCATATAAGAATCCTAAATTGAAGAATATCAATCATAAGAAGACTCCCAACTAGGAATAAAATTGAGATAAGAGAGACATAGTCTAAAAGGTTAATTTTATTTGACTTGCCTTATTGGAAAAATAAATTGGTGCTCCATGTATTGGATGTGATGTATGCAGATAAGAACGTCAGTGAACATATTGTGGGCACATGCCTTAGGGGGGTCATTCGAAGGATGGACAAGATGCACGAAAAAACCTTAAATCGTTGAAATTTAAACCACAACTATGGTTGAAAGAAGATAGTAGGGGAAGGGCAATAATCCCCCCTAGTGCGTTTACTTTGATGAGTGAGGAAATGAAGGTTCTTTTAGACACAATATATAATTTGAAGGTTCCATCTAATTTTTCATCCAACCTGCAAAGTATTGTGAATTATGTTACCCATGATTTACATAAGTGTAAGTCCCACGATTGGCATATGATCATGCAATTGGTTCCTCTTTTGTTTAAGCAATGTTTCTCCATGCACAAGGAGTTATGGAGGGCCATTATACAAATTAACATTTTCTTCACACTTTTATGTGAGAAGGTAGTCAATCGAGATCACATAGTGGCCACAAAAGTAGCAGTAATCGAAGCGATTTGTGTGTTGGAGAAGTACCTTTTCCCATCATTTTTTGACATAAGTGCTCATTTATTGGTACACCTATAGAAGGAGTCACTTCTTTGCGACTTTGTTAGATATCGGTGGATGAGTTTATTTGAAAGATTGATGAAAATTTTCAAACATTTGTCAAGAATACACGATACATTGAAGGATCAATTGCAAAGGAATACATAACCGTGGAGTCATTTATCTACACTCAGGAATATATGACTGACCCAAGTAGCATGGATAACAGTTATGGGTTAATCGATGAGGGTGGTCAGGTGATGGGTAAGCGAGTGAAATTAACGATTTAACAACATGAGCAAGAAAAGCTTGTTAACTTTTTGACACACATGAATATGTAGAAGAATGGAAAATTTAAGTTTATATTATTTTAACTTTTACATTATTTTAATTTTTATACGTGATCAATTTCGTAACACGCTCATCACGATCAATGTATAAAATATGATCCGTGTGGGAATAATAAAAGATAAAGAACAATGGAACAATCAGACAGAAAAATGAGGTAATTAAATTTCCTTATTAAATGTCTCTTATTAAATGTCGCATTACAAGAAAGCTTTAAAACTAACTTAATTAATTAATTAATTTACAATTGTAACTTTTAAATACGGACGATGCAACATCAAGGCATGCTCGTCTTGCCAATGGGCCCTTGTTCATGGTACACGAGTATAAAAAGTATCGGTTTAACGGTTATGTATTCGGTGCAAGGGTGTACGAGGAAAATAAAAATGTACAGAACTCGAGCATTTCATACAAGGCTGTTACTTATTTTCGAGCGAGCACAAAATATAAAAACCTCGTTGAAGCTGAAATGACTTTACTTTGGTATCATTCTGAATATATTTGAACCGGACTATATAAGCTTCACAGAGATTGTGTTTTACTGTGACTAGGTCAGAGTTGAGGATAAAAATGCTTGTAAAGTTGATCCTGGTACCAAATTGATCATGGTTGACTTGTCGACGTTGAAGAACAACGAGCACATAAGCGATGTGCCATTAGTTTGTGCTTTTCAAAAGGTTAAGAAAGTGTTTTAATCGGAGTATATCAATAACGAGTCGTGGTGAATTGTGCTACACTCGCTAAATCATCTAACCAGGAATGTGGATGACTTGGATGCTCCTATCGAATATCAATCAATTTTTTATGATAACCCGAATTCGATACAATTTTTAGATTTGTAATAAGTATTCCAACTATTTGTAATTACCAGTATAGTGTATTCTTCTAGTGCTTTATTAATATTATCGAACGATAGTTTAATGCTTTTAATTAATTTGGACTTCATCATTTTCTGTGGATTTGAATCAAAATTGATTTTCTAGTTAGTGAATATGTTAATTTGGATTTTAATCAATTTAGGCATTTATTCAAAGTCCATGACATGACCCGAATTTCAAGCAATATTTATTTTTATAATGTCGTTAACTTGTATTCTTCTAGTGCTTTGTTATTATCGGATGAAAGTTTAATATTTTATATTCATTTGGATTTGATCATTTTCTCATATACATGCTTGTACTAATACAAATAATATTTGCAAGAAATGTCTTCATCTGGGCAAATGGTAGAGGAGACGAGGAAGGATAATCTACCACTAATCCTCCCAAATGGGGCAAATTAGGGTCCATCATCAAAAACAAGACGGCCTTACAGGCAAGGGCCCTGAAGTTGCTCAAGACGATCGTCGACCTGGGGTACACGAATTGGAGGAAGGTGTCCGTCGAGCTCAAGATGGCCATCTGGGGGACACCATAGGTAGTTACTCACTTTATTGTTATTTTATATTTATATTTATATTAGTATTTATATTCTATTATATTTTATAATATAAGTACAACTAACACGTACTTTCTTTTTGGTTTGTATTTGTTTGGATGGAACAATTTGGCCTACCCCACATGTCCATGACATCACGTTCGAATAATTGAGAGATCAATACAAAACGTGGAAGAAAAACATGCGGGGCACGGTAGTCTGGGCAGTACCGGGAGTCTATATTGAGGGTACGTGACACGGTACCATCGAAGGAGCAGATCTCATTGGCAAGCTGGCAGCAGTTTGTCGACAATGAGATCTCGTATCAACAGTTGTCCTCTTGTCAATCGGGGAAGGAAAATTGGGCGAAAAAGGTCGACGAGCACTACTCCGGGCATACGTCTTATGCCGAGGTGGAGCACAAGATGGTAAGTTTCTAATTTTCTTTCATTTTTGATTTATTTTATTCCAATTTAGTATTCCTTTGCATTACTTCCTAATTTTACATTATTTTATTTCATTGGCGTGGAGTGTCCCTGGGGGTTGTCCACATAGGCTCTATGCCTATGTGTCAATTCGAACGAAAAAGGGCAAGGATAAGGAGGTGTCCCGTAGCATGGCAGCGATAATTTTAAGTTATAAAAATATCTTACAATTGCTTACTTTTTTAATTACGTTATAATCTTTTTATTAACTTAACTAATTGTGTAGTTTTTTATCATTTCAGGCAGAGCTTAAGGAAGTGCACAACTCCAAATCTGATGCTTATCATGTATCTTTGTCTATGGAAGCACTAAGACAAGTGCTCAGGGCGGATCAAAAGGGTCATACATGGGGTGAGCTCACGGCTGGGGAAGTCGAGGCTCAACGTGATTGAGACGAACAATATCGGGCTGACTCGTACGATGGACACCCATGGAAGTAAGATAGAAAGGTTGGAGGTGATGATTCAAAATATCTTCGAGTACGTGAAGCGTCAGTTAGGTACCAACTCATGTAAGGGAAAGGGGAAAGTGGTAGAGGAGGATGCCACTGCTCCATCTCTCTCACCCTCATCACCGATATGCACCCCCTCACATATGCCCACCCATTTGTCGCCTGCATTTGATCCATTTTCCACCTTTACGCCCGTCGAATGACATGTGTTAATAATTGGCTGGCCGAGTGTGTATATAATAGACACACGGGGTGGCAGGCCCATAGCTAGGGGTTGAGGAACCCGGACACATAGACGGGTAGTTTGGTTAATGGACATGTGTTATAGCCAATGAAGGCAAAGGGTTCGTGTCATGTATATTTTTCCCGAAAAAAAGAATGAATCCTTGTGGTTGGACAAACAATGTGGCGTTCGACAAAATTGAGGTTTTCTCAATTCATATGTAGTGTGACCTACCTTCCTCCTTAGACTTGTTGAAAACTCAACCCCTTGATAATTATTTGTAACATTTGTATTTGTTGGTTGGTTATGAATATTGAATGTTGGATATTAATTTTTTATTATTGTTTGATAATATAATTGAATTAATGTGTATGGATTTAGTTTTTATGAATTGACGAATGTTGTTTGAGATATATATTGTTTGAACATGTTTAAATATGCTGTAACAGGTTAAAATATACTGCAGCAGCCATACTGCCCAATAGTTTTTTTTAAATGTGCTTATAAATATCACGGACTTTGACTGTGACAAAGAGAAATTTATCATTGACTTGTCATGGTCAAAGTCCATGACAACTCTAATTCTTATCATGGACTTTGACCGTGATAAGTCCGTGGCAAAGAAGTTGTCACCCCAAAACTTATCACAGTAAAAAACCATGACAAGTTTGCCTTGTCAAGGTTTTTGACTCTGACAAGTTATCAATGTGGGTGTAGAGCCCCATCCTCGGTCAAAGGAATGGAAACATAAGGGTCCATAGTAGAGACTAGTTTTACATTAGAAATATCGAAAGGGGAATCCTTGGTGGCAAACATATTTGGCAAGAGAAAAGAAAATGTTATGGATTTTTAATTCAAAAGGCAGAAGGGAGGTTGCGCGAATCATGAAAATCCCAGGCTCTCACTAGGGGATTATTTATAGCCCCCCAAACCTTACATTTCATCATGTTCAATGCCCAAAAGAATGTTCCATTAATGTTCCCAACCTTTTAAATTCCACAACGATTATCTTAATGGAAAGTTACAACATTACCCCTGACTTAAATAAAAAGGATAAGTGTTTCCCCTTGCAATTCTAGCAAAAAGAAGCAACGTGAAACTGATAATACTATCTATATTAATCGCTTGAATTTTCTAAAATTATTGAACCACTTTGAGCAGCCTCTGAGTGGAAAAGAAGCTCTTTAGTGACCCTCGGACCTCAGACAGGGTGATAATTGGTTCCTTAGACCTCTTCCATTTACAAAGATAATTTATTGTGTTATATGAGACCTTAATCCTTGACCTTTCTTTCATTAGAGGCTAGTTATCCCAGCATACCTCCCAATTAGGCTCAAAGACCTTGAAACTAAGGCCCCGATAAGTTTGAAGCCCAAGAAAAACCTCGGCCTAAGGGAAAAGGGCCTCCTCGGGATAGTTAGACCTCAGCTCCTAGATGTATCAACCCATAGCATCTCAAATAGAAGTCAATGCCAACCTGTGGTACCCTGAGCTCAGAAGCCCTTGGCAAAGCCTCCTCGACTAGTTTGACAGAGTCGTTAGAAAGCAGAGCATTGTTCCAACTACCCCCATTAGCCAACTCCATATGGATTGATTCCTATTAACATTTAATGCACACAACAACTGAATTACTCTACCCGTAAATACTTTGCCTAACACTCCACCTTCCTCCTGGCATCATCAGACTTTCGAACTGTCAAGGCCATACCTTGATAGCCCACTCATTTTCTCTCCAAGAGTTCTCGTATAATTAGGAAGCTTTTACATGGTGAAAGTGGATCGATCGCTAGAATTCAAAGAGATTAGAGCATTAAAACAATCAGACTCACAAGAGTCCTATAATTCTACAAGTGTATCCTCCTTGGTGTATACTAGTAACACACTATTGCAAGGTCTATATTTGTATTTGGACTCATTCCATTGTTCATACGCTTTGTATATCTTGCAAAAGACCTAAAACAGTAACTAGTCACCCTCAGAGAAGTCATTCAATTACTTACTAAGATCTTCTATACCATTAATAAAGGTCGCAAGACCTCAGACTCCTTTCACCAAAGCTCAATCGGTCTCTTAGACTGTAATACTAAACTACATTCTAATAAACATGCATAAAGCCTTTGTACAATGGACATAGGACCATCTCCGGAGGAACGAACTACTTTAAACCTCTATCTCACACTTGACAATCCTCTCCTCTTACCCGTCTGAGGTCCATAGGGGAACACAAGTAGGTCTAAAGTCACTTACGATTTTAACACTCATCAATATTCATGTTAATTAGCTTTAGTTTTACATTTTCACCATTTAATGCATAATTTCCAAGCTTCAAAGTTGAAATTACTATTTTTCATCAAATGAAAATCAAAGACTCCTAGGAGGACACAAAAGGTTGGTTACCTGATTATAATATTTAATTCCAATGATCTTAAAACACGCAGCATGTATATGAAATTTGAATTTACTCCCTCATACATGTGTTATTCGGCATAGGACAAGATGAAAATTTAAAAATAACAGCTAACGAGACTACGCATCTTTTTAATGCAGTCTCAATGTCGTATTGTAAACACGTGATTTTTTTATATTATGCACGAGATTTTTTGTACTTTGTATCCGATTTTTTTTTAGTTTATATGTGAATACTTATAATGTATATGTTTACGCTAACATATAATGGTACACTAAAGTTGAGGAACCTCAGTATCAAAAACATATTTTAGTGGACTAAAGTCCCAAAATCTTAATATATAGATACTGATTTGAGAGTCTCCCATACAAAATCAACTAAAAACTTATCAAATTGATAGTGAAAAATTGTACCAAAGCCATAATTTCTGTCTATAAAAAATCCTTAAGGTAGCAAAATGCAAAATATATATATATATATATATATATATATATATATATATATATATATATATATATATATATACGGAGAGAGAGAGAGGGAGAGAGAGGTTTAGAAGTGAACCTAAAAGATGAACATTTTAGTGATCATTAACAAAAAAAACTTAACAACCCATTAATTTTAATTCATATGTTGTAATTGGTCTGCACCAGCGGCAACGAACACGCATGTTTTTTAATACACACACCTCACCCACCCACCCACCCCACAAACCCACCCACCAAACCCATTAAATGTGTCTTCTCTTTCTTATTTCACCCCCCATCTGCTTAGATTTGTATATCATTAGATCTAATTCCATTTATCCGATTGAACCTATATGTGGAAACAAAAAAACAACATTTGGAACTCAACCCTTTTTGTGTAACAAAATAGCATTATGGTTTCATCCGCTTTTACATCTTTTTCTGTTTCACTGTGTATGTTTGTAAATATTTCTCAAGCATTTCAAAGGTCAAAACTTGTGTCAAGTTGGCTAAGAAAAATGGGTTTGTAACTTTGTTTGGATTTCTTTAGTGTTTACAAAAATCATCACCACACCAGTTGTGTGTTTTGAATGGGACGTGGTGTAGACACATATGATGACAAAGGATGTAGACATAGATAGTTATAGAGAAAAATGCGTGTCCAGTAAGAGCTACCATGGTGGTGGTGGGGGTGAGGGGTGTAAAAAAATATTCGATCGACACGCGTGGCAGTTTCCACTGGCGCAGATCAATTACAACATAGGAATTAAAATTAATGGATTATTGGGTGTTTTTTTTGTTAAGTTTCATTAAAATGTTCATCTTTTAAGTTCACTTTTGAACCTCTGTGTGTGTGTGTGTGTGCGTGTGTTTGTGTGTGTATATATATATATATATATATATATAAGAAATATATTTATGCCCTGCTATGTTTCAATAGTTATCTAATATATAATATTAAAAAAGGTTTCTCCATCAGGAATTACGCCACGTGGCATGGTAATGCTTAGCATTTATTAGTAACGTCTGAATTCTGCACTCTTACTTTGAATTGATTATAGTCTCTTCACCTCCCTAAAATTCTATGAGTCATTCTTTATCCTTATAAACTAACTCTTCAACGATCTTGGACTCTCTCTCCTAAAATAGGTAAAGCCCCAATAAAAGTCGATTCAGCACACAATCCACCGTTTATTGATCATAAGACATCAGTTACTTCATTAGTAAAGAAAACAAAAAAAAATGGATAACAAAGGAAGAACCCTTTGGATGTTGTTCCGGGTGACCTTACTTTCTCCTCTTCCAAATCTCAAGCCTCTAATTGTAGGTTTTCCAATATATATATACATATATATATATATATATATATATATATATATATATATATATATATATATATATATATATATATATATATATATACAGGGGAGGGTCCACCCCAAGCAGAGGTAGGGCGGCAGCCCCAGTTCAATTTTTCTTTTAAAAAAAGGGTTTTTTGGAAAAAAATCAAACTTGGAGGTTATTTCTTATTATTTACAAAGATGAGGGTGTAAATGTGTAATAAATTAAAAAAATACACGTTTATACACATTTTCGCCCCTCTTTTATCTCACAATATTGAACCTATTCTCTCTTCTCTCAAACTGCCTCAGCTATTCGCCCTTTTATCTCTCCCTCACCGCCTCTGCCTCAACAACCACCACCTCACCACCTCACTACCGTTGCCTCGGCTCACCACCTCACCACCATTGATGCTGTTGGAATAGCACATCAGTAGCAGTCAAGCAGAGCTCTCTGCTCCCTCCTACGGCTCCCTTCCTTCCCTCATCTCACTTCAATCAATAAAACGAGAGGTGTATTTTTTTTATATATGTGCATAGTTTTATATTGTATGCTATTAGTCTGTTGGATTAAATTTTATATATTCTATTAGTTTGTTGAAGTCTGTGTTTAAAATAGTTTGAAATTGGTAGAAATTTGTTGAAAATTATTAAAATTTGTTGTAAATATAGGAAGTCAAGTCATGGAGAAATATAATGTTGAAATATTATAAAAACAAATCCACGAACAAAGTAAAAACTGCAAATTTAGTTAATTACCACCTTAAACATTTTTAAGGTTAAAAATTGCAAAAAAAAAAAGTAAAAACAACCCCAAAAACTAGCTCGGTGGTGACCCCATCACCCCTGGGCTTCGTCAGAATTTTTTGCCCCCCTTGACTCAAATTCCTAGATCCGCCACTGTATATATATATAAGGAGCAAATGAGAGACACACAAAGGAATGCAAAGTGTCTAAACTGGTGCTTAACAAACTCTCTTTTGATAGCTTTTTATTTATCTTCTCATTCTCCACTATCCATAATGGTGGAGAATAAACAATGATTTATATTTGACAAAAAAACTATTGAATCCGTATTTATTAATGTTGATGCAAAAAATTAGACTGTCCTAATTAATTGATCATAGATAAATATGAACAGAGGAGACAAAGAATTTTTTAAGTGGTTCGACTATAAGAAAAAGCCTATGTCCACTGTTGTGTATTGCCTTGGGCTTGTTCAATTGCTTCTTATCTCGTTTTTCTCATTTCCCTTGGTTGTAGGGTTTGCAATGTATATATAGGCCTTTGAGGGTGTACAAGAGTTGGAATATTAACGCAGGGAATGCCTTTAGAACATAGGCATTTACATTTGTACAATGTTAATAACATTTACAACTGTTGATTATTTTTTGTCATTGTTGGTCGGTCTTCTTTAACCTGTTGGTCTATCTTCCGTCAGTTGGTCGGTAACTTTCCCTTACTGACTTGGATTAATGCCCAGATGGGTGACATGTGTTTCTATATGATTGGTCCACATAGCGAGATAATTTTTGGTATCAATTGAAGCCCCCCAGTGTTTCATTCTTGAGGTTTTTACAAGAGTATGGAACATTTAGCTATTAAAGTTTCTCGGGCAATAGTTTTGAGGCTTGGTCGGTTACCGACTTCCCATACTTGTAAATTTAATCACTTTAACTATCAACACATAATGTGGATGGTATTTTTGTAATTATCCACAACCTTAGCGAATCTTTTTTGAATAAATATGTCTTTTCTATCTTTAGCTGCCAACAGTTCAATCGACGTTTCCTTTTAATCTTTACCTTTCCAATTTTTGAGGCAAACTATAAAGGAGGGAAAAGGCACTATCGTCTCTTACCTCAAACTTTCTAAGTTTTTTTTCTACCATTTTGTCTTTAAGCTTTCTCTCTCTCTTGTGCGATCTCTCTCTGTTCTTCAGTTCTTGCTGAATCCTTAAATTCTGTAAGAATCTTTTCCCTTTCTCCTTTTCTTCTTCATCAATCATGGTTTATCATGTTACTTCTCTTAATGAATTCATAAATGAATGGAATATTCCTTCATGGGTAGAACTACAACATCCCAATTTGCTTGATGATTTTTTTCATTAGTTGAGGGTCACTAGTTTCCCTCTATTTTTATTGTTGAATGTGGGTTCACCTTTCCCCCAAACCCCTTTTGTCTTAAATTTTGTAAGTATTTGGATATCGTCCCACCTAGAGTAGCCCCTAATACCTGGAGGGAATTCAATGGGGTTTATAGATTAAACCAACTCCATGGGACTCATCTAGGGATCCCATACATTATGTTCTGCTATAAGGGGGTAACTTGTGATACCACTTTCTATTTGAAAACTAGGGCTATGAATAGAGTATTAGTAGTTAACCTTCCTGACTCCAACAGGGATTACTTCAAACATGGAGTAGTTGTTAAAAATTGGCAACATGATCCTTTGATTGGGATTTCTGAGTACCAAGGGCCTAGGTGTCCACCAAGTGGAAATGGGATAGGTTGCACTTGTTTATTTGTCTTTCTTTCCATATTATGCTAACTTCTACTACTGATGTATACTTTATTGACTTTTACTTATAGTCGACCGAAAGAAAAAGTGTCCCAAGGAGAGTGACATCAACCTGAGAGAGTTGAAGTTTATCTGGGGCATTCATCAATAAGTTGGGGAAAAGCATACTAGATCAGCTTCATACTTGCTACAGTATAGAAACACCATCACCTCTTTTATTCCTCACCCAATTGTAGTAGCACCCTCTCTTTTAATCAACCTTGACCAAGACCCCATCTCCACATCCTTTGCCACTGCATCTGGCAATGGTGAAATTGCTATTATTTTTTATTCTTTAGATTTGGACCTACCTCTTGTTGCTGCTATGGGGAAGAGGAAGTTTCCCAATATCTTAGGTGACATAGTTTCTACTGGCTCCTCCAAAGAATCTGCTGATGGAGCCAAAAAATAAATAAGATGCTGGGAAGAAGCCCTCATCCAATAAGGAGGATGTTGGGAAAAATCCCCCATCTAATAAGGGGAATGTTGGTAAGAAGCTTCCTGCTGAAGAAGCTAATGAAATTTAGCTCAAGAGATTGAGAAGAGGACTCCCTTCTAGGCTGGTCGAAGGGTCTTCAGCCAACATCGACCAATATGAGTTAGTTGATTTATTTATTTCTAGTTCACCAGTGGCACTTGTCCTTGGTTTGGCCAGACAATTAATAAAGTTTGGTATTTGACAAACCATAGGGGTGCATTCCCCTGATCAATGAGTTCTGAAAGGGATGCTCAAAGTCTAGATTTGGTAATTTTCTTTTCCTTCTTTATTTTTTTTATATTTATGATATTAACTCGTCTTGTTTTCTTTTTACAGTTTCTTGTTGACTTCAACAACATGCTGGAGAAGGATGATGCTTTATGTTCTTCTTCTTAGGAGGTTGAAAAGGCATTTGATGAGCTTAAGAAGTCATTTCTTGATTCCCAATAAGCATTGGCCAATGTGCAGAAGAAATGGGAGGAAAAATTAAGAGTTGTAGAAGAAGATGATGCGGTTGCTCGGGGCCAAGTTGTTGCTCTGTAGAAAGACTTCGATGATTAAAAAGTGAAAACTACCAAGATGAAGAAGGATTTAGACGCGGATAAGGCTCTGTTTGTTATTGAGAGAGCCAAGAGAGATAAGGATAGTGAGGCTGGCTTCAATAAGGGCTGGGACAAAGCAATTGGGGATGCTTCTTTGCAAATTACCTTTGCAAAAAAGAAATGTTTCAATGATGGTTGGTTGTAAAACCTAGTGGAGTTATCACCCATCAAGATTCTGAACTCTTCCTCAGACATGATCCAGGGTCTCCCCCTAACATGAATGAGGAGATTGAAGATGATGGGGGTTCAAGTGAATCCCTAATGATGTTGGGTTCTGCTAACCAACATCGATTCTTCTGCTCCCCCATCTAATAGACATTTTCCTCTGCCTTCTGCTTCTTTTACTTCTGCTGAACCAACGCCAGACATAAAGAAGGTGTAGATCTATCTAAGCAGCTTTGTTTTTATTTTCTTCTTTACTTAATAATTTTTCCTTTCTTTTTGATGATGTGTTTGTACTTAACAATTTATCAATTAAAAGAAATCTTCTTTCTCTTTTGCTTGTCTTTTCTCCATACTTTATACTCTGTTATTGATGGGGTATTCTTCTTACTTTTGATAGTTCATGGATAAAATGGAATACTTCTCCTCTACTGATTGCGATCTTCTCAAGATATGCATTGAGCTTTTTAAAGCTGGTCATTTATGATTAACCGAGGAAATCTACTGAAGTTGCTTGGGGAATATGTGTCTGAGCAAGCTAAGGAAGCCTATCTTCATCTGAAATTCCTTCTTGATCGAGATGTGGCCAACAATGTTGCCTACTATGAAATAATTAAAAAGTTATAGGAGGAGCATAAGGAGGTCAATGCTCTTTTGTATAATAGCTATGAGAATAAATACAAGGCTTTGAGTGAAGGTTAGGGCTTCGAACATAAGTTTGGAAAAATTTGCTTCTCACTTTCGAAGACAATAATTTTTACTCAACCATGAAGTAGAGGAAGCGAAGTCCATTGCTAAGCTATTGAAGGAGTAGAACAATAATTTAAGAGATAATATAAATGCCTTGAAATCTTCTTCTACTCTTGTTTCTACCATCATTGAAGGTCATTCTTTCTTGGAGGCTTAAAATGCCAGATTAATGGAAGAATTGGAGGCACTGAAAAAGGCAAAGTCTTTATCTTCTTCCCAAGAAAAAATTAGACCTAGTCGAGGAACCACATATGAGTCTAGGAATCAACAAACCCTTGCTAACCAAGATGCCCAACTAAAGGCCAAAAACCAAATGCTTATTGAGATTTCCCTAAAGCTTCAAACTTGTTATAAGCAACTTACCAATCAGTCCTCTCAGCTGCAAGCTAAGGATATAGTTCTGAAGAAATTGCATCACCAAGTTGAGAGGTTGACCGTCAGTTTCACAAGCAACCTAGAGAGATCTGGATGGAAAGGTATAATAAAGCTTTGGGGAATTTTGATGCTAGGTTTAAACAGGCCCAAGATGAAGGCTACAAATGGGGTTGGACTAATTATCTGACAGTGTTGAGGGTAGAACAAAATAATCCTTTCTAGAAATGGTATGATCTTGGGTTGTTAGACTCTGAAGATCCTCCATTTAGAATAGATGTGAATTAGATTCCTGCCAACACAATTTCCCAGGCCCTAATTTCTAAATATCTGGGAGACTATGAGTTGCATGACGAGCTAGAAATCGTCCAACCTCCTTATTTGTTAGATCGGACAAGAAGTAGTAGGAATAGGATAATTCTTCAGGACTTTAATTTTATTAATTATCCTTATACTTTAGATGATCCTCCAACTGGCATGGATCTAGTTTCCAAAGCTAAAGGTAAATGCCCTTTAGAATAATGTCTTATATTTCTTTTGTAAACACAGTTATGCAATCATTATTCAAATGAATGAAAAATCATTTGATTAACTTATCTTGTTGATCTCTGAATGTGACTTTTGGAAGTGAATAATTTCTTCTTTTTCATTAGTTCAATTGATACACTTAGATTAAAATCTAAATTTAGTATCAATTACCAATGAATACATAAGTTCTACTAGCATACTTATATTAGAATCTAAATTTGGAGCTAGTTACCCTTGTGTCTCCAAAGGTTTCACTAACACGCTTAAATGCTTAGGTCTTCTATATTAGTTACAAGTGGAATATGTGCCTACATTCCTCTTGAGGAATCTTCACAACGTTCTTCCTGCACTTTTCTCGGTAGGATAAAGATCTTATTTTATCCTTATATTTATTGACCATCTTGAGGTCGTAATAACTGGTTTGGTATGATGCCGATCAAGTTTTTCTTGTACAGAGCAACTTATTGCTTATGCCGACCAACATTAGGCTTGTTTTGAGAAGAGTAATCGCATGTAGAGCAATATTTTGAAGTTGTTCTGGCAACTTTTAGCTTAAGATCAAGTATATAGTGTATAGTTAGTGCATAGCAGTAGTACTCCCCAAAAAAATTAGAAAAATAGAAATTAGAAGAAAGATCATTTTATTGATACTAGAAATTGATATTGAACTGAGTATAGTTGATTACATTACTAATAATATTTTCTAAGATGCTCAGCATGCCATGGATTATTGAATTCTTCCCCCTCCAAAGTCTCAATCATGTAAGTTTTAGGTCGAACGACTACATAAATACGATAGGGACCATGCCAGTTGGCCTCAAGTTTATTATTTATCTAGAGCACCTTATTCAACACATAATCTCCCTCTTTTAAGTTGGTCCGCTTCATCCTTTTACTATAAAATCGAGTTGTTCGATGCTGTTAAGCTGCATTTCTTAGAGTAATGTCTTCTCGCACCTCTTCTAGCATATCCAAAACCAGCATTCGCATTAGATCACTCATTGGATAGTTAAAATTAAAAATTCCATGGGATGGAAGACCCAACTCAGAAGGTATAACTACTTCTGTCCCAAATTCTATTATGTATGGGGATTCTCCAGTTGCAGTCCTCGGGGTTATTCAGTACGCCCATAAAATAGAGTGTAGCTCATTGATCCAGTTTCTATTTGCATCATCTAGCCTTTTTTTCAACCCATTTAGTAGAGTTCTATTTGTAACTTCAGTTTGCCCATTACTCTAAAGGTAGCCTAGAGCAGAATGTAATTTTTGGATGTTGGACTGAGCATAATAAACTGTGAATTCCTCATTGGCAAACTGTGTCCCATGGTCGGTGATGAAGGCATAAGGCAGCCCATATCTGTAAATAATGTTCTTTCAAATGAATTGGTAAACCTTCTCATAAGGCATGTCTATCAATGGCTCTGCCTCCACCAACTTTGTAAAGTAGTCCACTGCAACAACCAAGTACTTGAATATTCCTCGGGTGGTCGGCAAGGGCCCAACCAAGTCTATAACCCACATAGAAAATGACCAAGGTGAAATGATTGGGGTGAGAGAAGCCTGTGGAATCTTGCGAATGCTGGAATACCTTTTACACGTGTTATATTCTTTAGCAAAACCTGCACAATCTGCTCACATAGTTGGCCAGTAGTATCCTTACGTACTTATTCGTTGCTGAAGTGTTCTTCCTGTAATGTGAGATCCACAAGACCCTTCATGTACTTCTTGAATTAGGCCTAGAATTTATGTTGAATGAACGCAACGCTATAAATTGAATGTCAATCCTCTCCTATACAAAACTCCTTTATCTAGCACATATCTCCAAGCTTTATACTTTTACCTTTGGCTTCAACTATATTTACTGGCAAGGTTCCTTCTTCAATATATGCTCTTATAGGATCCATCCAAGATGGACCCACATCTATAATAATAAAATTGATCATCAAATCTTTATCCATACTCCTATTGGCCAAAATCTCAATAGGAATAATTCATCGAAGTTCAACTCTGGTAGCTGAAGTTAATCGAGAAAGAGCATCAGCTCGGGCATTTTCCACTCTTGGAATTCTATTCATCCGAATAACTAGTAATTTTACTATTACCTCTATTGCTTTGGACAAGTCTCTAACTGTCAATTCGCCTTTTAGCTCCATACAAGCTTAAGATTTTATTTACTACCAATTGAGAATCATTATGTGCCACAACTTACTCGACATTCGGTGATTGGACTAGACTTAAGCCCATAATAAGAGTTTTGTATTCTGCCTCATTATTTGAGGTTTGGAATTGAAATCGTAGGGCATATTCAATATCAATATTATTAGGAGTGTTAAGTCTGATACCTTCTCCACTTACCGTTACCCAAGATGACCCATCAACGTACAAGTTCTGTATTGGGAGATCGTCGTCAAATGCTTGGTCTGTCAAAATCCCATAGTGGAATGTTTTTCTTCTTGTTTCCTCACACTTCTTTGATATCTCCTTTATTCAAAAAAGAGAATCTGGTAGGTCGAAAACGGTCTCTCCTAGTAAAAAATCTCCTTGGGAGCTTGACTGCCAACAACTTTATTTTCTCCTGATCCTTGTACGACCTGCTGATTTTATTACTCAAAAACCTCGGGGTAAGTAAATTCAGCTATGAAATCTGCTACTGCTTGGCCTTTTAGAGAAGACCTTGGTTCATAAATAATATCATACTCCCCCAATTCTACTGCCCAGTACATTAATCTGCCACACTTCTCTGGCTTGTGTAAATTAAACCTTAGTGGCATATCAGTGTATACTACTATCGTATGGGCTTGGGAATATGGCTTCATGAATCTAGATTCTTTGATCAACGCTAGTACCAACTTTTCTAAAGCAAGGGTATCTGATTTTTACTCCTCAAAAATCTTTACTGGTGTAGTAAATAGGCTTTTGAACTCCATTCTCCTCTCTGATCAAAGCAGAGCTCACAACTGATTCAGAAATAGCTAAATACAATTATAATTTTTCTCCCATAATTGGTCGGGAAAGCAATGGAGGTGACCCAAATACTTATTCAACTCCAGAAAAGATTTCTCAAATGCTTCGTTCTACTCAAAACTCTTTCTGGGTATTTTAAAAAATGGTAGGCACCTATCTTTAGCTCAGGACATAAACCTGTTCAGAGCTGCTACTCGCCCAGTTAGCCTTTGCACATCCTTCTTTCAAGTCGGGGACTACATCTAAAGCAATGCCTTAATCTTGTTTGGGTTTGCTTCAATTACCCTCTGATTTACTATATACTCGAGGAACATTCCTTTTTGTACTCCAAAGATGCATTTTGTTAGTTTTAATCTCATCTGATGCTTCTCAAGTTAATCAAAAGTCTGGCTAAGGTCGGCATATGGTCAGATGTTTTTGGGCTCTTTATAAGCATATAATCCATGTAAACTTCCATTTTATTGACTATTTGATCTTCAAATACCTTTTTCACCAGCCCTTGATACGTAGCACATGCATTTTTCAAACCAAAAGGCATGACATTATAACAATAAGTTCCTCGGGGAGTTATTAAATAAGTGCTTTCCCTATCTTAAGGCTTTATTTTGATATGATTATAACCATAATAAGCATCCATAAAACTAAGTAACTTATGTCCATAGGTAGCATCCACAAGATGATCTATTCTGGTCAAAGGAAAGTGATCATTTGGGCATGCTTTGTTAAGATCTGTGAAGTCTGGGTACATCCTCCTTTGTTATTTTTCTTCTTGATCATAACTACATTGTCCAACCAATCTAGATATTTCATCTCATCAATGAAGGCTTCTTTTTGAAGCTTTTCAACTTCCTCCTGTTTTGATTGGTTCTTCTTGGGGCTGAACACTCTTCGCCTTTGCTTCACTGACTTGATTTTTTATTAACATCGAGATTATGGCAAAGTAAGTTAGGATGAATTCCTGGCATATCTTATTGGATCCAAGAGAACATATGTTTTCTTTGTCTAAGGAAGATTACTAGTTCCTAATTAATAATAGGATCCAGCATTGTTCTAACTTGAGTAGTGCGCTCTAGCTTATCATCATCTAATAAATTACTTTCTATCGCTTCTATAATATGACCCTTTACAATCTCTGTCTCTTCCCTTGGATCTAAGGTTTCAACCTCGGGATCTTCTTCAGGTTCAGAGGTATCCACTTGGTATGTGTTGCTTTTCATCTTTGTTTCTTCCAGCTCTTTCTTCTCGATGAATGAATAGTAGCATTCATGAGCTACTGTTTGATCACCTTTCACGACTCCTACACCAAAGTTTGTCAGGAACTTCAAGCATTGATGAATGGTAGAAGGGACTAGCTTAAACTTATTTAACCGAACTCTTCCCATTTGTACGCTAAATGGAAATTTTTATCCATTTCAAAGAAATGAATTTTCTATGTTCAACTTTCTGTCCATGTACCAATCATTATTTCCATCTTAAAGGTTCCTAAAGGGAAGACTTTCTCTTCGGATAAACCTATTAGTGGTCGACGGTAGGGCTCTAATTGGCTGAGCTTAAAGTTTAAGCTGCTAAAACAAGGATATAACATGATATATGTCGAGCTACAATTATCTACTAACACTCTAAAGACAATGATATCTTCCTTTCTGATTTTAATTACCAATAGATCATCATGGGGGTACAATAATCCTGATAGGTCATTTTTAGAAAAACCTATTACCAACTTGTCTTTATTAACCTTCCTTGGTCTGTCTTCCTCGATAATATTAATCATCTGTATGTATGAGAAAACTTGAGCCTCACTGAGGTAAGCTTTTCGCTCTACTGTATGATCTCCCCCTCCTGCATTTCCACCTATAATTATTTGCCAATCAAAAGAACCAAAAATGAGTGTGAATACCTCGTATTCCAATTGACGAGGATTTTTTGGCAAGTCGGGATCATCATCCTGGTCATCTTCATGAGCCCTCTTCTTCTCCTCTCTAGGTCGGCAGGGGGATTTTGATTTGTGCTGAGCTCCCTTATTATTTTGCCGATCAACAAACTTATTCAATTTTCCTCTTTGGATGAGGGTTTCCATCTCATTTTGAAGGGAAATGCAACGATCTGTTGTGTGACTGTGGTCTAATGGAACTCGCAATATTTAGTTTTATACCTCTTAGTAGGGGAACTTCTCAACTTATCAGGCCAACACACATCTTTGTTGTGTTTGATCTCCTCCAAGACATGATGAATGCCCATGGTTAGTGGAGTGTAGTTGTGATACTTCTTGAACTTTTTTATAACTCTTTTATGTTTTAACTCCTTGTGATCCCTATAATCTTTATGATCCTTCTTATCATTTTTGTCCTTAACTTTTACTCCCGAGCTCCTCTTGGTTGCCATTGCTCCGTCGATATTTATGATTTTAGCTGCTTTGGCCATCAATTCTGCCATGGTCTTTTGGAGGATCTTTAGAAACTGTATAATAGAGTTTCTCGATGAGTAATCCACTCATAAAGGCTGTTATAGGAGTTTTCTCCTCATAATCCACAACCTCCAGCCTCTCATTATTGAAACGAGTGATGTAGTCCATGATGCTTTCTCATTCCTTATGTCGTACACTAAGCAAATTTGCCACCCTTTTTACCAGCTTGGCCCTAAAATAAAAGTTACTAATAAATAGCTTGGCCAACTGGTGGAAGGTAGAAATCTATCCCCGAGGAAGGCTATTGTATCCAATTTGGGAAGACCTAGTAATTATTCCAGAGAATGCTCTACATCTCATTTCATCAAGAATTGCATAAATATCAACTGCTGCTTGGTATTGTTCTATATGTAGGATTAGATCTGTTTTCCCATCGTATTTGGGTGTAACTATTGGAGCTTTAAACTTTGCTGGGGTGGGGAAATCCACAAGTGCTTGCACAAAGGGAGATCCTTTTACAAAGATTCTTTGTAATGGGTTTTTACCCTTTTGCCGTTTCTCCTAGCCCATCCTCTAATCTCTGAATAAAACCTTCCCAAGCGTTATTACCATTATCATACCTATGCGTTGCTATTTTGTTGTTTGCTGAACTTTCCTTTTGGAATTGCTGCTTGGCCTGAGCAGTACGTTGGGCTTCTGATCTAGAGTGGGAAAAGCTTTCCCTTCGATCTGATAGTCATCGAGTGTTTCTTGACATTTTCCTAGGAACATTTCTATTCCCCGTGGGTCCTAAATGATCAAAGGGAGAAGCATGGCCTAGCCTTTCTAAGGTGCTTAGCCTTTCTGGAGAGTAGGACTATGTATTGAAATATTCAGACGCCCTGGATATTGAATTTAATCCTGAATAATATGATATGTCCCTCGTAGTTCTTGACTGACTTCACTTTCCACCTCGTGGTGGTGGTAGCAAATTTTCACGGGAAGACACGAAAAGTGCTCCTATTTGAAGAGTTTGCGCAAGTTTTCATATAGTGTCCTACATATCGTCTTGGCCTCTTGCAAGACTGGCCATAATTCTATTTAATTCATTCCCTATTGGTCGGGCAGACAGGATAGGAGGAATGCCATAATTCCTGAGAGTTGATTCTAGAACATCAACCATTTTGGTGTTTGAATGGATGAGAACGAATAGAAATATGTTCCCACGGATGGTGCGAATATGTTGATGCAAAAAACTATATTTCCCTAATTAATTGATCACATATAAATATGAATAAAGGAGACATAAAATTTTTGAAGTGGTTCGGCTATAAGAAAGAGCCTACGTCCACTGTTGTGTAATGCCTTGGGCTTGTTCAATTGCCTCTTGTCTCATTTTTCTCATGTCCCTTGGTTGTAGGGTTTATAATGTATTTATATCCCTTTGATGGTGTACAAGAGTTGGAATATTAAAGGACAAAATGCCTTTAGAACATAGGCATTTACATCTGTAGAATGTTAGTAATGTTTACAATTGTTGATGATTTGCTGTCATTGTTGATCAGTCTTTACGGTGTTGGTCAGTCTTCTTTAACCTGTTGGTCGGTGTTCCTTCAGTTGGTCGATAACTTGCCCTTACTGACTTGGATTAATGCTCAGATGGATGACACATTTTTCTATATGATTGGTCCACGTAGCGGGATAATTTTTGGTATCAACAATTAAGATATGCTTAATCTTCCCTAAATTGAAAGTCCTTGAGGCAATAATGACTATATTTTTTGTTCTTGATAGTTGATTCTTAAATTCAGACATATTCCTAAAGGTAATCTATGGGATTGTAGAATTGGAAATCTAGACCTATAACCTAACCGTGGTGTTCAATTTTTCCAGATTGTCATGGTTCAAGTGTTGATTATACAACGTGGAGACAACATACCCAAGTTGCTTTTGTATCTCTCAGGTTTATTAGTTATATTTTTCAAGAAATATATAACTTATTTGTTTTAACAGTTATTATGCTTTAGTAGATTTAATTCATTCTTAAAACGTTTTCAAAGCATAGATCTCAAAGTCTCCCATGAATAGGTGATAAATTATTACTAATCTATTTACATATATACTTTAATGGTTTCATTTATATTTTAATTGTTCGTTTGAGTTTATATTACGATAAATTGAATTTTATTTGTCTCAGACTAATTACCTTTTTTCATCATGTCACTATGCATACCTGGTGTTTAATCAAATGTCACAAAGAAGCTTGAAAGGTAAGCACGCATCCAATCTCAATGGCAAGCCGTGTATATGTATCTTTTATTTCATAAAAGATTGATTATCACATTGATCGAGGGTGAAAAGTAGCGTCGCGTAGAAATGCTAATCATTGTTTTAATTTCACCTCCTCAATACAAAAACCTAAGCCACTACTACATTTGCAAGGCAAGTACAACACTAAGTCGGGTATTGTAAGAAATCCCCAGGGGGTGTTGATTAGATTGGTAATTAATTTATTACTTTAAGAATAAAATTGTAAAAGGTGATGGGGTGTTATGGAGAACAAGGGAAAATAAATAAGTAAACTCTAAACAATATAAAAGCGAGAGTCGGGATTTCATTCTCGCCACACGGGCTAAACTACTAATAATTAGAATCCCAATTCGAAATCTATTTAATTGATCATTTGAATTAAGCATAAACATCACGTCAAGAACAACTAATTATTAGTAGAACTTATCATTTTTCAGCCAAGTATGACGCTTTGTTGTTGGGTGATGAAGACCAGGATTCTACTCTCGAGGGGACAATGCGATTTCATCTTGACAGAGGTGACTTCCCTTGGTCCCATATTGAATTTGAAGGACCTGGTGGCTCCCCTTCCCACTTTGTTGCTTGGAACTCGTTTATGCAGGCCACTTACTCTGATGTTCTTGCCAAGATTGGTCTCCATCAAGATGCTTGGTTTGGGGAATTTACCCTTTCTAAACACAACACTACCCTTAAAATCTTGGTCTCCCGTTGGAACATTACAATGCACAAGTTCATTGCTTCATGGGGAGAGTTCACCGTTACGCTTGAGGATATCTGTGAGCTACTTGGGCTTGAGCCCATAGGGACTTTGTCTTATCACGATGAGGCTTTGGATGTCGAAGAGATAAAGGCCCGAGAAGACTTGGATTAAATCTGCAAGAGATGTACCGGTAATTCCAACAAGGTAACCTTTACTCCCCTCATAACCTACATCAACAGTGCCATCCCCATAGCTGAATTTGGCCCGAGCAAAGGTACATCTCTTGAGTTTTCAGCCTACATACTTGTGATTCTGTCATATTTTATCTTTCCTGGAAAGCCCTATGATCAGCCCTGCAAAGACTTGATTAATATGTCTGTCCATTTGTCTAGGGGGTATAAGCTTCCTCTGACGGCTATGGCCCTAGGGTCACTTTATACATGGTTGGACAGGACCCACCTAAACATGGAACGATCCTTGGGCCGATATAACTTGTCAAATTTTGCTAATTCTATCGTTCTGACCAATTTTCTTTACTTTTGCTTTCCCAAGATATCTGCTAATCGCACTCCACTTCATGATGGGGAAATCATCAAGCCCCATCGCCCTGTTTGCTTCCACAAAAAATAGAGTAGGAAGGAGCTTCTAGGCATTTTTGACAAAACTGGTTGCTTCGTGATGAGGCCTTTCAGTGAGGACTCTTTTGCCCATACTTGGGATTTTTTTGGTGTCGTGTCTAGGGTTATGGGGCCTACCTCGGATGATCTTATAACGGAGGAACCTTCGTTTACTGTGATTTTGGCTTTGACTTCTAGTTATCTGCTCTCTTACACTGACTAGGGGTATACATCTGAACATTACAATCCCAACGGTTGTAGCCGTCGGTTTAGGTACGACCAAGGGGTTCCTCGACCAGTATTTTTTAAGATTCTCACCCCAAGGAATCTTTGTCTGAGGATTGTGCTTTTTACACTGTGTCAACTTCTTCCACGATTTGCTCAGCCATAAGTGGTCGTGTTATAATTCCTGCACTTTTTAGGAAGGTGGATGTAACCAGTGATTTTGCAATGAAGTATTGGCTAAGGCAGATAGCTAAAATTCATGAGTTCGTCCAAAGTCCCCTAGTTTACCCCACTGTTTAGAGTTTTCCCTTCTTGGAGTTGGGGCTGAAGGGGAATTTCGCGATAGGAGTTGAGTTCCCACTTAGCCAAAATCCAACGGACCCCCCAGCGAGCTGCCTCCATACCGCCCTACAATCCCCGTTATTGCACCTAAAACCAAAAAACCTTCAACACTTAAACCTCCAGCTAGTGGTACTTCTGCCCCTGCAGCTTCTGGTGAAGGTCCTTAGCAACGCTTTCCCAAAGATCGAAGAAGACCAGAAGTAGGGCACCTTCAAAGCCCAAGTCCCCACACAAATCCCAAGCCCCCATAGATGCTTTTCCCATTGCCTCCGTTCCACCAAATACTGATGTGCCTGAGGAAATACGGGAAGAAGCTAGAAAGGAAGTTGAACGTCTTCAACGAATATTTCGCCAAACTGCGCCCTCAGTTCCTCCTGCCGAGTCATTTCCCACTATCGTGGTGGATCCTACTGAAGGAACTTTACGAAGAAAAAGGGGGTCTTCAGGTGCTGGCACCTCTGGTAAAAGGAAGAAGACTTTGGGAACAAAGGAAAGTAAAAGACAAGCCTCTACCGTTCAACCTACAACAGTTGCTCTACTCTTAGGCGTTCTACTTCTCCTTCTCCCGATGCAGTAATACCGATTGATGATAGCCCTGAGACTATGACTGATTTCACTAAGAAATCTTCTCCTCACTCCTCTCCCCCAGCTTCGCCTGTTGTCGTACCATCACACTCTTCTTCTGATCATGAGGTTAGTCTTTCCACACTTAGTGTAACACCCCGCATTTTCATGCATTAAATATTTAATTAATTCGGGAATTGAAACTTACTTGTGAGTCGTAATTTAATTGAATTAGTTAGGCAAATGTTATTTAAATATTAATCGAGGAGTAAATGGTTAATATTTACGGAAAGTTATTTACTAAGTGAATAGTAATGATTTATTTAAGTCATTTCGAGTATTAATGACAGGGTATGCACTTATCTCAACCGGGAGTCGGTATAGACTAAAGGGGTGAGGGGATAAATATTTTTATAAATTAATTCGGATGCCAATTCTGAGTGTACAGTTGAGTCCGGATGGGCCGAGATAGTCGGAAAAGTGTACCCGGGGGTAGTAAACGGGACACGGGGCATTTTTAGACATAGTCGGACCCACATAGGGGCATTTGGGTCACTTGGGCTTGGCCCATTAGGCAAAAAACGGGATTAGGTAAATTAAGGAATTGGGAGGAATGAAAAAATGGCTGATAGGGTTTTAGAAAAGGCTAAGTGTATTAAGAAACCTAATAGCAGTTAAGGGCAGCTTTGGGATCACTAGAGAGCCAACAAGGATCATCTTCAACCTTGGAAATTCATCTCTGAATCAGACACTACGAAACCTAAGGCAAGTGGATAACTTGCAATAGTATTTAATCTGTTTTTGAAATTCATATTCATGTGATGTGTTTGATAAAAAATCGTTTTGGGTGTTCATGGCATAAACATGGGGTTTTGAAAAAATAATAATCTGATTTACGAATTTGAATGAGGATTCTTGCAGAAATCTGATATTATAAATTGATACATATCTGGTAAGATGATATCTGGATAACTAGAAACGAATTTGGTGAAGGGATTTGGTATGTAAATGTGTAAGGAATTAAAGATGGATATTTCCCCAAATTCAGAAATTATAGTTAATGGACGAATGAATGATGTTGGTGGACATTCTGGAGGTCCCTAATAAGGTTTCTAACATGTATTAATGCTAAGAGGGCTTGAGGTTACTGGTAGAAGGAATTAGGGTTTGAGAATTTTCATCCATGGTTGATTCTGTCTTCGCGAAGAAGACGAAGACCTGCTCGATCGATCGATCGAAGGTCTGGGGTCGATGGATCGAAGGTCGGCAGATTTTGGCAATTTTGCCCAATTATGTATATAAAAGAGAATTTATATAATAAATCTTTATGTAATTAATTATGGGGAAATTAATACATGAGTTTAAACCTAATTAATCATGAGTAAAGTTAATTAGGATTTGAGGGATTTTTGGGTGTCACGTAATGATTAAAAATTCGGGAGTCGGGAATTTAGACTCGGGTGAGGTTATTTCGGACTACGAGAGTAAGTCCAATTTTATGGTGGGGGGGACACCAAAGGTGACTTAATTAATTAATGTGCGAATTAATTAATACTTAGAGTTGGGACATAAACTCTTAATAAATAAAATGGGTTGATGTTACGGGTTTTGTACATGGTGTAGCAGGGACGTTTTATATATATATATACGGAGTGTGGTAGTATATATATATAGTGTGTATGTGCATTAATATCAGTGATTGAATATTATTAGTATGTACTCTAGTGCTATAGGGGGAGGTTGCGCGCAGTGGATGAATCCCCTAGCTTGAGGAGTAGGGCGAGTATAATCCCAGGTTATAGCGTCCGTTGTATGGGTGAGGGGTATCTCACTTTCAGGGAAGGAATATGAACGCCTCCAATCCGTATGTTAAACTAAGTTAGTGAGCGAATCTAACTTGGATAACTAGGTTACGTGAATACACCTAATGGGATAGCACTTGGGAAAATTTATATTTTGTGAGTATTCTTACTCGGTCGAAAGTTTGTATTAAATGTTATTTCAGTATGTTTGTGAATACTATAATATGATTAAATATATAATTAGGTAAATAATTATATAGGGGATCATTAATACATAGTGAAAAATGTATTATGTGCATAACAGGTGTGAATGTTATATGAAATTAAAAGGAGTAATGATTCAATTAAGTTGGCGTTTATAATAACTTAAAAAAAATCATGAATTAAGGCATACTTGGTTAGAGTAGGTAAAATTCAAGGGTTAAAATAAGCATTGGGTCAGGAGCGTAGGACCTAGTAAATTAAATGGAAGCGTTACTAGTTCACATTAGAAGAGGGGTGAGGAAGTCCTCAAGAGAGTGCGACACTAACTAAAATATGAAGAGCATGAATATTTATTTATTACTGCAAGTTAATCATTTGTTAAATGTTTTCAAATGTTTTTGGGTACTAACCCTTGCTATAAAATTTTTAAAACCCTTTTAGGTGTCCAACCACAAGGGCGCCAAGCTTGACTCTATTCCAGGTATCCTTGCTGCAGCACATATGGATGTTGCGGAGTTTTGCTAGACGCCTCCTTCTTCCATTCTTGTAGAGACACTCTAGTAGTTATCTGAGCTTGTCACTCACAGTTCATTTATCAGCAGTAGACTTGTTAAGATGTTTTCTGATATTTACTTGTATTGGATATTTGGACCGATGGTTTATTCGGTTAAGTGTTTTTAATTTTGGATGGTTATTTTAATTAACTGTGATTGTGTATTTTTGTATGTTCCGCACGAGTTTTATTTAATTAATTGAAAGATAAAAATTGGCACCAGTCTACTTTTCTCACTTAGGTGGTTAGTAATTAAAAAGACGACAGTGATGCTAAGAGTGGACCAACTGAGAAACCTTTTCTAACTTGATTTAGGACTGATCACCCGAGATTAATTAGGCGGGGTGTCACAGATTGTATCAGAGCATCAGGTTCAAGTGTCCTTAGGATCTGTGCGGCTTTCTACGTTTCAGTGTAGCACTCGTTTGTTATAGAGCCCTATTATTAGGACTGTTGATTCATTTTCCGCTTGTGAAATATCGTATTTTTGCTCTGTATATTTTTGTATAAATTGTGTACTTATACAATTCAATCTATTTCAGATGCCACCGAGGAGACTGAGAGCGGAGAGGGCTTAGGCTAGGGATGAAATCAGGGAGGCTCATCAGGAGCCGCAGGTACCGTTACCACCACCCCCACCCGAGTTGATTTCCACTACTCAGGTGGCAGTGATAGTGGCCCAGGAGGTAGGAACAGTAATGAGAGCTATGGCAGCTCACTTTCCACAGCCCCAGGCGCCGCCTCCTGTGGAACCAGCAGTTCAGGCTCCAGTGGGGACACCGTCTTGGCAGAGAGTTAGGGAGACCTTTCAGAAGGGTCTCCCACCTGAATTCCGGGGTAGTACAGATGTGATAGAGGCTTGTGACTGGAAGAACAACATTCAGAGCCATCTACGCATGCTAGAGTGTACCGAGGTACAGAAGTGTATGCTTGCTACGTTTCGTCTATCAGGGGCAGCCTTACAGTGGTGGGAGTCAGTTACCACCGCCGGGGAGCGAGACTTGATTCCGATAGCAGAGTTTTGGGTGCGGTTCGACAGCAAATACTTTCCACCATCAGTAGAGACTGAGATGAGGAAGAAATTCAGTGATTTAGTTCAGGGTGACCGATCAGTGGCAGACTACGAGGAAGAGTTCACCCGTTTGGCAAACTTTGTGCCAAATGAGGTGAGCAATGAGGAGCGGAAGCAATCGAGGTTTAGGACGGTTTAGCCTGGCGAATCAGGCAACACTTGATTGGGAATCCGGAGTTAGTAACGTATATAGACGTCGTTAATGCCGTACTTGTACACTGCCAGGACCATCGCTTCCATGCGAAGGGGAGCAAGCGAACAGGGGAGCCGAGCCAATAGGGCAAGGCTGATACTAGTGGTGACACAAGTGGTACTCAGCAGCAGGCGGGTAGTCAGCAAGGGAATTAGGCTAAGAAGTTTAAGCATGGTGGTTTCCGACAGGGAGGACAGGGGTTCAGGCAGGGGCAGCCGGGCCCGAACCAACAACAACAGGTTCCTCAGGGCCGTCCGGGCCAAGGGAATAATGGGTGAGGCCAGCAGGGCCAGGGCCAGCCACGTCAGGGCCAACAGGGCCAATGACAGGGGGATGGTCAGAGACGCTGTTTTGTGTGTGGCCAGCTAGGACATTTCAAGAGGGAATGCCCACAGAGGGGCAGAGGTCAACAGTAGGAGGCCCAACAGGGGCAACAGGGGAAATTATCACCATCAGCACCAGCCCCACCCGCC
The DNA here is from genome assembly GCA_949130495.1 of Sambucus nigra. NCBI lineage: Eukaryota > Viridiplantae > Streptophyta > Magnoliopsida > Dipsacales > Adoxaceae > Sambucus > Sambucus nigra. The sequence continues at coordinate 511,890,339 of OX422217.1, read as the reverse complement.
CCACCTCAGCAGGGGCAGATGCACTACGGACGTGTGTATAACGTCCAGGATGTTCCTAATCCCCCAGCGCAGCAAGCACCGCCAAAAGTTGAGGGTATGTTTCTCATTCATGGTTATAAGGGTAGTATTCTCTTTGATATGGGAGCATCACATTCATTCATTAAATTAAATTTTGCTAAACGGGCCGGACTACTAGAGGCTGCGGGAGGTCTTAGAATGTGTGTAGAGTCGCCAGTTGGCAGCGGGGCTACAATTCACTTGATTTGTCGGGGTGTAGACATTTTGATCGGGAGACTTAGTTTAGCAGCAGACCTACTAGTGTTAGATATGGAGGGGTACGATTTCATCTTGGGTATGGATTGGTTGGTAGGTTATCGGGTGACGGTGGATTGCTACGAGAGGACTATCGTGTTCTCCATTCCAGGGCAGGAGATGTTCTTAATAGCAATGCCACTACCCGAGGGAGGGTCACGCACGCATTTGTATTACATTGAGGAGGAAACCTCACAGGAGGTGGTTATTCCATTGGATTCAATCCTAGTGGTGAGATACTTTGAGGATGTGTTTCAGGAGATACCAGGGTTGCCACCTAGCAGGGAAATTGAATTTGTGATCGATTTAGCATCGGGGACGAGACCAATTGCTCGGGCCCATATCGTATGGCCCCTTCAGAGATGCGTGAGCTGAGGGAGCAGATTCAGCAACTTCTGGGTCAGGGTTTCATATGACGGAGTACATCATCGTGGGGTGCACTGATGTTATTTGTGAAAAAGCGAGATGGCTCACAACGGTTATGCGAGGACTATAGAGAGCTAAATAAGGCCACGATACGGAATAAGTATCCGTTGCCTAGGATTGACGACCTATTTGACCAGTTGAGAGGGGAGTCTTATTTCTCTAAGGTCGACTTAAGGTCAGGATATCATCAACTACGTATTCGAGAGGAAGATGTTCCGAAGACCATTTTCCTGTTGCGGTATGGATCTTACGATTCAGGGTGATGCCATTCGGACTCACCAATACACCAGCAGTGTTCATGGACCTCATAAACAGAGTATTCATGGAGTTTCTCAATCAGTTCGTTATCGTGTTCATTGATGACATTCTGATCTACTCGCGTACCAAGGAGGAGCATGCAGAGCACCTATATATAGTGTTACAGATATTACGGGATCACCAACTCTATGCCAAATTCGATAAGTGTGGATTTTGGCTACGGTAGGTTCAGTTCCTTGGCCACGTGGTGTCAGACCAGGGTATTGCGGTGGATCCAAGTAAAGTATCGGCGTTAAGGGAGTGGGGACAGCCCATGACACCAATAGAAGTGCGCAATTTTCTGGGGTTGGCTGGTTATTACAGACGGTTCATCAAAGGATTCTCGAAGATTGCAGGCCCTTTAACGAATCTTACCCGGAAAGGGGTACCTTTCACTTGGAATGATCACTTTCAATTAGCCTTCGACGATTTAAAGGACAAGTTGACATCTGCACCCGTGCTTGCATTGCCGAAAGGAGGATTAGAGTATTGGGTTTACATTGACGCATCCTTACAAGGACTTGGGGGTGTGCTTCAGCAGGAGGAAAGGGCTATAGCTTATGCGTCCAGGAAGATAAAGCCCCACGAGAGGAATTACCCCACTCACGACCTGGAGTTAGTAGCAGTCGTTTTTGCTTTGAGGATATGGAGATATTATCTCCTGGGGGAGCAATTCATGCTATTCACGGATCACAGATCACTTCAATATCTCTTCACTCAGAAGGATTTGAATATGAGATAGAGGCGATGGCTAGAATTTGTGAAAGACTATCAGTTTGATATTCAGTATCATCCTGGTAAGGCTAATGTAGTGGCAGATGCATTGAGTCGGAGACCGACTGGGGAAATATCAGAAGTCTGGAAAGCGAAGTGGAGAGAACTTCGATACGAGGATGATGTAGTCAGGGCTTGCATGTCAGCATTATCCATCACACCCGAGATCATTATGTGGGTTGTGAGGGCTCAGGCAGAGGATCAGACCTGTCGGGATAGGGTGAGCCAGTTGCTAGCTGAGGGAGTAGAGGGCTACTCGATCAGCTCGGAGGGAGGCTTACGCCATAATGGGAGGTTGATTGTGCCAGAGAATGCGAAATTGAGGCACGCTGCTATGACGGAGTCTCATGGGTTGAGATTCGCGGTACATCCCGATGGGGATAAGATGTATCAAGATATGAGAAGGCAGTATTAGTGGGCAGGGATGAAACGGGACATAGCAGAATTTGTTTCGAAATGTGCCACGTGTCAGCTTGTGAAAGTTGACCATCAGAGACCATCAGGGATGCTACAGCCACTTGAAATTCCTGTGTGGAAGTGGAAGAGAGTCTCTATGGACTTCATTACAGGGTTACCAACATCACATAAGGGTCACGATTCCATATGGGTTATTGTGGACCAAAGTAGCCCACTTCCTACCGGTTCGCACAGACTTTGAGACGATGCGTTATGCACAGCTATTCATAGCGGAGATTGTTAAACTGCACGGGGTAACGATTAATATTGTGTCGGATAGGGACAAGATCTTTGTGTCCCATTTCTAGTATAGTTTTCAGGAGGCCATGGGCACGGAGTTACGTTTGAGTACAGCCTATCACCCACAGACTGACGGGCAGACCGAGAGAGTCAATCAGATGTTGGAAGATATGCTCAGAATGTGTATACTAGACTTTGGGGGAGGTTGGGAGAAATATCTTCCTCTGGTATAGTTTGCGTATAATAACTCTTACCAATTCACGATCGGCATGGCACCATTCGAGGCATTATACGGGAGACCTTGTCGTTCACCCGCTTGTTGGCTAGAGGTGAGGGACAACAAACTGTTAGGGCCGGAGATTGTTTATGAGACATCTTCCATGATAGAGCTGATCCGAGGGAGGATTCGGATAGCTCAAGATAGGCAGAAAAGTTACGCTGATACTTCACGAAGACATGTGGAGTTAGAGGTTGGGGATCAGGTATTGGTCAGGGTGTCCCCCATGAAAGGGGTGATGAGGTTCGGCAAGAAGGGTAATCTAGCACCGAGGTACGTGGGACCTTTCCCTATTATCGAGAGGGTGGGTCCTGTAGCCTACAGGCTGGTATTACCGGAGCATCTTCAGCGGATACACGACGTGTTCCATGTAGCATCGCTGAAGAAATATCGCAGGAGTGAGACGGCCTTCTGGCACATTCCACTAGAAGAAATTGATTTACAGCCAGACATCTCATATGAGGAGAGGCCGGTGGCTATCCTAGACCGTAGCGAGTGAAAATTACGATCCAAGATTGTTCCACTAGTTAGAGTACAGTGGGATCATCACAACATCGACGAGTCTACCTGGGAGCGGGAGGAGGATATACGGGAGCATTATCGAGACATTTTCATCACAGGTATGACCTAATTTCGGGGACAAAATTCCTTTGTAAGGGGGGGGGGGGAGTATGTAACACCTCGCATTTTTCATGCATTAAATATTTAATTAATTTTGGAATTGAAAAGTACTTGTGAGTCGTAATTTAATTGAATTAATTAGGGAATTTTTTTTAAAATATTAATCGAGGAGTAAATGGTTAATATTTAGGGAAAGTTATTTACTAAGTGAATAGTAATTATTTATTTAAGGCATTTCGAGTATTAATGATAGGGTATGCACTTATCTCAACCGGGAGTCGGTATAGACTAAATGGGTGAGGGGATAAATATTTTTATAAATTAATTCGGATCCCAATTCTGAGTGTATGGTTGAGACCAGATGGGCCGAGATAGTCGGAAAAGTGTACCCGGGGGTAGTAAACGGGTCACGGGGCATTTTTAGACATAGTCGGGCCCACACGGGGGCATTTGGGTCACTTGGGTTGGCCCATTAGGCAAAAAACGGGATTAGGTAAATTAAGGAATTGGGAGGAATGAAAAAACGGCTGATAGGATTTTAGAAAAGGCTAAGTGTATTAAGAAACCTAATAGCAGTTAAGGGCAGCTTTGGGATCACTAGAGAGCCAACAAGGATCGTCTTCAACCTTGGAAATTCATCTACGAATCAGACACTACGAAACCTAAGGCAAGTGGATAATTTGCAATAGTATTTAATCTCGGGTGAGGTTATTTCAGGATATGAGAGTAAGTCCAATTTTATGGTGGGGGCGACACCAAAGGTGACTTAATTAATTAATGTGCGAATTAATTAATAATTAGAGTTGGGCCATAAACTCTTAATAAATTAAATGGGCTTATGTTACGGGTTTTGTACATGGTGTAGCCGGGACGTTTTATATATATATATATATATATTTATACGGAGTGTGGTAGTATATATATATATATAGTGTGTGTGTACATTAATATCAGTGATTGAATATTATTAGTATGTACTCTAGTGCTATAGGAGGAGGTTGCGCGCAGTGGATGAATCTCCTAGCTTGAGGAGTAGGGCGAGTATAATCCCAGGTCATAGCGTCCGTTGTATGGGTGAGGGGTATCTCACTTTCAAGGAGGGAATATGGCCGCCTCCAATTCGTATGTTAAACTAAGTTAGTGAGCTAATCTAACTTGGATAACTAGGTTACGTGAATACACCTAGTGGGATAGCACTTGGAAAAATTTATATTTTGTGAGTATTCTTACTCGGTCGAAAGTTTGTATTAAATGTTATTTCAGTATGTTTGTGAATACTGTAATATGATTAAATATATACTTAGGTAAATAATTATATAGGGGATAATTAATACATAGTGAAAAATGTATTATGTGCATAACAGGTGTGAATGTTATATGAAATTAAAAGGAGTTATGATTCAATTAAGTTGACGTTTATAATAACTTAAAAAAAATATGAATTAAGGCATACTCGGTTAGAGTAGGTAAAATTCAAGGGTTAAAATAAGCATTGGGTCAGGAGCGTAGGACCTAGTAAATTAAATGGAAGCGTTAGTAGTGCACATTAGAGGAGGGGTGAGGAAGTCCTCAAGAGAGTGCGGCACTAACTAAAATATGAAGAGCATGAATATTTATTTATTGCTGCAAGTTAATCATTTGTTAAATATTTTCAAATGTTTTTGGGTACTAACCCTTGCTATAAAAATTTTAAAAACCTTTTAGGTGTCCCACCACAAGGGCGCCAAGCTTGACTCTATTTCAGGTATCCTTGTTGCAGCACATGTGGATGTTGCGGGGTTTTGCTAGACGCCTCCTTCTTCCGTTCTTGTAGAGACTCTCTAGTAGTTATTTGAGCTTGTCTCTCACAGTTCATTTATCAGTAGTAGACTTGTTGAGATGTTTTCTGATATTTACTTGTATTGGATATTTGGACTGATGGTTTATTCGGTTAAGTGTTTTTAATTATGGATGGTTATTTTAATTAACTGTGATTGTGTATTATTGTATGTTCCGCACGAGTTTTATTTAATTAATTGAAAGATAAAAATTGGCACCAGTCTACTTTTCTCACTTAGGTGGTTAGTAATTAAAAAGATGACAGTGATGCTAAGAATGGACCAACTGAGAAACCTTTTCTAACTTGATTTAGGACTGATCACCCGGGATTAATTAGGCGGGGTGTCACACTTAGTTGTTAATGATTTAGTGATTTTTCTACTCTTTTCTCACACTTGTTCCTTCTTTCTCGTTTTCATCAGGAGGCTGACGAAGAAAGGTCTTCTCCTTCGGTCAGTCCTTTCGTGGGAGGATGCTTTGGTGGGTCTACAACCGAATCATCTCATCCCCATTCTCCCATGATAGGTCTTACTTACTCTCGCCATTTGTCCTCCCAATGGGCGAAAGATGCTTCTACAGGGGGTGATACCATTAAATATGTGGGAATATCTTCTCAACCAGAGGCAACTCCCCCAGATTCTCCTGAATTAATACCTCAGCCCGAGGTTCTTCTGCCCCTTATTCCAGCTACATAAATTTCCCCCGAGGTAACACACTCTCAATCACTGTTAAGTCTGACATCTGTTTTCTCCTCCATCCCTTTTTTCTATTTAATATGCTAAACTTTAATATGTTGGGATGCCTTAGGTTGAAATGGCGCCTTTGTTAGCTAACATTCTTCTTCCCACTGTGCTGACGATACCCCTAGCTGCAGTTTCCCTCTTTGGTGCCATATCTTTGGTAAGTAACCCTTTGAGGTATTTGTCACTTCTTCTGTACTTATTCCCATTTCTAACACTTATATTTATTTTTGCAGTTTTCTCTAGATCTTGTCCCACCCTCCTCTCTTGGTGGGATGCCTATTCCCAAGGCCAGGGTTGAAATTTCTGCCCAGCGTGGTGGTTCCTCTGCATCCACCAACGTTTGGGCATTATTTGGAGGTCAAACTTCCTCCTCAGTTGAGGTTCCTTTATTGGCCTTGGTACCTTTTGTTGGTGAAGGAGATTTACCGGTCATTGAGGCTTCTTAAGTTGGCGGTGCCGTTGACGCTTCTGAGGAGTTAAGCATGCCCCTAATAGTTCCCGCCGTAATGGCCTCCTTGGTGACTCCCATTCTTATTCCAGCCACTACTGAGGTACTTTGCTAGTTTCTCTTCGTTTCTCGTTGTTTGCCTTTTATTCTTGACAATGTACAATGTAGAAGAGTCTCATTTCTCAAACATTCAAACTTCACCTATAAAGTTGACTTAACAATGAAAATATGTGTTAAGATTTTTCGCAAACTCCACCTATAATGGTGACTTAACAATGAAAACACTTGTTAAGATTTTTCGCAAACTCCACCTATAATAGTGACTTAACGATGAAAACACTTGTTAGGATTTTTCGCAAACTCCACCTATAACGGTGACTTAACAACGAAAAAACTTATTAATATTTTTCGCAAACTCCACCTATAACGGTGACTTAACAATGAAAACACTTGTGAAGATTTTTTGCTAACTCCACCAATAATGGTGACTTAACAACGAAAACACCTGTTAAGATTTTTCGCAAACTCCACCTATAACGGTGACTTAACAATGAAAACACTTGTTAAGATTTTTTTGCAAACTCATTTTTTCTTCTACCTGTTCTCAGGTTGCTCATGAATCTTTTCTAGCAGGAGAGAATGCTCCACCAGTTCCTTCAACCATCGCGTTACCCCATTGGGAACCCGCTATTTCAGAAGATTCTAGTCACGACGACCAAAGTTCCAAGACGCGTGCTGCCACTGATAGTGAATCTGGTTGTGAGCTTCCTCTGCCTGACTTAGATCCTCAAGAATTTTGCCTCACGGTCCTTCAGCATTCTCCTTAAATGCCTTCCAATTATCATTTGGTGATTGAGCAGCTTGCGATCCACCATCCTGAGACTTACTGTGGATTGCCTGCGTTCCAACATCTCTGTGATGAGCTATAGGCTTCAGGGCGTGGCGACCATTGTTGTTGATATCGTCAGTGCTTCTACGACGAACGTTGCCATACCTCTTCTTAACCAATTCCTGGGCTATCTGAGGGAGTTGGGTAGATATGGCTTCCGTTTTGACTGGCTAATTGCGCACTTAAAAACTTAAAAGAGCCAATTACTGGATAGTCAGAGGGAACTATTGCAGAAACATTGGGAGGATCAACGGACTGAGGAAGCTAAGTTAGTTGAGCTAGCAACTCTGGTTGAAGATGTAAATAAGGAGGTGGAGGACTTCGAAGGGGCTCTGCGTCTGGTGAAACTGAAATGAGAGAAACTTCTTATCAAGCGCACACAAGCACAAACGAGATTGGAGGTTTCTATTAACGCCCAACAATCTTGCCTGGCAACTTCCTCGGGCCTGCTCAAATATTTATTCTCTGCTCTAGACACGTGGTTCCTCTTAGGCCAATGAACGTTTGTATACATTTTCCTTTATTTTCTCATGTAATTCTTGGGCAGTAGCTACCAATTTTGTAATGCCCCAATGTTTGTGAATGAATGAAAAAGATATATGTTTTCTCATGCCATTTTCTTTATGCTTTCACTATTTGCTTATATTATGGAGTTCTAAAATTCCTCCATCTCCACTCGAGTTGCAATAATAGACATAAAAAACAACTTTGTATATTCATAACAACAGCTAGATACAACAATAGTCTAAACTTAATTGCTTACACATGATAGTCTTTCAACCATTTATTGTTCATCTTAAATGGCTTGTCTTCTTCCATCTTAGAAATTAATGCAGTAACCTGAATCGTGAGCTTCTTTTACAATGAAAGGCCCCTCCCAATTTGCTACAAACTTAGGTAGAGAAAGCCCCCTGATGTGCTTCACTACTGCTTTCAAAATGAGGTCTCCCTCCATGAACTTTCTTAGTCTCACCAAGTTAACATATGACCTGGAGAGCTACTTCGTATATATTAGAAAGTGTTGCATTGCATTATCTTTGTGTTCATCCAATGCTTCCACATGTACATGCCTATTTTGAGGGAGCATGCTACTTCGCAAGGCATATCGAGCAGAGGGAACTTCTAACTCTACCCGGAGAATCACCTCAGCCCCATAAATAAGGGAGGACGGAGTATACCCTGTGGGCTTTCTTTTGGTTATTTGTTAGGCCCACAATACAGTCGGTACTTGTAATCCTATGATCCTGGGAAATCCTCCATCATTTTAGCCAAAATATTAACCAAGGTTTTTTTAGTCACTTCGACTTGACCGTTTCCCTTTGGGTATGCCACCGTTGAAGTATGATGAACAAAGGAGTACTTGTTTATGAGCATTGTTACTTCTGAATTGATGAAGGGGGTTACGTTATCTGAGAGAATATCCTTTGGAATCCTAAAATGGAAAATTATATATTCTCTGATGAAGTTGCTCACTACCCCTGTCGTTGCTCTTCTGAGGGGTATCACTTCAGCCCACTTTGTAAAGAACTTTGTTGCTACTAGTATCTATATCTTCCCCCTCGAAGAAGGGTGTATTACCCCTACAAGGTCAAATGCCCAAGTGTGAAAAGGATAAGGCATTGCCAGGGAATGTGGGTCCATCGATGGGGCATGGGTTATATTTCCATGAAGTTGGCAAGCCTTGCATTTTCGAACGAACTCAGTAGAGTCCTTTTCCATCGTTGGCCAATAACACCCTAACATCATTAACTAATCATACAACTTGGACCCTCCTATGTGAGATGGGTCATGCACTTATTTGAGGACCTCGACTTCCTTTTCCTTCGTGATGCAACACAATGGCCTGTTGAAGTAACCCCTTCGGTAAAGCTTCCCCTCCTTAACGTAGAACCTCAGGTCCCTTCAATTTAGTCCCATCGCATCAATTTTCTTTGTGGGGATAACTCCATATTTAATGAAGTCAATATAGGGTTCCCTCCAGTTAGGTTGAGCTTCAACGAAATGACATTTAGCTTCCTCAAAGAATAACTGGCATTTATCGCACTTTCGTTGCGGTTCTAATGCGTCCTGCCTCATTCTAGGCTAAAACTATCCCTCCCTTTGAATTCTCCTATAAAGAGGTATCTCAGTTGTTTCGCAGTGATCTTTGTGTGTTTTCTTTAACCTTCATTGTACCTCCTCTAGGCCGATGCATCTTGACAACCATCCCCCCACATTTTTTAAATAAAGATTTCCCTAATTTGTAAAGTATTGGTCTAATTCCCTTAGCTCCATCTCCCCTTCCCCATATTCTAGTTGTTTTTTAATTTTTCCCATCCAGTCAGCGCCCTCCTCCATTGGTAGAATTGATTGTACTACCGAAGGAGATGTTCTTTGTTGAATCATGACTGTAGTTATATCGTTCCCCATAACCATTTTCTGGGTGATGATCGCATAGGCATCCGGATGGCGGTTCATCGTTCAGGGATGTCTCTTAATTTTGGTCTGATGGAACTGGATGAGAAGCCTCTGAATTATCATTTTATATGGTTCCAGGGTTAGGTGTTTCAATGTATATTCTCCATTCACTTGTTGAATTACCAAGTTTGAATCACCCTTGATGAAAAGTGAACGAATTCCCCTTCGAAGGGCCTCCATCAACCCCAGTACTAACGCTTCATACTCTGCTTCATTGTTGGAACAAGGGAAATCTAACTTGTAGGAAAGACAAATCTCCTCCATTCCTTTTGAAAGAATAACCCATGATCCTCCTTTCTTTTTCTTTAAAGATCCATCAAATTGCATCATCCATTCTTCATCACTTGTATCTAAGTAATTGGCCCGCAAGTCGTCTCCTGGAAGGATTTCTTCAGGTGGCTCAAATGTCCCAAGGGGAAGATTACCAATAGGTCAGTGTACGCCTGGATCTTAATCGCGCGAGGAACCACGCACTTTAAGTCATATTCTGAGAGGATGAGGAACCATCTAGCCGCCCTACCAATCAATATAGTTCTTACCAGCAAATATTTAATAGGATCACATCTGGTTGAAATATGAATTGTAAAAGATAGCATATAATGTTTAAGTTTTTGTGCTACAAAGACTAACCCTAAACAATGCCTATCCAAGCTACTATACCTGACATCTGGTCCATGTATAATTCTATTGAGATAGTAGATTGGCCATTCTTTCTCGTCATCTCGTGAGCCAATAGAGCTCCAACGGACCTCATGGTGGATGTGAGTTATAGCTGCAATGGTATTCCTACCTTTGGGGGAACCATGGTTTGTGGTGAAACGAGCAGTTTCTTCAGCCCAGTGAGAGACTCCTGGTGAACCTCCTCCCACTTGAATTTTGTATTCTTTCGCAAAAGCTGCATCAATTAATGCAATATTTCGGCCAATCTAGGCACAAATCTCCTAAGGTAAGAAACCTTGCCGAGGAAACTCTTCAGCTCCTTCGTTGTTCTTGGACTTGTCATCTCCAAGATCGGTCGTTGTTTGTCCTGGTCCATCTGCACCCCTTGTCGATCAACCATAAAACCTAGAAACTTCCCACTAGTTACTCTAAAGACGCATTTTAGTGGGTTCATCTTCAGCTTATACTTTTTGCATCGAGCAAACACCTTCCTCAAATTGCCCAGATGGGACTCCTCCTTCCTCGATTTGATGACTAAGTCATCCATATAAAATTCCACAAACTTGTGAAAGAAGTGATAAAAAATGGCCATCATTGTTCTTTGATAAGTAGCCCCGTCGTTCTTGAGTCCAAACGGCATCACTTTGTATATGAAGTTGCCCAATGGGACTCTAAATGTCGTTTTCTCTGCATTCATGGGGTTCATCTTGATCTGGTTCTACCCTACACACCTATTCATGAAGCTGTACATCTCATGACCAGCTGTTGCATCTATCAAGCTATCGATGGACGGTAAAGGGAATTCATCCTTAGGTCAGGCCCTATTCAAATGTTTAAAATCCACACAAATCCTTATTTAATTTTTGTCTTTCTTTCCCACCGGGACAATGCTAGATAGCCAGAGTGGGTGTTATATCGGTTTGATGAACCCTGCCTTCAATAAGCATTGGACCTCTTCTTTGATGTTTAAGTCCGGCTCAGGCTTGTACATTCTCGTTGCTTGTTTCATCGGAATGGCTGAAGGCATCACGTTCAACTTGTGGCAGCTTACTTCCTCATCCAACCCTTCCATCTCTGTGTACTTCCACACAAAAACGTCTATAAACTCTCGAATCAACTTAACCAAGGACTTCCATTTCTCCTTACTGAGATCCTTCGAGATGAAGATGGGCCTTGGATCCTCCCCTTCTTCGCCAGGTTCAACTGCTCCAACTCTTGTGCATGTGGCTTGGGTTGATCTGTCATGTAGCTTGGTTCTTCAACGAGCTCTTCCACAAACTCTTGTATGTTGGAGTTTTTTATCACTGTACATTTCCCCCGTTGATCCACCAGAAAGCACTCATATATCGGGTCAACCTCATTATCAATTCCTTCGGTCGCCCATTCACACCATTATAATCGATACACCACTTTCCTTTTTCGATGATTACCTTTTTGCACTGTGTGCTGTTAGTCGCCACTGCCTTCCTCTTCTTCTCTCTGGAAGCCTCAACAACTCTTCCTCCTGAAAATTAACTTAGCACACTTTGTTATTGGACCTCATGCTCCATTGGATCCACCCTAGACCTCATCCAGTCTTTGAGCTACTTCGAGATGTTTTAGGGCTTAGGGACCACCTGGTGGGCTTCTTCTGTCATCGCTCCTTTGCTTCTCATAACTTTATCATTCTGCTTATTCAAGGTCCCCATCCTTTCTCTGATCGAGGGAACCCATGGTCCCTCCATTCTTCTCGTTAGGACTCTTATGTCCTCCTCCAATTTTGTGTAAAAGGATGCATCTACCAGGTGAGCTTCTTCGATAGCGAAAGGCCTCTTCGTAGCTCGAATGGTCACCTCTGTTCCTTTAATATTTACCTTGGAGCATTAGTGATACGTCAATCAAACTAGCCCTTGGTTGTGCATCCACACCCTTCCTATCAACAGATGGTAGGAAGTTGAACTCTCTATCACGTGGTATTTGATATGGGAACTCATATTTCCTATCACGTGTGACACCCCGACTAATTAAATACCGGTTAGATACTCCTTTATTAAAATTAATACAAAATGCCAAGTTGGTTCAGTTAATAGCATCACTGTCAAAAACATTTTAATGATTACTAACCACCTAGTATTTAAAAAGCGAGTTGCCAATTTTAAATTAAATTTGATTAACATGAAGTAAGTGAAGAATAAAAGAATAACATAACCACACACAATAAAGTCCCAATAGTGAAATCAACAAGTAAAAATGAGTCTAGAGGAAATACTCCTCACAACAATCCCAATATGGAAAGAAATAAAACAAGTCTGCATCCTGAATTAATTACAAACCAAAGTCTGAATAACTGAAATATAAAAAGTCTCTAATAGAAATGGGCGACATGCCCTACAAATGATGAAACTGAATATGGAGTCAAGACTGGAAAATGATGCGTTTAATATCAAGTCCCTGTAACTTCCACAACAGCTACATCTCGTCACCTGAATGGAAATCCTATGCATGGTGTCCTTGTGGCTGGGCACCTAAAAAGGTTTTTACAAAAACAGATTTGAAAGCAAACGGGTCAGAGCCCGAAAGTGGAGAGTATTTTAAAAACAGCAAGTGCTTTAATAACATTAAAACAATGAATGCAAAATACATGTTAGGACGTTACCTCACATGAAATACTCGCCTCTCTACTAATTGTGCACTCCTAACGTACTGTACCCATCTAAGTGACATTCATATCTAGCTAAACCTTCATCAGTTCTACCCCTTTTCTACTCGATTCACAATATGAATTCCCAATGTTATCACTTGAATAGATAACTTTACTAAAACTCGGATTCTCAATTATTAGCATTACCATTTACTGTAGGTTATCCCCTTATTTATCTTCTCAAGGAGTTACTATAAGTTATTCTCATAATTAAACATGACAAGTCTGTTCATTTAACCGTATATCATTCACATCGTAAATATACAATACAAGCACCCCGAGACTAAGCTACGGTGCACACATACTCTGCTATCCATCCCAGTACATCACGTACATAAGGATTACAAATTCCGAATCTCTCAGGCATTGTTAGAATAAGCACCACACACAAAAATAGAGGCAAACATAATTCAACATATCCATGGTCACGTACATACCTAAGCTCCATAGTCAGCTGACTCATTAACTCACAAATAAGTCATTCTCTTGAACAATGTCCTCGAGGTACCAATCTAAATCCGGGCACACAAAGATTAGATGGCCCTAAGCGAACGTAAACTTCCGGTGATAGCAAGTATGGTAGATATGTCATACACATAAAATCATATACATATACTAAGCTTGCACACATCTTAATATTATCATAATTTATTAGTGGTATACTTCTCATTCTCATACCAACTTATAGTTTTTACACCTTTCATATGTTCGGTTTGTATGTATTTAATTCATCAATTATTCTCACAACGTGATTAGTGACCCGCGTCCTAATCCACAAATATTATTTGGTTCCAATCACACTTCTAGGTTTTACTCCTCAATATATCCCAAATATCCCAACTATCTCAATTAGTCATCAAGGGAATGTCATCTCTACAATTAAACAAGGTTACGGGACACTAGAAATCAAATCAGGCCAAAAAGGCCAAACTGTCAACTCGTTAGAAGTCTCGTTCGAACGAGAGTTCGTTCGAACGAAAGGGGCATCTAACGAGATCTCGTTTGAATGAAAGGCATCGAATGAACATCCCACTCGTTAGAAGGCAAACTGTCACTTCGTTAGAAGCTCGTTCGAACGAGCTCGTTTGAACGACCTGGGCAGGTCTTCTAACGAGATGCCAGTTTCGAGCCCAGAATTTTCCTATATCATTTTTCTCTATTTTCTTCACCTCTAATCCCATATAAAAATCGTCCCAACAGTATTTTAAGGTTTCTAATCCACATTAAACATTCATAGGTCATAACTTAACATTTATATAGGGCCAAATCTTCCTAAACATCATCTAATTATCATAACTCCCCAATTTTTCCCCAAACCTTATGAAACTGAACCCTACAAATTTAAGGTTTTCAATTTCCATAAATAAATCCATTTTCGTAACATAAAAAGTAGTAATTCTTTTAGTCCAATCCCCCAATAACAAATCTACATGCAAACCTATATCAATTCTGAATTTATAACTCCAATTTCATGGGTTTTTATAAATCTCCCAACAAAAGGCAAATATATCAATTTCTAAGCATGGAAGAAGCATTCGCTTGAAATTAACGTAATTAAACCACTTGTCTCGGATTATTCTTTGAATTTGTTGTTGAATTGATGAAGGTTGGTCTCTCTCTTTCTCTCCCAAGGTTGAAGGTTGAAGATGGAGGTTGTGTTTCTCTTTTGGGAACTTCTCCTAACCTCTCCTATAACTCCCGTATCCCTTTAGTTGGTTAAGTGCTGGTAATGGCTTAGCGGGTCACTAAATATCCTAATATTTAACTCCCAAAATTCGTTGGTTAATTACCCTAATATTTCAAAATTACCAAAATACCCTTTTAAGTTGTCGGTATGGCCCAATAATGCCCCAGGACCCAAACTAAACCCCCGGCTAGTATTTTCTGACTATTTCGACCCTTCCGAACACGTTGGCGCACTCAAAATGACCATACGGTTGATAAAAATAAAATCCACTTTTTAATTAAAATAATTATATTCCTGATGCGACTGTCACGTGCGTCCCAACAAAATTTCCTAAATTGTCGTATTTCAATTTCACGACAAATTCAATATATTCATATATTGCCATATATACACATTATAATCAAATAGCAACTCACATCTCGTTAGTATTTTATCCGGATTAATTCTCAATTAATTCACATATAATTTAATTAATCCCATAAATAAATATCAATAAAAATGCGGGGTATTACATTCTTCCACCCTAATAACAGAATTTCGTCCCTAAATTCGGAACTAGAAAGTACCTGGTAAAAATAACTCTGGATAACATTCGCGCATTTCATCCTCGTGCTCCGATGTGGACTCCTCGACATTATGATGTCGCCACTGAACACTCACTAACGGAACTATCTTTGACCGCAGTTTCTGCTCACTTCGGTCCAAAATAGTAATTGGCCCCTCCTCGTAGGAGCTATCGGGCTGGAGATCGATATCCTCCAAAGCAATGTGAGAACGAGCCAAATCATCTCTAAGATATTTCCTTAGCGAGGAAATATGAAACACATCATGAATCTTGTGCAAATGCTCCGGTAACCCATGTCTATATACAACAGACCCAATCTGCTCGATGATAGGAAATGGCCCCACATATATCGATGCCAACTTCCCCTTCTTCCCAAATCGCATAATCCATTCATAGGAGATACTCTGAGTAAAACTTGGTCCCCCACTTGGAACTCCCTGAATAACCTCTTCGCATCAGCATAGCTCTTCTGCCGATCCTGAGCTACCCGAATGCGACTCCGTATCAATTATATCCTTGCCGAAGTATCCTGAATCACTTCCGACCCAAGTAGTTTGTTGTCCCCCACCTCAAACCAACATGCTGGGGAACGACAAGGTCTACCGTACAATGCCTCAAATGGAGCCATGCCAATGGTGAACTGGTAGGAGTTGTTGTAAGCAAACTCCACCAGTGGAAGATACTGCTCCCATCCACCCCCAAAATCAATGATGCACATACGCAACATGTCCTCCAACATCTGGTTTGTACGCTCGATTTTCCCATCGGTCTGCGGGTGATATGTCGTACTCAACCGTAAATCCGTGCCCATGGCCTCCTGAAAACTCTCCCAAAACCGTGAAACAAATATCTTGTCTCTGTCAGACACGATATTTAGGGGCACACCGTGAAGTCTCACTATTTCTGCAATAAAGAGCTGGGCATACTGTCCCGAAGTGTAGTCGGTCCTTACGGGTAGAAAATGAGCAACTTTGGTCAACTTGTCCACAATTACCCAAATGGAGTCGTGACCTCTCTGTGACGTAGGCAACCCCGTGATAAAGTCCATGGATATGCTCTCCCACATCCACATCGGGACCTCTAATGGCTGTAGAAGTCCTGCCGGTCTCTGATGATCCACTTTTACTAGCTGACAAGTGGCGCATTTAGAAACAAACACGGCAATATCTCTCTTCATCCCGCTCCACCAATACAGATGTCTCATATCTTGGTACATTTTGTCCCCACCGGGATGTACCGCGAACCGTGAGCCGTGTGACTCTGCCATCACCTCGTGTCGCAATTCCTCCCCTTACGGAACTACCAGTCTCCCATTGAAGCGTAATCCCCCATCTGAACTAACGGTATAGGACTCGGCTCCCTCTGCTAGTAATCGAACTATCTGCTCCTGACAGAACGAGTCATTTGCCTATGCCCTTACCACCTTCGCGACAATCTGCGATGTAACAGTCATCACAGACATGAACGATCGGGCCACTGCATCTTGGTGTCCCAACTCCTTCCACTTTGCCTTCCACACCCCTGCCACCTCATCTACTGGCCTACGGCTCAACGCGTCTGCTACTACGTTAGCCTTCCCCGGGTGATATTGGATATCAAACTGATAATCCTTCACAAACTCAAGCCACCTTCGCTGCCGCAGATTCAACTCCTTCTGTGTGAATAGGTATTGTAGGGACTTGTGGTTCGTGAACAATCGAAACTTCTCCCCAAAGAGATAATGTCTCCAAATCCGAAGGGCAAACACCACTGCCGCTAACTCCAAGTCATGGGTGGGGTAATTCTTCTCATGAGGCTTAAGCTTACGGGAAGCATAAGCTATGGTATGACTCTCCTGCTGCAGTACACCTCCAAGTCCTTGTAAGGACGCATCGGTGTAAACTAGATACTCAACTCCCGGTCTCGGCAATGCTAACACAGGTGCTGAGGTCAACTTATCCTTCAACTCATCGAATGCCAACTGACAAGCATCACTCTAGATGAATGGTACACCCTTACGAGTCAGATGTGTCAAAGGACCCGCTATCTTTGAGAATCCCCAAATAAACCTCCTGTAGTATCCTGCTAAGCCCAAGAAACTACGAATCTCAATCGGTGTCATGGGCTGTCCCGACTCCCTCACCGCGGATACCTTACCCGGATCAACAGATATCCCCCGGTCGGAAATAATATGCCCCAAAAACTGAACCTCCTTCAGCCAAAACTCGCACTTCTCATACTTTGCATACAGCTCATTCTGACGTAACGTCTACAAAACCTGCCTCAAATGCTCGGCGTGCTCCTCCTCTGTCTGGGAGTAAACCAGAATATCATCAATGAAGACAATGACGAACTGATCTAGGAACTCTCTGAACATCCTATTCATCAAGTCCATAAACACGGCTGGAGCATTGGTCAAACCAAAAGGCATAACCCGAAACTCGTAGGAACCATATCTCGTTAAGAAAGCAGTCTTCGAGATGTCCTCCTCCCTGATACGTAACTGATGGTAAACTGATCGCAAATCAATCTTTGAGAAGAAAGAAGCTCCTCTTAGCTGGTCGAATAAGTCATCGATTCGGGGCAACGGATACTTATTCCGTATCGTGACCTTATTCAACTCCCGGTAATCCACACACAACCTCAACAATCCATCCCTCTTCTTAACGAACAACACAGGGGCACCCCATGGCGAAGTACTCCTCCGTATAAAGCCCTGACCCAACAACTGCTCAATCTGATCCCGTAACTCTCTCATCTCAGCTTGAGCCATACGGTAAGGTGCGCGGGCAATAGGCCGAGTGCCCGGCGTCAATTCGATCACAAAATCTATCTCTCTACTCGGAGGTAATCTAGGTATATCCTAAAATACATCGGCAAACTCTCGAACAACCAGAATCGAATCAAGTGCTATCACCACTTCCTTAGAGGTCTCATCCTCTATATAGTACAAGTGAGTGGACGATCCTCCCTCAGGACGAGGCATCGCCACCAAAAACATCTCCTGCCCGGGAATGGCAAAGATAATACTCCTACTAAAACAGTCAATCATGGCTCGGTACGCAACTAGCCAATCCATACCAATAATGGCATCATACTCGGTCATCTCTAATACTAACATATCAGCGGGTAAAGTAAACCTCCCGATCTCTATACCCACACCTCTACAAATAAGGGAAATCACGAAACCCCTACTCAATGGTGAATCTACACAAGTAACCGTACTCTCGGCGGTGTCTAACAACCCAATGGTGCGTGAAAATCTCATAGCAATTAAACAATGTGTAGCCCCCGTGTCAAATAAAATGCGCCCCAGAGTCCCCTGAATAGAGAACATACCCTCAATGGCTGGTGGATCCTGTGGGGCTGCGGTCTGCTGAAGCTGATATACTCTCCCATACGGAAGCTTCCCCTCCTGAACTGGGACCGCTGGAATGGGTGGTAATGTTGCCATCTATGGTGATGCTAGGAGGGTGGCGGGAAACATAGGCCTCTGCGGCTCCTGGCGAGCACCATGCTGCTGCTGCGGGGCCCTGCCCCTATCAGGACAATCCTGGCATTTATGGCCAGTCTTGCCACAAACGTAACACTTCCCCGGGAAGTTTCCCCCTCGCTGTCCTTGCTGCCCTCGGCCCTGGTGGCCGTTACCATTCCTCCCCTGGCCATACTGTCCCTACTGAATCTGCTGTTGACCATTCTGACCCTGCTGGCCCTGATGGCCATTCGGACCCTGATGGCCCTGCCTAGTAAAACCTCCCTGTCCGTGCCTGAAATTCCCCTATCTGAACCTCTTATGATCCCCCTGCTGGGAACCCTGGTCACCCTGCCTCTGCCCTTGAGTAGATTGTGCCCCACTGGCACCATTTCCTCCAGTCCTGCCCTGATGGCTGGACTCTCCTGATCTCTTGTTCTCAGCCATGTGAAAGCTGTGATCCTGGCAGTATAACAGTGCAGCGTTAACCACGTCAGAATATGGGTCCAACGAGAGGTTCCCCAATAAATACTGATGGATCCTCCATGTCAATCCATCGGTAAATTTCTGAATCTTCTTCTCTTCTGTCGGTATCTCATCCGGAATAATGTTCAGTAAGTTAGTGAATTTAGCCTCATACTCGGCCACAGTCTTTCCTTCCTGTTTAAGGTTCATCAACTTCCTCCTCATTTTCGTGTGAACAGCTGACAGAAAATATTTGCGGTCGAACCGCACCCAAAACTCCTATATAGTGAGAGTATCTCTCTCCTCTACGGTGGTAATGGACTCCCACAACTACAATGCAGATCCCACTAGCTTGAAAGTAGATAGTATCTGCCTCTGAACATCGGTGCACTCATACATCCTCAAGTGCCTCTGAATATCTTTCCTCCACTAACTTGAAACCACAACATCAGAGCTACTTGCGAACTCCGGCGGGTGCGCTTTCTGAAAAGCATCACGTACACGTTCCCAAGCATACGGGAATGCATGTGCCTGAACTAGCGCGGCTACTGGTGCCTGGGGTGGTGCCTGTTGTACAACTTCTAGATCGGCATTTACCGCTTGGGCTACAATGGCTACAACCTCAGCGGCATTCATGGTGCCCTGTACTGGTGCTGGTTGGGGCTCTGGCTGTGCATCCCTAGGAACCCGTGGTGCACGTCGTGGAGGCATGAGAAATAAGAGTAAGGTCTATAAGTTCACAGTTATAAACCCAAAATAGCTGAAGAGCGAAGCATACATAAAAGAATACAACAATCCTAAAATATAGGGCTCTACATCAAAGAAAGCTCAACGGAAACATAATAAGCCGTACAGATCCTAAAGGACACCAGAACCTGATGCTCTGATACCACCCGAGACACCCCGACTAATTAAATACCGGGTAGCTACTCCTTTATTAAAATTAATACAAAATGCCAAGTTGGTTCAATTAATAGCATCACTGTCGAAAACATTTTAATGATTACTAACCACCTAGTATTTAAAAAGCGAGTTGCCAATTTTAAATTAAATTTGATTAACATGAAGTAAGTGAAGAATAAAAGAATAACATAACCATACACAATAAAGTCCCAATAGTGAAATCAACAAATTAAAATGAGTCTAGAGGAAATACTCCTCACAACAATCCCAATATGGAAAGAAATAAAACAAGTCTGCATCCTGAATTAATTACAAACCAAAGTCTGAATAACTAAAATATAAAAAATCTCTAATAGAAATGGGCGACATGCCCTACAAATGATGAAACTGAATATGGAGTCAAGACTGGAAAATGAGGCGTCTAATATCAAGGCCCTATAACTTCCACAACAGCTACAGCTCATCACCTGAATGGAAATCCTATGCATGGTGTCCTTGTGGCTGGGCACCTAAAAAGGTTTTTACAAAAATAGATTTGAAAGAAAAAGGGTTAGAGCCCGAAAGTGGAGAGTATTTTAAAAATAGCAAGTGCTTTAATAACATTAAAACAATGAATGCAAAATACATGTTAGGACGTGCCCTCACATGAAATACTCGCCTCACTACTAATTGTGCACTCCTAACGTACCATACCCATCTAAGTGACATTCATATCTAACTAAACCGTCATCAGTTCTACCCCTTTTCTACTCGATTCACAATATGAATTCCCAATGTTAT
Source organism: Sambucus nigra (assembly GCA_949130495.1). Taxonomy (NCBI): domain Eukaryota; kingdom Viridiplantae; phylum Streptophyta; class Magnoliopsida; order Dipsacales; family Adoxaceae; genus Sambucus; species Sambucus nigra. The sequence continues at coordinate 511,869,390 of OX422217.1, read as the reverse complement.
CACTTGAATAGATAGCTTTACTTAAACTCGGATTCTCAATTTTTAGCATTACCATTTACTGTAGGTTATCCCCTTATTTATCTTCTCAAGGAGTTACTATAAGTTATTCTCATAATTAAACATGACAAGTCTATTCATTTAACCGTATATCATTCACATCATAAATATACAATACAAGCACCCTGAGACTATGCTACGGTGCACACATACTCTGCTATCCATCCCGGTACATCACGTACATAAGGATTACAAATTCCGAATCTCTCAGGAATTGTTAGAATAAGCACCACACACAAAAATGGAGGCGAACATAATTCAACATATCCATGGTCACGTACATACCTACGCTCCATAGTCAGCTGACTCATTAACTCACAAATAAGTCATTCTCTTGAACTATGTCCTCGAGGTACCAATCTAAATCCGGGCACACAAAGATTATATGGCCCTAAGCGAACGTAAACCTCCCGTGATAGCAAGTATGGTAGGTATGTCATACACATAAAATCATATACATATACTAAGCATGCACACATCTTAGTAATTATCATAATTTATTAGTGGTATACTTCTCATTCTCATACCAACTTATAGTTTTTGCACCTTTCATATGTTCGATTCGTATGTATTTAATTCATCAATTATTCTCACAACGTGATTAGTTACCCGCATCGTAATCCACAAATATTATTTGGTTCCACTCACACTTCTAGGTTTTACTCCTCAATATATCCCAAATATCCCAACTATCTCAATTAGTCATCAAGGGAATGTCATCTCTACAATTAAACAAGGTTACAGGACACTAGAAATCAAATCAGGCCAAAAAGGCCAAACTGTCAACTCGTTAGAAGTCTCGTTCGAACGAGGTCGTTCGAACGAGAGATCGTTCGAACGAAAGGGGAATATAACAAGATCTCATTTGAATGAAAGGCATCGAATGAACATCCCAATCATTAGAAGGAAAACTGTCACCTCGTTAGAAGCTCGTTCGAATGAGCTCGTTCGAACGACCTGGGCAGGTCTTCTAATGAGATGCCAGTTTCGAGCCCAGAATTTTCCTATCTCATTTTTCTCTATTTTCTTCACCTCTAATCCCATATAAAAATCGTCCCAACAGTATTTTAAGGTTTCTAATCCACACTAAACATTCATAGGTCATAACTTAACATTTATATAGGGCCAAATCTTCCTAAACATCATCTAATTATCATAACTCCCCAATATTTCCCCAAACCTTATGAAACTGAACCCTACAAATTTAAGGTTTTCAATTTCCATAAATAAATCCGTTTTCGTAACATAAAAAGTAGTAATTCTTTTAGTCCAATCCCCCAATAACAAATCTACATGCAAACCTATATCAATTCTGAATTTATAACTCCAATTCCATGGGTTTTTATAAATCTCCCAACAAAAGGCAAATATATCAATTTCTAAGCATGGAAGAAGCATTCGCTTGAAATTAACGTAATTAAACCACTTGTCTCGGATTATTCTCTGAATTTGTTGTTGAATTGATGAAGGTTGGTCTCTCTCTTTCTCTCCCAAGGTTGAAGGTTGAAGATGGAGGTTGTGTTTCTCTTTTGGGAACTTCTCCTAACCTATCCTATAACTCCCGTATCCCTTTAGTTGGTTAAGTGCTGGTAATGGCTTAGCGGGTCACTAAATATCCTAATATTTAAATCCCAAAATTCGTTGGTTAATTATCCTAATATTTCAAAATTACCAAAATACCCTTTTAAGTTGCCAGTATGGCCCAATAATGCCCCAGGACCCAAACTAAACCCCCGGCTAGTGTTTTCTGACTATTTCGACCCTTCCGGACACGTTGGCGCACTCAAAATGACCATATGATTGATAAAAATAAAATCCACTTTTTAATTAAAATAATTATATTCCTGACGCGACTGTCACGCGCGTCCCAACAAAATTTCTCAAATTGCCGTATTTCAATTTCACGACAAATTCAATATATTCATATATTGCCATATATACACATTATAATCAAATACCAACTCACATCTCGTTAGTATTTTATCCATATTAATTCTCAATTAATTCACATATAATTTAATTAATCCCGTAAATAAATATCGATAAAAATGCGGGGTATTACATCACAATCCCAATGTTCACGTAACTAATGGACTTAGAAGACTGGTTGTCATAGCCTGAAATCACCAAAGGCATGGGGACCAACCTTTCCTCTGGAATATTGGCTGCGTGGAAAGAGTTTATTGGCATGATATTGAAGGAAGTTCCCTCATCCATGAGAGCCCTTGAAAAGCTAACCCGTTTATGCTGGCAGTCACACACAATGGCCTATTATGAGGGAATCTTACAGCCCTATTTGCGTTGTTAAAAGTTATCTCTGACATAAGCCTCTTTACCAACCTGTCTATGGGTCATTTTAATATCAGCGAAGGGACTGCGTTCCTCCTCGTAATATCAAGGATTGCCTGGGTTATTTCCAATCTACTCTCCTATGGTATCCCTACCTGGTCGAAGAACCAGGAAAACTTTGGGGATTTTGAAACTGCACAGTATTCGATAACTTGGTCTACTTCCTCACTTTCAATGCTATATACGTCCTCCATATCTTTAGCACTTGATTCATCATAAGCTAACATTACGTTAACCATTCCCCTAGTGCAATCTTCCAAATATTCTTTGAACTCCTCCTGCTCCGTCGCTAGCTCCATTGCTTCCTTCTATGCCTCCTCAACGTAGGCTACCACCAGATTGGCCCCATATGCTGGGAGTGGGTTATTATTAACGTTCTGTGGAGGGATTTGCAGCATTCCTTCCTTCACATACTTATCGATGAGTCTTCTTAGGATAAAATAACTCTCTGTTGGATGTTCAATCTTTCGATGAATCTGGTAATATTTGGGATCCGCCCTAGTTGCAGCGTCCGGTTCCCCAACGGGGATGCCCGTTGGTTTATATGCCATTCCTCCTTGAACTATTGTGTTGTAACAGCTGACAGCCTCTTCTACTATACAAGGCAACAATAGTGGATCTTCCATGTCTCTCCCAAACTTCCTCTTATTGTCCCTCTTCCCTACCTTTCGCCCATCTGCTCCTTCGAAATACCCTACCCGTGGGGGCTGAGACCTCCCTCCCACGGGTTGTATTGACTGCCTGAACATCATGGGAACCACAAGTGGATTTGGTTATATAACCAACGAGATATTCCTTACAGCTTTTAAGAACACCACAAAAGTCCCCTCGTGCATCTCATTAATAAGATGAGAGTTGTACTCAAGAAGCAGTCCTTCCGCATAGATCTGCAATAGATTGGACTCTTTAGCCTCCTCCCTCACATCGAGGTACCTTTACCTGAACCTTAAAACGTATGACACTACATCTTCCCCTGGTCATTGCTTCTCTCTCCCCAGTTGGGTCAAGGTGAACTCATCTTCCACCAGAAAGAACTTATGGATAAACAAAACATGCATCTCCTCCCGCGTGGAAACACTCTTAGGAGCTAGGTGGGAATACCAGGTATATGCTTTATCGGTTAAGGATTTAGAAAATTTCCTCAAACCTGAGTTTCTTGTTATTGCAATGCGACCCCAATTGTTCAACGAAGCGTTTAATGTGCTCCTTCAGGTTTCCACTATTTCTCGTATATTTTTCAAGGATAGGAGGAATATAATCTTTTGGGTAGGGCTCATCATTGTATTCCTGGGGGTAAGGTGTTTGAAAGTCGTCATAAATGGAATCAACCTTGTCGTCCGATTGTGAGGAAGCTTGCATTGATTTTAGCATCTCTTTCTGCATCTCTTTCCTCGTCTCCTCCATAGCTGATGTTGTTAAAAGAACGACTAGGGGGACCATAGGCTGAGTGCCTGTTACAGTTGGATAAGTCATCACAATTGGAACCATTGATACTACTGGAGTTCCCACGGATGGATTTACAACAGAGGGTATACTTCCTAGGACCATTCCTGTTAGAATTTCACTTAACCAGGCCATTGGGGCTGCCCCTAGTGTTATGAAGGAGTTAGCCTAAAATCCCCCCAACATCGTTGAAGCTATAAGAGTTTGTAAAAACTCAAAAAATTTATTCATGAGGAGTGACACCTGGGCTAGTCCCAACCCAACTCTAATAGAAGCTTGTGTTACCCCTGGGACACCTGTTACCGTTTGAACCGGAGGTACTTATAGTCAAGGGGCTCTGTCCCTTGAAGCCTCCATTTCTCTCACCGTCTATTCTTCATTGTGTTGAATGTCATCGAAGTTAAGTCTTCGATTAACGTTATCCTTATCCATACTCCTTGCTTTGAAGAATGCCTCCCCAGCAGAGTCGCCAAATGTAGGAGGGTAGTTTAGATTAGATGGAGGTGTAACCCCTTTTGAGTACAGTAATGATAAGTTAACTAATCACGCCATATCTTAACTACAGGACATGCAAACACAGCTTAGTGAAGATAAACTCAGTTTGAACTCATAAATCTCTTGTGTATAACTCAGAAGGTGATGACAAACATAGAAACACCTTTGCTTAGAGGGGGAAATAAAATGAGCACCCTAGATACACCTTGGTAGACAGCCAAACACCCTAACCAACTACAATGATCTCTGTCAAGTATTAAAGGTCTGTAATAAATAACAATGGTGGGTGAAAAACTCTCGAGTTTGTAATATATCTCTCTCTGATGTATATTCTCTCTAGTAATAACTCCTTAACCTCAAAAAGAAAATCCTCTACCCAGAGGTGGTTGGGGTTCCCGTGGCAACTCAGTCATTAAAGACTGTGAAAAAACATCCCTTATACTTTATGTCACAAACATTAAATGCATAATGCACAAGTTAGCTCCATGTCATAAACATTAAATGCCAAGACATGCCTTTTGCCTGACCACTGTGCGTCAGGTGGCTGTTGTCGCAGAGGTGGTTCACCAACTGTCTGACAGCCCCAAATACCACAATGGTTTACTCAAGTGAATATTTGACATTGTCTCGCTGGATAGTGACATCACCTCCAGTAGATGTGACATTACGTAAAGGGTTATTTGATCCATAACTCAACGCCCAATGGAACTCAAGGCTTCTTCACCCGAGGTTCCACGGTCAGGGTCTTTTGGTGTTTTACTAGGCGTATATAAGATGGTTAGGACAAGACCCAATGGTGCCCCACTTCTCAATCCTCCAAACTAAATCCATCTAAATTTCCCACGACGAGGTCGTTCGATAGAGCATGAGAGCTCTCCCAGTCCCTACCAAGCCTGGTCTCTCGCGAATACCATTCGACCTCACACAAAATCATTTTACTCGTTACATCATTATAATCGTTATAGCTCATAGTTAATATAAATAAAGATACAATGTGACTAAGTAACACAACAAACTAATGTATGAGCTGTCACGCTTGAGATGCCATGCTGAGCTACCACACTGAGCTGCCTCGCTGCCTTAATCCCGAGCACTATTGTAAATGGGGGGAATTATCCCTAATCTCAGGATTACCTTCAAACCCCCTATACAGCATTCATGCCATGTTAAACGCCTCTTATGTATTACTAATCAATATAAGAGGATTATCTTAACTCCACGGAATCACTACCAAACATCCTCATAAGCCGAGTGAAACGATTTCGAGTTTTTTTAAACTTCAAAATGTATAAATATGTTTTCACATTTGATGATTTATTTTCTATCATGACTGTCAATCTCATTTTTGTACTCGATTAGGGTTTACAGCATGTGTACTTACACGTTTCCTTTATGTTTTTGTATTCCCATCATTAAAAATGGGTTCCAGCATCCTTACATCACCGCTTCATCTATCTTTGAACATTTACCATTTTTTTTGTTAAACATCTCTAGAACCTTTTTTTATAACTTAATACACCACACGCGTCACAGATCCCTATGTACTTGCCATTTCATCCTTCGACGAAACCCATCACTTAATATAAAACATCACTTACAAGTGTAAATACATACGGGCATCCACAATGGCGGAGCAATAAGACATAGGAATTGTTAAAGTTGCAAACTGAGAGGCTGGCATTGGTGGAAGAAAGCCAGAAAAATTAATATGAAAAACGATAATGGATCGCTAGTTTTACTGAAAGACTACTAGATCAGTAACACTTCCTACAAACTTCTTTTGTTCGTAAGAATTATTGTGAACTTCAGAAGTTCGTAACAAACATAAATAATCATTTCTATTATATATTTGCATTCCTACGAGCATAATGAATTCGTAACATTTTCAACGAATAGATGTTGTTCGTAAGAATTTTTTTTTAATTCCCTACGAATAACATTTGTTCGTAGGAACTATAAGTTACCTATCACCACTATGTAAAGTTCCACTCGGGAAAGGTAACTCTATCTTTTTCATTTGTAAACTTGACTAATGAAAGCATCCTGTGGATGCTCTAACCACTTATGAATTTAGAATTCTTCGAATCGAATATTCAATTAACATAATTGTATCCTTCAAATACAACTAAATATCTTGTGTAGTGCAATCCATGGTTAAGGGTATATCTTAAATATCTAAGAAACCTTACAATAGCATTCCAATAGTCTTTCCCTAGATTATTCATACACCTACTCAATTTGCTAAATGAGCAAAATACATTAAACTGTTTGTGATACGAGAATACTCTAATTGTGATATACAATTTTCACTCTTTTCGTATAAATGAAGATTTGAGTCAATAGATGTTTAATCTATGCTACGATTACCTCTCAATATAATGATATTGACACAAGAAAAGTCTATTTGATGTTTTAGAAATTTTAATTACTAATATAATATTCACAATACCCATATCTTTCATATTGAACTTACTGGACAAGAATCTTTTAGTATAGTTAATGATATCCTTATTACTTCCAATGATAAGCATAGCATCTACATAGATGCAAATAATGACATAACCACTTTGAGTATTCTTATTTCAAGCACATATACCACACTCATTCATTTTAAATCCTTTTGACATCATTACATTGTCAAATTTCTCATTCCATTGTTTAGGTGTTTATTTAATCCATAGAGGGATTTAATAAGTATACACACATTTTTTCTTGTCCTTATGGTTGTTCCACGCATATCTCTTCATTTAACTCTCCATTAAAGAAGGTGGTTTTCACATCCATTTGATATATCTCAAGACTATGCAATATCGCACTAGCTATTAAGATTCGAATGAATGTTATTCTCGTAATTGGAGAGTAGCTATCAAAATAATCCACTCCTTCCTTTTGCTTATAGCCTTTATCCACAAGTGTTTCTTTGTATTTAGCAATTGATCCATCCACCTTCAATTTTCTCTTGAATATCCACTTGCATCCAAAAGGATTATTACTAGGTGGGAGGTCAACTAATTCCCAAGTATGTTTTTGATATATAGATTCAATCTCGTTGTTGACAACTTATTTCCATAAAGGAGTTTCTATAGTTGACATCGCTTCTTTGAAGCCAGTGGTCTCACTTTTTAACATATAAGTTAGAAAAATTTGACCAAAGGATATAAAAATCTTTGTCCACTTACTGCATGTAGGTTCGAAGTCATTATCTTTCTCAATAGATTCATTAGGAGCAATTTCTTGATGACTAATAAAGAAAGTGTCATAAGTACTTCTATAAGAACTTGAAACCAATCCCTTATTATGAAGGAAGACATCTTTAAATAAATACGCATTTCTATATTCAATGATTATGTTTACATGTATACAAGGAATCTCTAATTTATGTACAAGAAATGGAGATATACAAAACTATTAATTGCATAACAAATGAAGGTGCAGTCAACAGTCATTTTAGGATTAGTAACCACTACCTTTGAAATACGACCCACACCTTGAGGTATTTATAACAAGGCCTTAGATATTTCCTCAATTCATATGGTGTCTTATCTATTTTCTTATGAGGCATTTTATTCGAAAGATAATTTCAAAAAAGCAAAGTTCCCACCATAAATTATGAGGTAAATCAGAACTTATAAATATACCATTCATCATGTCTTTTAGAGTTTGATTTTTCTCTTTCATCAATACCAGTAGATTAAGGTGAGTAGGAAGTGGTATTTTGATGAATAATTCCATGTTTTAAACAAAATTATTTAAAAAGGGAATCATATTCACCACCTCTATCGCTTCGAACCACTTTAATATTTTTAGTAAGATGATTCTCAACTTATGTTTTGTAATGTTCAAAGATATTTATAGCATCGTCCTTGCTTCGAAGCAACTAAACATAACAATATCTAGTGCAATCATCAATAAAAGTAATGAGATACTTTTCCTATATCTTTTTTATAAAAATTTCAACTCAAATATATCACAATGGATTAGTTCAATAGGATTAAAAGTACTTTTAATTAACTTAAAAGGAGGTTTAGTTCACTTCGATTCCACACATGTTTCACACTTATGACTTGGGTCGATATTAAATCTAAATTAATTAATCTACGAATAGTATCATAATTAACATTACCTAATCTACCATGCCATATATTACAAGACTCAAGAAAATTAGAAGAAACATTCTTATCATTATTAATAGGTATCACAATCATTACATTGTGTTTAAAGAGTACATCACTCAAATCTCCTTTCCCCACATATATACAATTTTTAGTAAAGATAAATTTGTCAGATTCGAATACTACTTTAAATGCCTTCTTGCTAGGCAAGGATCTAGAAACCAAGTTCTTTCGAATGTTTGGGACATGAAGCAAGCATTGAGAGTGAGTTCATTTCCTGAAGTCATATTAAGTACAACTTTTTCTTTCCCTTTCCCTTCAAACATAGAAGTAGAAGATTTTTCCATGAAGAGTTTCTCCTTGTGATCATAGCCTTGGTAGGATGTAAATATGTTATTTCCATAACAAATGTGATGAGTGTCCACCCACCACTCTAGTATTTTCCACCATATTAACTTCAAAAACCACGACCAAAAGTCTCAAATCAATAATATTTTCTGAAAGGTTCTCAACCTCAGTGACATTGTATTGTGAGGGCTTTTGTTTCTCATTTTATTGATTTTTTGCAATTACAAAAATCTCTAGCGCAATGTCCTTGCTTGTCACATAAAAAGTATTTTCCATCGAACTTCTTAGAGTTCCAACATTTTACTTTGAAAGAAACACCTTGGTTCACATGTTTTCTCTTCTTATTCTTGCTACTTTTCCCTTCTATTATAACATGTGCTTTGAATTCCACAAGATTTACAGTTTTCTTCTTGTATTTACAATTATTCTTTTTAATCCTCATGCTCCATTTATTTTCTTTAATGTTTCAAACAATTTTTGAAATCTTTCCAAAATGGTGAAAAAATTTCAATCATTATAACCACTTGTAATGATTCACTCAATTCCATTTTTTTAGAAAATATTTCATGACAAATCAATTTAAGGTCTTTCACTTGATTCATGATAGTCTTTGAATCAACTATTTTTAAATTCAAGAACTTACTAATAATGAATTTCTTCATTTCGACATCTCTCATTTTTTATTTTTTGTCCAAAGACTTCCAAGTATCTTGAGCCATTTTAAAAGAGATATACACATTATATAACGTGTTCTCTATATTGTTGAGAATATAATTCTTTCACAAGGAATTAGGATGTTTCCACGCATTGACGGTAACAATTACTTGCTGGTTAGTCTCGCCTTCTTTTAAAATTGGTATATCTTCATGAAAGAATTTATCCATGTTCAAAGATGTCAAATAAAAGATCATTTGATGTTGGCAACGTTTGAAATCAATCCCTTTTAACTTTTCATACTTTTCACCATACCCAACATTTGTTGGTACAATCGCAAAGGGCAAAGAAAAATTATAAGTCATTTATGTTTTGAATAGAAATTATAATAAATATATAACAAGATGTATGATTACACAAAATCATATATATATATATATATATATATATATATATATATATATATATATATATATATATATATATATATATATATATATATATAGAGAGAGAGAGAGAGAGAGAGAGAGAGAGAGAGGCAGGCTCCTGTGCACACTAAGTTTGCACAGTGCTGGCGCACGCCAATTTTTTTAAAGCATTAAAAAAAATTGAATTGATTTTTTATGTGATATTTAAACATTTCAACTGACCCGTGTAAAAAAATCAGCTCAAAAAAACTTTTTTTGCTATTTTTAAAAAATTGGTCAAACTTTCGCAGTTTTTAAAGTGCTTAAAAGTAGCAAAAGTTTGACCAATTTTTTAAAAATAGCAAAAAAAGTTTTTTTAGTTGATTTTTTTAAATGGGTCTGTTGAAATGTTTAAATATCACATAAAAAAAACCAACTCAAATTTTTTTTACTACTTAAAAAAAATGATGTGCAAACTTGGTGTGCATATGAGCCTGACTCTCTCTCTCTCTCTCTCTCTCTCTCTCTCTCCCTATATATATATATATATATATAATCAATTTTTTTAATTAAATATATCAATAAACCTATAAACAAAGACTAAGTTTAATGTTAACAATTCATATGTAATAACACTAAACGGTTTTTCTAAATGAAGAGAAATTATTCATATCACAAAACTAATGTGAACTGTATATAAATAAATTTATATAAATAGTCACAAACACAATACCGTTCTCTGATTTACAGAAATATTTTTACAACATAGATTATTAAAAATAGATTATGTAATTAATTACTAACATAGAAAATCATTCTGGTAAATAAAATAATAGTAAAAATATTGTCTTAAGATTGTCATCCAAAATGATTTTTAGTAATTACTTAATGTATATATATATATATATATTTGAACAAGTGTTCAATATTTTGTCCTTAAGACAATATTTGCCCTGCAACAGTGCTCCAAGGACTCAATGGAAATTGTATTCTAGGATACAACAATCAATACTTGCAATAATAGCACTCCAAATTGCAAGTAAGATGTGAACCAACAACGGAAGAATTCTCTTTATATATGAACATTATAATGGACAGACCAATAAAAAAATATAGTACTTGAAAATCCGACAGAAAAAATGAAAAGCACATAACCAATTTGTACTAAAAAAATGGCGATTAAAAAGAGTTAAAACTGTTCAAACTATCACAATAGTTGGGAAAAAATAACTAACAAAATGAAATAAAAAATGGGCTCTAAAAAATAAAAGGCCCAATAAAATTTGGCCCAAATAGTTAATACTTAGTCCAAGACAAAGCCCAAATCACATGACCCATACTCGTGCTCGTGCTCGTGTCGAGACTATCCGGACATGATCCGATTGGGCGAGAGGCGGCGCCCGTGCTTGGGGATTTGGAAGTCATAATCCAACCCATGTAGGTATTTGAAGTTAGCATACCCCTCGGTAACCAAGGCCAAATGCCACTATGGTTTATAATATACTACTCCCAATTCTCATATTTGATCTGTGTGGGACTTTGGCTTTAACAACACACTTTAACCAAATTTCATGTTCCACGTGAGCACTTTGAACAACAATCTCTCACTAATTTATGGTTTTACACATATTAGTATACCACATTCTAGTCCTCACGAAGGAGAATTCATCACCACTTCGATCCGTCTCAAAGGACATGCGGGTCCCATATTAAATGGACTCTAAATTTGACCAAAATATTATTTTGTCAACTCAATTAAAACCCATAAATTCCAAAAGTTTCACCTTTTGGTGTTAGGAACAATGCCCCCATGATTCACTATGTTGAGGCTCTTCATGGTATGAAAGCACCTCCCTTGCTCGTTGTCGAGATAAAATATATCCCCATAAATATTGGTTGAGGGACAAAATTTCAATTGCATCAATCTCCAGTAAGTGCATGTGATTAACATTAAATGATTAACATATCTTGGAGCCTCTTTGTATACCTTGTTAATCATTTAATTATCAATTGCATGAATCCCCTATAAATATTGGAGCCGAGTCTTTATACCTAGATGAACAAATATAATCGCACATCAAGACCCCTAACATTAAATGATTAACAAGGTAAGTGAATGTGAGAACCTTGACCCGTCACCAATATAATGCATTTGCTAAAGTTCTTTGCCTCACGCACATCGCACACAGTTTCACTTTTATTCAAGGGTATGTACATTATTAGGACTTTTAGTGGGCCCCTAAATGTGTGTGGGGGGTTCATATTCTCCAGTAAGACACAATATATGGTTTAACTTCTTAGGGATATAAGCAAGGTGCTGATCTATATGTGAAATAAGAGTTCTCTGTATGAGGTCTATATTACATAGAGGAAACGTATTAAGTACCACTCCTACATTTTTGGTCTCGATGCTAAAACAACATTCTTAAACATAAATTGGGTGCATGGAATCCTAGATATGTTGTCATGGCATAAAATGTTTTGTAAATATGTATGCGTGCAATGTATATATGGATATGTGTGCAAGTATATTCAAGTACGCATGTGTATTTAAACATGTGTGAAATATGGAAAATCTAGCGAGGGTATGCACGTGTTTGATATGAGTGCTATTACAGCAAAGATATCAAAATGTGTGTGTCTGATTTTAATATAAGTACGAATATGGCCAAAATATAAAAGTGTTTGCATGTATTCGACATAAGTGAGGATAAGGCAAAATGCATCAAAATGTGTGTGTGTGTGTGTGTGTGTGTTTGACATAAGTGAAAATACGAAAAATGTAGCAAAATATGTGCGTGTGTTTGGCATAAGTGAGAATAAGGCAAAGGTAGCAATATGTGTGCATATGTTTGACATAATTTCGGATATGACAAGGGTACCGAAATGTGTGCTTGTGTTTGACATAAATAGGAATTTGGAAAAGATTGCAAAATGTGCGTGTATGTGCATGTGTTTAACATATGTACAATTATGGCAAAGATTTCAAAATGTGTGCGTGTGTTTGTCATAAATGAGAATCTGGAGAAAGTTAGAAAAATGAGTATGTGGTTGGCATAGTGAGAATATAGCAAAGGTAGAAAAATGAGTATGTGTTTAGCATAAGTGTGAATATGTAAAAGGTAGAAAAATGTGTGTATGCACGCGCGTGCGTGCGTTCATGTTTGATATAAGTGAGAATAAGGCAAAGGTAGAAACATGTGTATGTGTGTTTGACATAAGTGACAATATTGTATAGGTATCAAATGTTTTGTATGTTTAACATAAGTGTGAATATGGAAAATGTATACAAACATGTGCTTATGTTTTATGTATGTGAGAATGGGGAAAAGCTAGAATAATGTGTGCATGTGTTTGATATAAGTGCAAATATGATAAATGTATCAAAAAATGTTTGTGTGTGTGTGTGTGTTTGACATAAGTTCAAATATCGAAAAAGTAACAAAATCGATAAATATGAGAACATGTGAGTGTTGGTTTTGTTTTGAGTTGTCATTTAGAGGGTGATGTACGCCTATGTATCTGAGGGGATGTAACCAAAGTAAATATAGTTGAGATGGGTATTTAACTTTATGTTTCTAATTTGTGAAAGAAGTTTGCAAAATAAGGGTGTTGTAAAAGTGATGTTTGGATACTGTTTTGTAGTGTTCAAACATACTATTGAATATCTCTAAAAGCTCAAGGACATTTGTCAATAAGTTTATGCCATACGACATGGGCTTCTACTTTTAGGTAGTTTACTTTCATATATGGACCGTTTAGCATCGTCATTTGGTTCATATAGAGAAAATTATGTTTTATTTTATTAAATATAATATGATCATTTTTGAAAAATATTGTTGTTTTTAATAAATCTAAAAATAATTTATATGGGATAATTTAGTGATGTTAACCGAGGACAAAATACTTAGGCAACATAACCCTAGTACCAAGGAAATGCTCATTGTCGTGTGTAATGTTCTAGTTCTGGATGACCTAGTCCTCAAATGTACATTAACACTTGAAGCTTAATTGAGAGCATATAGTCTCATGGGTGTGTGTGTTTGACATAAGTGTGGATATGGAAAAAATAGAAAAATGTATGCGTATGTTTGATATAAGTGTGAATATGGCACATATAGCATAATGTGTGCATGTGTTTAAAATAAGTGTAAAAATGGAAAAAATAAAAAAAGGTGCGTGTGCATTTCACGTAAGTGTGAATATAGAAAATACAGATGTGTGGTTGTGTGTGTGTGTTTCACATATATACGAATATTGAAAAGATAGTGTTTGACATAAGTGTGAATATATAGAAGATAATAAAATGTGTGCTTGACAACATGTGGGTGTTGGTCATGTTTTGATTTGTGCTTTAGAGACTGAATCATCTTAGCACCTAAATATCCTAGAGACACAATCAAAGTCGACGTTATTCGGTCATGTCGTTACGGAATTGTGGAAGTAGTTTCCAAAAAAGTGGATATATGAAAGTGATGTTTGGTTACTGAACTGTAGTATTATAACATACTATTGAAAATCTCTTAAGGCTCATTGTCATTTGGAAATAAACTTATAACGTATGGCATTGGTTTATTATTTGAAGAAGTGCCATTTTAGGGACTGTTTAGCATGGTTATGTAGCTTATATAAATGAAAATTTTCTTACGTTTTATGAAATACATTAGGGTTATTCTAAAAAAGAGTGTTTCTTTCAATCAAGATAAAAAAGATTGTATGGGTTAAGTAGTGATGCTAACTGATGGAAAATGCATAGGGACAAGATCCCTAGTACCAAGAAAATGTTCACTATTGGTCGAAAAGTTCCACTATCAAACGACATTATCCTAAAATGGACATAAATTTTTTTAAAGATTGATTGAGAGTGTAGTGTTATAGGCCCCAATGGGGACTCGGGGGAGAGCGGGATGTGAGTGCTTATGTATGCAGGGGAGTAGTGTTATGTCAGTCTGCGTGGTGGTTTAACATATATTACTTCAGGGATGTGAGAGTTCCTGTCTCTCGGTTCATGTTTCCTCACGATGTCTTTGTTGTTATTGTGCCCTTGGAAGCTCTTTAAACCATATCTAGTTTTTTTGAATTCCCCTATTTAGGTCTAAGCTTTAGAGTCACCAGTTTATTTTATATAAAAAAAAAACAAAATGGGTAGGGTTAGCCCTTTCGAGCTTGCTCTAAGGAAGTTGAAGGCCTATAAATCACCCAGAGATTATTGGTGTGGATTCAGGATCCATGCTACGAATGAGGAATGTATTAGGCAACCCACTTTTTCTTTTATATATATACTTATTATCACATTTTACACTTATGATTACTTTTAGTTTATTTTAGAACATGTTGAAAGACCTTAATTGAAGAATCCCTTAAAATATAGATATATGATTGGGTATAAAAATGACATTTGTGAGAGGTGTAGGAAAATCACTAAATCGGTGTGGATACACAAGAGTGATTATGTGTGAATATTGTGGGAAACCAATTTATTTTCAACCCACGAGAGTGTCACACCCCGCTAAATTATGGCATCGACCGCCACCAAAACTAAGTCGGGCGTGAGTAAATAAATACCATTCTTAGGATGAGACAGATATGAGATATAAATCAATCAATCTACAAGATAAATAATTGAATCAATCCCAACTGACAATAACAATTGAACGATAAAAGATCCATCACATGCTAAAATTCTGAATAAAAGCCATCTCCAATAATGATTAATTATTTGAATAATCATGAACTGTGAATAATCCAACTAAAATCCTCTAAAAAGTTTGGAACTGAATGCCCCAAAAAATCCAAATGAAGTCTCATAATGAAATATGACTGAAAATAAAGTCTAACTAAATAAATAAAATAAAATGAAAAACTCCAACTGCACCTCCAAACGATAAACTCCGATAATCCTATGCAACTTCTCCAAAACTTATCCTAAAAAAGTTAGTCAATGCACGAGGTCAGAGCCCCGAGCATGAATACACACTACTCGACTGGGTAGTGGGGTGAGCCCATATAAGAGAGAGAGTGTGCCTATAATTTAGCCTATAATTTCTAGGCTCACCGCCAGGTGACATATGTCCAGTCCGCACTTTTAAAATGCGGATTGATCCGCACAAGAGCAGTACTGCATATATATATATATATATATATATATATATATATATATATACACAGAGAGAGAGAGAGCGAGAGAGAGAAAGAGAAGAGATTTTTGGGAAACCTTTTTGGGGACATTAGAGAGTAATTATGTATTATATATTTTAGGGTATGGTTATATAATTGGGACTAACGATTGAGGTTAGTTTGGTATAAGTACGGTTAGTGGTACGATTGGGATGTTATACTAGTATAAAAGGTTTTGTGGCATATTTATTTGGATGTGGGAATAGTCATGAGTGTGTGTGTGTGTGTGTGTGTATTGTGTGTGTGTGTTGATTACTCAAACCAATTGTAAGGGTAATTCTAATAACAACGCTAAATTCATACAAGTTGAGATGTCGTGTGTGGTTTATAATTCAGGTTCGTGTGAATTAATGGACATGGTGAGGATGGTACATATTAATTGTATATGCGTGCAGGTATACATGGAAATTGGAAATCATTATTAAACTAATTGGGGAATATATCTTTATATGTTAACATATAAATCAGGAGGTGTACATAATGAATTATCTTATATACTAACTTAAAAATCGTGTAAAGCACAAATTACAACTTTGGACTCTTATACCCTAAAAGAGTAAATAATCACAAAGGTACCATTCTCCCTCAGCTCCTCTCATTTTTACTGTTTACTCCATCTCTCTCTACCCACTCCACATTCCTCTAATATATGTCCATTTTCCCCTACAACCAATTACAAATGAGACCACCTCTTTCCCTCCTCGAACCATTATATAAACAATAATGATACTCTAACTATTAGTTAGTACCAAGTTAGTACCAAATATGTTTTATATAATTTGTACCCTGGCGAGACCCACACAATAGTACAAGCCATATAAAGCTTACTTAATATTTTTCTATATAAATATTATTGGTACACTTTATATATTGTGATTAAAAATCACATCAAAGAGTTTTATGGAGAAATCGAAAATAAAAATAATAATTTAATTTTTGTCTACTACTCAAAATTAAGTTATTACCTCATATGATTATCGCAAATATGAACCGCGTGCGTTGAATCCAATTATTTACTGCATAATAAAAATAAACAATATTACCTCAATTGTTTATAAAATCTGTAGTAGACGATTCTTAGGTTGAGTCGCAAACTAGGTCGCTCTCTTTAAGACGTTTCGCGGGTCTACCCTCTTTGTGCAGGTAGTCTATAGTCACATCGTCCCCAAGATAAACAAATTCAGAATCACCTCTATATCATATAACCATGCACTGTAGTTATATGTCATACTAACACCCTTTCCAAATGAATTGCTCAATATTCGAAGAAATATTGTGGGGTATATATATTTTAACGAAGAATATATTTTCTAACGAAGAAAAATTTGTAGAAAGAGAGCCAAAAAAATTTATGTTATGTATTCTCTCCTCTTTCTCCTTCTTTTTCTATCAAACCAAACACAAGAAAAACCATGCTTGTCAAACCAAGCTCTCGAAATCTCTCTACTTATTTTTGGCCGGACGATAGAGATATATATATGGGTTACAAGTGGATGGTAAGGTGGGAGTATTGAAAAGTGAGTAGTGGGCACAAGTGGGTTATTAATTTTTTTTATTTGGTCGAAAGTTGTGTAGAAGTGGGGATGGTGGGTGGCTACTTTTGGCTAAAATGGAGATTCCCACTAATTTTAATTTTTTCCCCGCATTATTCTAAAAGGTCTTTTCAAAATTTACATAGACTAACCACCATCCGGTTCCAATAATCCCCCACTTGTAAATTTTGAAAATTTATTGAGCAATAATTATTAATAGAATTGTGCATAAGCAAAGGTGTCTTTCGACTTGAAACTTTACGTAGTAAAGTTGATTCATATTATACTAGATTAACTCGTAGTTTTGAACTCTATCTATGATAAAATTCCACACACAACTCAACTTGGGTGTAGTCCTCAAGCCAGCACGTTAGGCCATGTGCTTCTATCCCAGTATATGAAAGCTCTAGGGAATTTGACAAAAATTACCATAGGAAGTTACCACACTTCCACATATACATAGGTGGGTCTATCAAGGATACTCCCATATCTAGGCACCCCACTCAAAATAGAGCTATAGATCATCATTAAGAGTTATAATTAACTCAACCTTAACTCGCTCAAGGATATTATGCTCCATAGGGATGGACTCGGAGTAACCATAAACAATCATTATCATGATTCAACCCATATCACTGTGACTTGTTATTACCCTTTGAACCTATTTATTGGGATCTCTAGTCTATAGGTTGGGTTACCACCACAAGTGATTCAATATCAACGGGCTTTAGTCCGATCCCTTTCTAGGTGTTGAACACCTTCTCCTGCACTAGTCCTTTTGTCAAAGGATAAGTCAGGTTCTATTCTTATCCGTCCGAATATAATCCACACAGACAACTCATTAGTTTTAAATTCTAAAACTATGCTGTGATTACAACATATTTTTCGTTCTTGCCGTTACGATAACGGTTCTAAAATTTTATAATAGCCATAGTTCTATTGTTATGGATAAAATGACTAGTATCAACGTTTACCATAAATGTTATCTTATAATAGGTCTTTAAACCTTTCATTTTTCACTAGCCATAGCTAATGCTATCACCATATACTCCATATTTAATTGTGTCAAAAATAAATTTTTCTTGGAGTTCCAAAAAATTTCATCGTAAAATGTTTCAGACACATATCCATTATTGATTCAGAATCAATTCCAGGTTCGTGATTTTTATCAAAACACATAACCTTTCACAATAGCATAAGAATGCATTTTTTTCAATTATAAACCTTCATAACACTCCCACAAAAAATAATTCCATGTCAACCGTATTTAGTAGCTTAGTTGAAACTACTTAAGATGTTCGCATATTCATCTTTTCTGATCACTATATATAGTGTTCTTATACTGCGATCATGTGGAGTACAAGATGGTTCATAATAATCATATATCTAATAAATATATGTTCTCGTATTTCAATGTACTTGATCAATTAATTGATCCATATGGCCTTGTACTATAAACAAGCAATATTCTTGTTTCATTGGAACTCTTTATGCCAACACTTTGACTTAACATGAATTTGGTTTTCTAGGCAACAAAATATTTTAACCAAATATTAGCTAATCATTCTTGCATAATAAATAAGATTGTATTCATATTTCAACATGCTTAGTGATGAACATAATTCATATTATTCTCAATTCATTCTCATTTCATGATTTATCAAAATATCATGCCATTTATTGGTGCCTTCCATATTAATTTTCCAACTTCAATGTGACAGCCCGCCTACTAACATAATAGGTGTCCAGCCCAATACTCTAATAATCAAAGGAATCATAGGTGGTCCATTCTCAGCATCACTGTCGATTAAAATAATAGTATGAGATAACCACCAATCATTTTAGAAAACGGTCTGTCAAATTAAAAATTTAGAAAGTAAAAGAAAAACACTTAGACAATCCCATTTGCAAAAATGGTGGATACCAAAAATCGATGAATGAAGAATGACAATATAATAAATATCACCGAATAAGTTGTCGGTGAACAGACCAATACAATATAATTACATAGAGTATTACATTTCAATATCTACTATATAATGAATGAGTGCAATATCTTGGGCAAAACACGCCCGAATAAATCTACTGAACATAACTAGAGTGCAATAGAAAGAAGCGTCTAATACAAGTAACCTACAACATCCGCAATATGTTGTAGCTCGATGACAACTGAAATGGAAATGTAATCACGGGTGTCCATGCGGTAGAGCACCTGTAACGGCAAAGAATATGCAAAAACAGAGAAATATAGATACGGGTCAGGGCCCGGTTTCATATGATTACCATGTGACTAAAATGCATGACAGTTAAGTGCGTAATTCTCTCGCAGATAAAAGTAATATTTCTCACCTCTCATTCTAGAAGCAACCTAGCGCAATATGATGAGATGTTCTAGTTAACCCTAAGAACTAAGGGCTAACTTCTCCCCAGTCTCAACACTATGCCATATTCGTGCATGGGGTGTCTCGCAAAGCGAAATCCAAACAAGGAACCCCCCCGATACACTACTACTTAGGCAAGGTTGATCGTTGAGATCCATTAGATCCTTAGCATGAAATAATCAATAAATGTATGTGTGTGCATAAGTGTGGGAGGTCACATCTACGGCCACACCAAAAATATAAAATAAAATCCATCCATCATCTAATGGCACAATTCCTAATTCATCTTTAGGAACACATATAAATGGCACAACATTTTATTAAACGTTTACCAAATTACTTTAATCATACTATTTCATTTCGAAATTCTATTCCTTATCAGGAAATATAATCATAGTTTTTATGCTCTTTGTGGCATTTCATCGTGCTCTTTATGGCACTTTCTCATTTCAAAACTTTCTTTACCAAATTTTATTTCCTTTCTTCCATCCAGGAAAAATACATAATTTAAAGCAAGTTTTATTATCATAAAAATGCTTTACTTTCATTTCATATCATCCATTTTCCTTCTTCCATCCAGAAAATGTATTTAACATCCCATTTCCCTTCTTCCATCCGGGAAATGTAAATTAAAGCCATTTTATTATCATAAAATGCTTTAATTACCAATAATGTCCCACATTATTGAACATAATTATATATCATATTATATAACGAAATCTAAGACCGCCCGTCCGGGTTTCCCCACTGTGCGCGTCCCTAAATGGCTATCATCTTCCAGGGCCTATCATCAAGACAACCTGGGATCCTATCGAAACGTCGGGAAGCGACCATGTGCCTGCGGGATAGTCAAGACCACACCCGGAATCTCCTAACCATCGCAGAAAAATATATAATCACAAGCGCTCACATGGTCTAGGGACTATATCCACCCTGCATTCATTAGCCAGGGGGCTTCACCACAACGCGCGCAACTTCCCTTATGACAGGGATTTAGAGAGGTGTGTATCCATAAGTTAACATTTATGAAAAACATTACTTTTTCCATTTTGAAAACTTCCAATTTTACTTTTCCAAAAATCATTCATTTAGCCATTAAGCACCAAGTTTTAGAATGTGCAATTCATTCTTATTAAGTCATATTTTATTAATGACCTAAGACCCAAAGTTCCACTAACCTCAAAATAGCCTCCAAGAGTTCATATTATTTCATAAACCCTCAAACTGAGTCTCCATAATTGAGTGTCTCCCAAAAGCTCAACATTAATATTTAAATCTTCCAATTTTACTTTAGGTTAACCTCTTATATCATTCGGACATTAACCTATACAAGTTAGCCCTCGGGTACGCCCAAATATCCCATCTTAACCTAGGACATCAGTCTACCCAAAACAACCCTCTAAGACTCCTCATTACTTCCCAAAGGAATGTTCCTAAACCTCGAACCTAAAAGAAAAGGGCTAAAACAAAACTAGAAAAATCTCACCTTTTCAGAAGGGGTCGATCGATTGACCCCTGGCCGTCGATCGATCGAAGGCTTCGATCGATCGATCCCCCAGGCTCGATCGATCAATCCTGGCGGACAGGTTCTTCTCCGAGAAGCTGTTTCGGCCATTAACGAGACATCCAAGCTTCTACCCGCTATTTCACCCAACCACAACAACAAATAATGCTACCCAATCACTTCTAAACATCATACAATTAATTATTTCACCTCAAATCAAATTAAAACACGAGATTAAGGGATTAAACACCAAAATCTACAAAAACCCATTTATGGTTTAAACCTCCCAAAACTTAACTACACATGCAGATTTATCACATTAAATCAATATCTAGCAAGTAAGAAACTTGCCTCGAGGTTCGTAGTCTCGGATCACCTCCGGTAGCGACGGAATCCGACCCAAAATCTTCATTTTCTCCCTTTCTCCCATTTTCTCCCAACTCTCTTCTCTCTCCTTTGGCTTCTCTCCCAAAAATGAAAAAAAAAGAAAGGGGGTGGGGGACTTATACGGGTCTCAAAACATAAATCCCCACTTTTAATTGTTAATACACAACTAAAATGACTCGTAACCACTTAATTGAGCCATAACGCGTAAAAAGTGTCTGAAACCCAAAAATATAACGTGGCACTTATTTCGACTATCTCGACTATTCTAAAAACAACCGCACCCCCTATTTTGGCATTCGGGAAAGTGTGAACTATTTTTACGTTCCAATTTCATTTTATTTCATTAATTATACCCAAATTTAAATATAGGTCATAACCGTCGTTTTACATATAATGACGCAAAATACACAATATAATGCTATTTACCTTCTCATAACGGTAAATAGACAAAACATAGTAAATATTATCCCTAAGTCTCACGGGAAATAATATTTACTCCAACATCCCCTATTTTATAAAATTAGCCCATCAGGCAAAATAGTATAAAATAATCGCTCAAAAACTTGGGTTGTTACATACTCGCCCCCTTAAAGGGGAATTTTGCCCTCAAAATTCAGGCGTAACCCATAACCATATAAAGGGTATACTATACCAAAAACCGTGCTATCATACTAGCAAACCCCTCTATAGTGCAATGTCCCCATAGGACTCAGACTAAGGTCATTACTATTCGATCTCAGTCCACAACATCATGCTATAACATAGCACCAAATCATTCCTCAGGAACTATCGATCCCACCCTTCTACTAAGGGAGGAGGTACCTACACAACATCGGCACAACTTGCCTTACTTTCCGAAACACGTTACACCCTTACTAGGGAATAACTACATTAACTTACAATCGCTAACCCCAATACTACAAACCTTATTCGCATTGGCGTAGCCCTCAAAAGTTTACAGCTCAATGAGCCCGATCTTTAAAGAAATATTCCCGGACCACTCCCAGTCCAAGAAATATACTATTTGCTGTTTCCATTCCAACGAATAGACAAGGCACACTGCCAACTATACTAGGCTACACATGGCATCATGCTTATCGAAAACGACCCGAGTTATTATACGGAAATTCGATCCACTTATCAATAAGAACAACTACTCCAATCCTTCCTTTAAATCAAACCCACCCATCCACTTATGGGTGGTAGGATATACCCCATATCCACACGGTTCCCATTTCTTCCTGAAAACTTTACCAGTACCTTGACACGAATGTCTCTCTTAGTTCACCACTATTGCTAGGAACCGCATACAGATCTAAAACTCCACCACGCAGGGCTGGGCGTACTCTCCTGTACTTAGCCCACCCAATTCCATTGAGTAAGCAGCGATTGGTCCAATGATCCACAATTTTCTCAACTAGGATCATGACCGTTGCATTATCGGCAATTCGATAAAAATGTCCATGGATATACCCGTCCTCATTCCACACTACTCTCTACATACTAGTAGGTGAAAGGGTCAATCATGAACATGAATGCTCTTACCATAGAGCCCCCTTGGTTAAACTCGTTCCATTGGCATTCCATGCCACAAATAAACTCTCCGACAGTTTTCTACTCGGCGCCTATACTACTCCCAATCGCATTTCCTTAGCGTAAGGGAATATCCTATCAATAGTCCTTCACAATTACAAACTGGTTCCTCGTGAAAAGACCCAAATTCCTGCCCAGGAAGTAGTGCCTCTAATTCTTTAAGGCGAATACTACCACTATGAACTTTAAATCAAGCGGGGGATGACACTTCATAAAAGGGTGAGACACATGAACAATCGGTCCATGCTCCCATATTAATACCTCCCATTCCTGGAAAAAACTCGTTCGTTAAACCCACTCTTGATCATAACAACACGAGTGCAGGAGAAAAAGTCAGCTCATACATAAACTGCTCCAAAAACTAGGTTACCGACGTAACACTCTATCTAAGAAAGGCCTCATCTCCTTTGGTCCAACATCCCGAACCTCTTGATATCCTTTACTTCTCATTCTAGGGATCGAATCCTACTTAGAGTTAACCCACAAACATATTATGGTCAACTCCCAACCACCTTCCTAAAATTAACGTCACTTGCCCTAAGGGCCTAGCGTCCCAAGAATCTTAAAGACGATCTATATTCTATCTAATCTGGTCGTATAAGTATAATACTAAATATATCCGTAGTGTCCAAGACCTTTCTCGACTTCTGACATTAGCTCGATTTCATCTGTGAGACGTCTCGCTGAAGCGAAATCCAAACAAGGAACCCTCCAGTTACACTACTACCTCGCATTGTCGGTCGTCGAAGAGTAACAGTCGAAGACACATAATCGGGAATGATGAGATATTAACTTGTAACTCTACTAATACATATATACTTCTACGTCCCACCATAACAATCAGCGGAGGCATTTACTTTTTGTAAGATGCCACAAATACTTTATCTCAAAATATGCATATACTTCTTTACAAATGGCCTTCTCCTTAAGGCATAACCATAAGTATCTATCGGACTTTCATAATCTTAGTCCTCCCCACATCGATCAGAGGAAAACTATCATAGTGCTCATATATCGCACATCAACTTAACCCTTAATCACTCATATACGTGATTATTGGCTAAACCTTCCAACCCAACATCTCTACCAACCAAAAAAGAAAATAAAGAACAGAAAAGAAAAGAAAAGAAAAGAAAATGCACATCCCTCCACTCCCAACGTCGTTAAGGTTCATGCGTGGAGCGTCTCGCCGAAGAGAAATCCAAAAAAGGAACCTCTCCACACAATCCCCTTAACTAGCCAGTCGTGGAGATAAGGCACAACATACACAAGCAAAGAAAATAAATAATAAAACAAAACAAACAAAGCAAAACAAAATAAAGAATGAAAGCTATCGATATACCGTAAACCACCTCTATAAAGTCTCGACCTGTATCCAGGGGAGATATTATAGAACAACTAGTCCTTTTCTAGAACTAGAAAGAGGATAGCCTCGTGATTTATTCACTTGCTATCACACCAACCCCATCTAAGAATATCTCTACTCGTATAATACATATAATACAAGTAGTACATACCACACATATCATTACTCGCCCCATAACGGGTGAAAGAAAAATACAGAACTTCCCTATCATGGAAGTCATATAGATATATTTACTATATATAAATATACATCGATACTATCACAAGCTCGATATACACACCCGAATCTAGGGTTATCACCATACTTCTCCATCTTATCTTAAGGAATGCACCCCTCGCACCTGAGTTGGAAAGTCCCACCAACATACTTGCCAACCTCCTTGGCCTCTACCAATGGTTCCAAGATACGGCATTCTAGTCTTATCTGAACCAAACTACTTCCATCAATGTCCCAACTAGGCCTCCAAATCTTGCCCTTGTTCTACAATCGACAAGATCAGAACGCATAGTTCCCTTAACTTCTTCAGCAAAGAGAACATCCTACCAGCCTCCCCGACCTTAGCTCCACGAGTCTTCCCCGGGTCGATGTTCACCAATGGGTTCTCATGAACACTACTTCTCTAGAAGTGTTAGCAACACTTACTTACGAGCCTATCATTTCCACTGAAAGGCCCTCTCTATGGGTAAAACATTCTTCCCCACTATAAAGAGGCGACTTCCATTCTCGCCATTTCAGCCTTACTCCAATGGGTGAAAGGCTCTCTTCAAACCCTCACACCTGGGAACTTCTATACCCATCTCTTAGGCCAAAACTCTCGGGCCTCACGTTCTCACCAAACGAGGTTACACTTCCTCTATCGAACCGAACTTCAATATGTGGTCCTTGTCAAGGACCTCTCCACTCCGAATTGACATTGCTTGGAATCTCAAGCATAGTACCACTCTCTACCGCAACGGTACTTGGGAAAACTATTTCCACTGTACTTAGTAGTCACGGCAGCAATGAAAAATAATGCTACAAAGGGAGAGACCTCCAAAGCGGCGCTCATCCACGACTACAGACTATAGTTCTTAGTAATCCCACCTCGTGACTCCTTCACAACAGCCTTCCTCAACGCCCTTCATCTGACGACTTACAAGTCTCACACGAATGCACAGAATATCTTCGGGGTTCTCGTATCATAGCAGGAGAACGGAATCTCACGAGAGAAATCAACGATCTTAATCTTAGGGCTCTACATCAATTAGAGAGAAACGCAGCAGTCGTAGAACATCCGCACAGATTCCTAAGGACTCTAGAACCTAATGCTCTGATACCACCTGTGACAGCCCGCCTACTAAAATAACAGGTGGCCAGCCCAATACTCTAATAATCACAGGAATCATAGGTGGTCCATTCTCAGCATCACTGTCGATTAAAATAATAGCATGAGATAACCACTAATCATTTTAGAAAATGGACTGTCAAATTAAAAATTTAGAAAGTAAAAGAAAAACACTTGGACAATCCCATTTGAAAAAATGGTGGATACCAAAAATTGATGAATGAAGAATGACAATATAATAAATATCACTGAATAAGCTGTCGGTGAACAGACCAATACAATATAATTACATAGATTATTACATTTCAATATCTACTATACAATGACTGAGTGCAATACCTTAGGCAAAACACGCCCGAATAAATCTACTGAACATACCTAGAGTGCAATAGAAAGAAGCGTCTAATACAAGTAACCTACAACATCCGCAATATGTTGTAGCTCGATGACAACTGAAATGGAAATGTAATCACGGGTGTCCATGCGGTAGAGCACCTGTAACGGCAAAGAATATGCAAAAACAGAGAAATATAGATACGGGTCAGGGCCCGGTTTCATATGATTACCATGTGACTAAAATGCATGACAGTTAAGTGCGTAATTCTCTCGCAGATAAAAGTAATATTTCTCACCTCTCATTCTAGAAGCAACCTAGCGCAATATGATGAGATGTTCTAGTTAACCCTAAGAACTAAGGGCTAACTTCTCCCCAGTCTCAACACTATGCCATATTCGTGCGTGGGGTGTCTCACAAAGAGAAATCCAAACAAGGAACCCCCCCGATACACTACTACTTAGGCAAGGTTGATCGTTGAGATCCATTAGATCCTTAGCACGAAATAATCAATAAATGTATGTGTGTGCATAAGTGTGTGAGGTCACATCTACGGCCACACCAAAAATATAAAATAAAATCCATCCATCATCTGATGGCACAATTCCTAATTCATCTTTAGGAACACATATAAATGGCAAAACATTTTATTAAACGTTTACCAAATTACTTTCATCATACTATTTCATTTCAAAATTCTATTCCTTATCAGGAAATATAATCATAGTTTTTATGCTCTTTGTGGCATTTCATCGTGCTCTTTATGGCACTTTCTCATTTCAAAACTTTCTTTACCAAATTTTATTTCCTTTCTTCCATCCAGGAAAAATACATGATTTAAAGCAAGTTTTATTATCATAAAAATTCTTTACTTTCATTTCATATCATCCATTTTCCTTCTTCCATCCGAAAAATGTATTTAACATCCCATTTCCCTTCTTCCATCCGGGAAATGTAAATTAAAGCCATTTTATTATCATAAAATGCTTTAATAACCAATAATGTCCCACATTATTGAACATAATTATATATCATATTATATAACAAAATCTAAGACCGCCCGTCCGGGTTTCCCCACTGTGCGCGTCCCTAAATGGCTATCATCTTCCAGGGCCTATCATCAAGACAACCTGGGATCCTATCGAAACATCGGGAAGCGACCATGTGCCTGCGGGATAGTCAAGACCACACCCGGAATCTCCTAACCATCGCAGAAAAATATACAATCACAAGCGCTCACATGGTCTAGGGACTATATCCACCCTGCATTCATTAGCCAGGGGGCTTCACCACAACGCGCGCAACTTCCCTTATGACAGGGATTTAGAGAGGTGTGTATCCATAAGTTAACATTTATGAAAAACATTACTTTTTCCATTTTGAAAACTTCCAATTTTACTTTTCCAAAAATCATTCATTTAGCCATTAAGCACCAAGTTTTAGAATGTGCAATTCATTCTTATTAAGTCATATTTTATTAATGACCTAAGACCCAAAGTTCCACTAACCTCAAAATAGCCTCCAAGAGTTCATATTATTTCATAAACCATCAAACTGAGTCTCCATAATTGAGTGTCTCCCAAAAGCTCAACATTAATATTTAAATCTTCCAATTTTACTTTAGGTTAACCTCTTATATCATTCGGACATTAACCTATACAAGTTAGCCCTCGGGTATGCCCAAATATCCCATCTTAACCTAGGACATCAGTCTACCCAAAACAACCCTCTAAGACTCCTCATTACTTCCCAAAGGAAGGTTCCTAAACCTCGAACCTAAAAGAAAAGGGCTAAAACAAAACTAGAAAAATCTCACCTTTTCAGAAGGGGTCGATCGATCGACCCCTGGTCGTCGATCGATCGATCGAAGGCTTCGATCGATCGATCCCCCAGGCTCGATCGATCGATCCTAGCGGACAGCTTCTTCTCCGAGAAGCTATTTCGGCCATTAACGAGCCATCCAAGCTTTTATCCGCTATTTCACCCAACCATAACAAGAAATAATGCTACCCAATCACTTCTAAACATCATACAATTAATTATTTCACCTCAAATCAAATTAAAACACAAGATTAAGGGATTAAACACCAAAATCTACAAAAACCCATTTATGGTTTAAATGTCCCAAAACTTAACTACACATGCAAATTTATCACATTAAATCAATATCTAGCAAGTAAGAAGCTTGCCTCGAGGTTCGTAGTCTCGGATCACCTCTGATAGCGATGGAATCCGACCCAAAATCTTCATTTTCTCTCTTTCTCCCATTTTCTCCCAACTCTCTTCTCTCTCTCTCTCTCTCTCTCTCCTTTGGCTTCTCTCCCAAAAATGAAGAAAAAGAAAGGGGGTGGGGGACTTATACGGGTCTCAAAAAATAAATCCCCACTTTTAATTGTTAATACACCAATAAAATGACTCGTAACCACTTAATTGAGCCATAACGCGTAAAAAGTGCCCGAAACCCAAAAATATAACGTGGCACTTATTTCGACTATCTCGACTATTCTAAAAACAACCGCACCCCCTATTTTGGCATTCGGGAAAGTGTGAACTATTTTTACGTTTCAATTTCATTTTATTTCATTAATTATACCCAAATTTAAATATAGGTCGTAACCGTCGTTTTACATATAACGACGCAAAATACACAATATAATGCTATTTACCTTCTCATAATGGTAAATAGACAAAACATTGTAAATATTATCCCTAAGTCTCACGGGAAATAATATTTACTCCAACATCCCCTATTTTATAAAAGTATCCCATCAGGCAAAATAGAATAAAATAGTCGCTCAAAAACCTGGGTTGTTACATTCAAGTTTGTCCATGTAAGTTGCCTTACATATGTCACCATTTGAAAAATAATATTTTATATATATATATATATATATATATATAATTTTTAACTAAATATCATATATAATATCAATGGCATTCAAATTAAATGAAGCTTCTTCATTTACAGGAGAATAATTTAACTTGCAACATGTATACCTCAGTTATCATACTATCGATGGATCAAAGCTTATATACATAAATGATAACAATCTCAATATTCCTTCAAATGATGTGTATACACCTCATTATCTTAAAGTTATAAGATAAGTCAATTATAGACTAATTTCTAGTTTATTCTAGGTAATTCAACCAATCATCTATGACATGACTTATCTAAGGATTTTTCAAATCCTTTTCAATAAGATAATCAAGCTTTTATTTATTCAAAAAATTAAGAGTTCTCTTGAACGCCAAAGTTTCAGATTCTATTAAATGTTCTTCAATTATAGTTGAGAGGTACTCGATTGAGTGCCCCCACTATTCTCTAGGTATAACGTAGAGAAGCTACATGTAATGTGCCCCCACTATATCTTCAATTCATAAAATGGAATCTAAACTTATAGAGTTTCAACATTAAATAAGAATTATTCTTATTTCTTAAAATAATACATGCTTAATGCTTTCATGTATAGTCAAATCAAAAATGCATGTTCATTCGTTCTAGTAATGATTTCTGATTTTCAAGTGTCTGAAAGTCACATATAGATTACACAATCTATTTCATAAAAAACATAATATACAATTTTTCATATATTATTTTTCATAATGTATAAAATAATGCTGCATACTAGAGTTTAAACCTCTATTCCAAATCATTCAACTAGAATATCTTTACCAAAATAAAGATTGCAATTGCACCAAACTCAATTATGATAAAATCCTCAAATTATTATCATTTCAACATATGATTTATGTTTACTCAATATAAAGTCCGACATGTGAGATTACTCGTAATATTAGACTTTTGTATGTCCAAATCCATACATAAATCAAAAAACTTAATAAAAGCATAACGTGTTTGATTTCATATGCAAATACATAAGGTCAAATGTATGTCTTAGAGTTTTATACTCTATCCAAAATAAAGCATACGGTCAAAATAATTTTACCCAACTAAATTATTTCTACACACGTGAGAAGCACACCAATTGATTCCAGCATAGTATAATACAAATTTATTATTTACCTTTTTCAACTCATATAATTGAATAATACAAAAAATTATTCAAATTAAATTCTAGTGTTTCAAACTCAAAAATCGTGTATGTCCTTATACAATTTCTATGAAATTCGTCTTCCATAAATTTGAGTCCCAATTTTTCTAAGTAGTTCATAAACCCTTAATAAGAAATTTATAAATGTTTCAAAATATTTTGAATCCGTTGGGAACACTGATGATACATTTTTCTCTGAAAATATTGTCCGAAATATTTGTTCAAACGGAAAAAATTCAAGCTTGAATTTCAGCACGAACAAACCGCTTACTAAAAATTTATGAAAATTTTCAGAATTAATCCTATATGAGTCTAGTCTTACCCAAAATTGGAATCACTCAAAAATGTTAAGTACAAGTTAAGTTAAACTTGTTATACTACAAGCTGCCCAAAAAATTCAACATTTCGTATCACATTTGCAAAAATCATAATAAAAGATATACAACTCTTTTTTTAAAGCAAAATATTCATAATATCATCATACTACATACATGTCAAATTCACAAAATTTCAGTCTATATATCGTCAAAAAACTGAGATGATATTCCAACAAAATTCATAATACAAATTTCAGATAGTTTTTTTTCATCATCGATCATTTTAGCGTGGTTGAAAAATACCAGCTACACTTTTATATAAACAATTTTAAAAATATTTGAACATTTTTTTATATAGTAAACATAGCGCAAGGCGCAAATGTTTATTGTTTACCATTCGAATCCATATAACAAATGTTCATTTGTTTTCCTTTAACAAATTTTCATTTGTTTTCAAATATCAAATTTTAATTTGATTCCACATAACAGATTTTAATTTGCATTCTTAACCAAAAGTGGCTCAAAATTAATCGTCTAAAAAGGTATACAATTCCATTTCTAACAATAACATCTTATGTGAAATAATATTTCACATTCATAACTGATAAATAGGATTGACCTATTTAAAAGTTTTCCATGAAGGGGTTCATTATTGTTCAAATTCTAATTTCTCACGAAAATAATGTTCGATTCCAAATTGACCAAAAATACTCAAATTTATTTTTCTACTTCACAAAATATAATATTTAGGAAGTTCGGGGGCTAAACGATAATTTCTAGAGGTAAAAGGTCAAAATTATAATTTCTGTACATAGAAATTTTGTTAGCCTTTTTTCCATTTTAGGCATAAAAAAAATCATGTAAGCCCATAAATTTATTTTTCGGTATCCATGGTAGATATAAAATGTCTTAAAATTGTTGGTGCACTTTATATATTGTGATTAAAAATCACATCAAAGAATTTTATGGAGAAATCAAAAATAAAAATAATAATTTAATTTTAGTTTACTACTCAAAATTAAGTTATTACCTCATATGATTATTGCAAATATGAACCGCATGCATTGAATCCAAATATTTACCGCACAATAAAAATAAACAATATTACCTCAATTGTATATAAAATCTATCGTAGACAATTCTTGGGTTGAGTTGCGGACTAGGTCGCTCTCTTTAAGACGTTTTGTGGCTCTACTCTCTTTGTGCAGGTAGTCTACAGTCACGTCGTCCCCAGGATAAAACAAGCCCATAATCACCAATGTATCATATAACAATTCATTATAGTTATATGTAATACTAACACCAATTACAAATTAATTGCTCAATATTCGAAGAAATATTTTGGGGTATATATATTTTCATGAAGAATAAATTTTCTAACGAAGACAAATTTGTAGAAAGAGAGCCAAAAAAATTTATGTTATGTATTCTCTCCTCTTTCTCCTTCTTTTTCTGTCAAACCAAACTCAAGAAAAATCATGCTTGTCAAACCAAGCTCTCGAAATCTCTCTACTTATTTTTGGCCGGATGATAGAGTTATATATATGGGTTACAAATGGTTGATAAAGTGGGAGTATTTAAAAGTGAGTAGTGGACACATGTGGGTTATCAATTTCTTTTATTTGGCCGAAAGTAGTGTAGAAGTGGGGATGGTGGGTGGCTACTTTTGGCTAAAAAGGATATGCCCACTAATTTTAATTTTTCCCTCTCATTATTCTAGAAGGTCTTTTCAAAATTTAGACAGACTAACCACCATTCGGTTCCAACAATCCCACACTTGTATATTTTAAAAATTTATTGAGCAATAATTATTAATAGAATTGTGCATAAGAAAAGATGTCTTTCGACTTGAACTTTTACATATTAAAGATGATTCATATTATACTAGAGTAACTCATAGTTTTGAACTCTATCTATGACAAAATCCCACACACAACTCAACTTGGGTGTAGTCCTTAAGCTAGCACGTTAGGCCATGTGCTTCTATCCCAGTATGTGAAAGCTCTAGGGAATTTGCCCAAAATTACCATAGGAAGCGGCCACACTTCCACATCCATATAGGTGAGTCTATCAAGGATACTCATGTAGCAAGGCACCCCACTCAAAATAGAGCTATAGATCATCATTAAGAGTTATAATTAACTCAACCTTAACTCGCTCCAGGATATCATGCTCAATAGGGATGGACTCGGAGTAAAACCCCGTAAACAATAATTAGCACGATTCAACCCATATCACGGTGACTTGTTATTACCCTTTGAACATATTTCTTGGGATCTCTAATCTATAGGTTGGGTTACCACCGCAAATGATTGAATATCAATGGGCTTTAGTTCGATCCCTTTCTAGGTGTTGAACACCTTCTCCTGCGCTAGTCCTTTCGTCAAAGGATAAGTTAGGTTCTATTCTCATCAGTCCGAATATAATCCACAGAGACAAGTCATTAGTTTTAAATTCTAAAACTATGTTGTGATTACGACATATTTGTCGTTCTTGTCGTTATGATAACGGTTTTAAAATTTGACAATAACCATGGTTCTATTATTGCGGATAAAATGACTGGCATCAATCTTGGCCGTAAATGGTATCTTATGATAGGTCTTTCAACCTTTCATTTTTGACTAGCCATAGCTAATGGTATCACCATATAATCCATATTTAATTGTGTCAACAATTAATTTTTCTTGGAGTTCCAAAAAATTTCATTATAATATGTGTTAGACACATATCCATTATTGATTCAGATTCAATTCCAAGTTCGTGGTTTTTCTCAAAACACATAACCTTTCGCAATAGCATAAGAATGCATTTTTTTCAATTATAAACCTTCATAACACTCCCACAAAAAATAATTCCAAGTCAACCGTATTTAGTATCTCCGTTGAAACTACTTAAGATGTTCGCATATTCATCTTTTCTGATCACTATATATAGTGTTCTTATACTTGGATCATGTAGAGTACAAGATGGTTCATAATAATCATATATCTAATAAATAGATATTCTTGTATTTCAATGTACTTGATCAATTAATTTATCAATATGGCTTTGTAATATTAACAAGTAATATTATTATTTCATTGAAACTCTTTATGCCAACACTTTGGCTTAACATGATTTTGGTTTTCCAGGCACCAAAATATTATAACCAAATATTAGCTAATCATTATTGCATAATAAATAAGAATGCATTCATATTTCTACATGCTTAGTGATAAACATGATTCATATTATTCTCAATTCATTCTCATTTGATTATTTATCAAAATATCATGCCATTCATTGGTGCCCTCCATATTAATTTTCCAACTTCAAGTTGGTCCATTTAAGTTGCCTTACATAGGTCACCATTCCATAAATAATATTATATAAATTTAGTTTTTAACTAAACATCATATATAATATCTGTGGCATTCAAATTAAATGAAGCTTCTTCATTTACATGAGAATAATTTAACTTGCAACATGTATAACTCATTTATCATACTATCGATGGATCAAAGCTTATATCCATAAATGATGACAATCTCAATATTCCTTCAAATGATGTGTATACACCTCATTATCTTAAAGTTATAAGATAAGTAAATTATATACTAATTTCTAGTTTATTCCAGGGAATTCAATCAATCATATATGACATGACTTCTCTAAGTATTTTTCGAATCCTTTACAATAAAATAAGCAAGCTTTTATTTATTAAAAAAAATTAAGGGTTCTCTCGAACACCAAAGTTTCAGATTCTATTAAATGTTCTTCAATTATAGTTGATAGGTACTCGATTGAGTGCTGTAACTACCCTCACTTTCTAGAAATTTATTTTTATATTAATTTAATGCGTGAAGTAATTATATAAAATATTGGAAACGGGGTGAATATTAATTGAATGAGTTGAAAGATAATATTTACTAGATAGTTGCATATTTACTGTTATGTGTATGTAAATATCATCATGTTACATTTTATAATGTCGTGTGCTTTAAACGACATTTATGATATATATGAAACCAAACCTTGAAATGACTTAAATATTTTTGAATGCTAATTTAGAGGGCGTAGTTAGTCCCGAAATGTGCGAGATAGTCAAAATAAGTGCCTTATTGTGTTTTTGGGTTTCGGGGACGTTCGACTGGTTTTGACTTAAATGCGTAGTTATGAGTCATTTTAATGTGGTATTAACAATTTAAGTTGGAAACTAATGTTAGTCCATAATTTTTTAGTCTTCCAATTCCTTTATTTTCCCTAATACATGTTATTAAACCTAAAGAGTTAGAGAGAGGAAGAAAGTTGTGGAGAAAGAGAGGGAAAAGAAGAAAATTTGAGATTGAAGATTGGAGTTGTTGCTATCAAACGAAATCTGAAATCTCAACCTCAAGGTAAGTTTCCTACTTGCTAATATATGATTTAGGGTGAATAAATTGTGTGATTATTATGTATATGAAACAATTGAACAAATATGGATTTTATGGATTTTGTGGTGTTTGAGCCCTAATCATAGTTTAATTTGATGATCATGTGGAGTATAGTAGTTGGTAATCATGTAGGATGGTTTTGGTTAGAATAATGGTGGTTTATGTGTGTAGAAATGGAGGAGAAATAGGTTTTGGGTAAAAACTAGGGTTCATAACCCGTAGCCCATTCTTGGCAAATTCGCAAGGGTGAATCGATTCGCCCTTTCAGCGAATCGATTTGCTACGGGGTAAGGCTATAGGTCTGGGGATCCGAATCGATTTGGGTTAAGGCCGAATTGAGTCGGCTGAGACAGAATGTTGGGTTCTCCATCCGAATCGATTCGCTTTTGGGCGAATCGATTCGAAATCCTGCTATTTTGAGTTATTTCTCTAACTCAATTTTTAACCTTTTTGTAATAACCCTCTCTTCTGATAGTCCACTTTATATTTATTTACAATGTGTAGTAATTAATTTTAAAATGATAGATGTTGAGTAAATATTAATTTGTTACGACAAGGACAATATTTACTAAAATGTTGCATAGTTACCCCGTGAGTGAATAAAATGTTCATGTGGTAATTTTTAATGTCATAAGGATTTAAAATGATATTTTGGTTTATTATGAAACCGGAAGTAAAATGAGTTATAAAATCTCCAAATGATAATTTGGATAGTGTAGTTAGTCCCGGTAGGTGTGAGACAGTCAAAATAAGTGCCATATTATATTTTGGCATTTCGGGCACTTTTGACTGGTTTTGGCCTAAATAGTGATATCGCGTATTATTTTATCGTGCATTAGTTATTAGAGTTGGGCATTTTAGACTTATGGCCCGATTTAGTCTTGCTAAGACTTACTATTCCTTTTATGCCCCAAATTGTTATCTTAGAGAGGAAGAGAGAGAGGAAGAAAGCTTTGGAGAAAGAGAGAGATTGGAGATTGGAGCTTGGATTGTTGCTTCCTTCTTCATCAAATCAGATTCTTACACTTGAGGCAAGTAATCTACTTGCAAATTTATGATTTAAGTAGAATAATTAGTCTTGATATTTATGGATTTGTTATGATTTCGAATTGTTAGGGTTTTGATTGGATTTTTGGGTATTAACCACTAAAAATGGATTTGGATGATAAATGATGTTTAAGGTTGGTCAATAGATGGATTTAGGATGTAGAAATTGCAGCCAATGATTTCGGTTGGGCTTGGTTTTGGAGTTGGATAATTTTGGAGTTCAAGACTCCATAGCCATTCTTGGCATTTTCGCAGGGGCGAATCGATTCGGCCCCTTGGACGAATCGATTCGCATAGATGCAGAATCCCAGGTCTTGTTTTCCGAATCGATTCAGATTAAGACCGAATCGATTCGGCATTTGCAGAAACTTAATTTTGTTGTCCGAACCGATTCGCTTTCAGAGCGAATCGATTCGCTGGTGCGAATCGATTCGGCCCTAGGGGCGAATCGATTCGGTTCCAGCAGTTTTGGGGCCTTTTTCCTTTTAATTTTCATCCTTATTCTTTAGGATTAGGACCCAGGAAACTTATTTAAAGAAGTAAACTTAGAGTCCTATAGTAGTGATGGAGTTTGGACGTTACCCTGGACTAGAAATGGGTTCAACCGGGGTTTATTTCGGGGAGGTTTAAAGAAATGTTAAGGCATTACTTCTTTTATTCAACTTTTAGAGGTTAGGAAGTTAAAAGCCCTAACTTGGAGACTTATGGGCTTATCAATTTACATGAACTTTGGGAATTTCTAGGATCATAATGATCATTTGGAGACCTAGCCTGGAATTGTAATTTGAGGTAAAATAAATGATAATGTCCGATGGGAATTAGGCTCGCATAAAATGAACCCATAGGTGTTTAAAGATGATAGGTTCAACTAGAATGAACCCCGTTGTTTAATGATGTTAGGTCTAAATAAAAAGAACCAACCTCATGATTAATGGAAATGGAATTGGTAATGAAAATGATGATAAAATGTAAATGTTAATTTACTGTTACACACCTCTCTAAATGACATCATAAGGGAAGTTCGCTCGTGAGGTGAAGCCCCCTGGCTAATGAATGCAGGGTGGATATAGTCCTAGGCCATGGGAGCGCTTATTGTTATATTTTTCGGCGATGGGTAGGAGATTTCGGGTGTGGTCTTGACTATCCCGCAGGCTCATGGCCGCTTCCCGACGTATTGCGATAGGTGCCCAGGTTGTCTTATGTTAGGCCCTGGAAGATGATGGTTATTTAGGGGCGCGCACAGTGGGGAAATCTGGACGGGCGGTCTTTGATATCGTTATATGTATATGAATATAACTATATTTTCATCAAGTTGGACTTGATGGTTGATAAACGCCACAAAGAGCTTATGAAATGCCATAAAGAGCATAAATATGTGCCATGAAGAGCACAGGAATAATATATGTGCCATAAAGAGCACTTGATGTACATGATATTCCTAATAAGGAATGGAAAGATAAAATGGGAAGTTTTAATAAATGAATAGAAATTATAACTTCTTGATTTAACCAATTATATGGTTTTATTCCTAATAAGTAATGTCTGAAGGAAATGGAAATTGTATTTTATAAGGAAGGGTTTTAACTTAAAGTGCTTTACCTTAAATTCTTGCTTATATTGTAGATAGCATGTCATATTATCATCCTCATCATGCATGTATAGCTGTTCATATCTATAATGCTTTTTATTCTTCTAGAAATCATATAGAACCCGGCCCTGACCGGTTTACTTCCTTGTTGTATATATATGATTGTATCCGCTCAGGTGCTCCATCGCAAGGACGCCCGACTTGACTCTCCCAAGTTCCCTGCACTTTCGACGAGCCGTAAGATTTTGCGGGTTATTACAGGATGTTGTATTAGACGCTTTCATTCTTGTTATTCTAGTTATGATCGGGTCTTGTCCCTCGGGCGTGTGGCCCAAACATTTGTATTTGATTAATGGTTGTACTATGTAAGATATTTATATTGTTGTACGTTGTCTTATGTAGCTGTGGACCGACAGCTTATTCGGTCCATTTGTGTACATTCGTTTTAGTTACTTTATATATTATCTTTTGGAATTCCACTTGCTTGTCAGATTGGGTTGTTTAGTTTAAATTTTCATAACCGCATTTTTAGAATTTTACACTTTTTGGCAACCCGTTGTCTGATTTATTGGGTGGTTTTCCCGTATACTCAGTTTATATTTGTGATGCTGAGAATGATATCCATCCATGATCCCTGTTACGTTTGAGTATCGGGCTGGCCACCCCTTATCTCGGATTGCGGGTTGTCACACTTTTTCTTTAGGATTAGGACCTAGGAACCTTCTCTTTTGAAGTAAACTTAGAGTCCTAGAGTCTTAGGTTAGTTAGGTACCTACCCTATATTAGAAACGGCTTAGATAGGGCTTGTTCCGGGGATGTCCAAGTTGATATTAAGGTATTATTTTCCTTTAGTTAATTAATATGAGACTAGGAGTTGTAGGGTTATATTGGGAGACTTTAGAAGCTTAATTGAGGTATGATATACTTGATGGTTTATAGTAACACCATGACTTCTTAGAGAATTAATAAGAGGTCTATTAATCATTGAGGTTATAATGATGGTATAAATTACGTATGGCTCCGGATAAAATGTAATTTATATATTGAAATGGGAATAAAATGGTAAATAATAATTTACTTAAACACACCTCTCTAAATGCTATCATAAGGTAAGTTCGTGCATGAGGTGAAGTCCCCTGGCAAGTGAATGCAGGGTGAATATAGTCCTCGGCCATATGACCGGTTATTATGTATGTTGTATTTATTGTACGATGTGGGATAATTCCGGGGGTGGTTATGACTCACTCGCAGGCATATGGCCACTTCCCGATGTTGCGTTGTAGGATGCCCATGTTGTCTTGTTTGATAGGCCCTGGAAGATGATAGTCATTTATGGGCGCGTCCAGTGGGGAAACTCGGAAGGACGGTCTTAGAATCGTTATATATAGATGAATATAACTATTCTTATTCAAGTGGGACTTGATTTATGATAAATTCCATAAAGAGAACATAATTTTGATTACGTTTCCTAATGAGACATGGAATGATGAAATGAAACGGTGTAAAGAATGGAGATTTTAATTAAAGATATTCATTCATATCCTCTTGCATAACTAAATTAAACTTATGATCATTTAATTGCCTTAGTTTATGCTTTGAGTTTGAGTAGGTAGATTCTTATCACGATCAATCATGATTAACTGTTCATAACTGTCATACTCTTTATTCATCTGGTGATCATATAAAACCGGGCGCTGAACCGTTCCTATTTCTTGTTGTGCATGACTCTTATATTCACTCAGGTGCTCCACGGTAAGGACGCTCGTACTGACTTTACCTTTCATGTGGCATGGAGCTGCAACACCTTGCGGATGTTGCAGAATATGTTGTAGTAGACGCCTTCATTTTTGTACTCTAGTTATGATCGGGTCATTTACTCGGGCGTGTAGCCCAAGCTTTTGTATTTGCTTACTGTAATGTATTATGCAACTTAATTAAATTGTTGTAATACGTTGTAAGAGGCTGTTAACCGACAACTTATTCGGTCATTGTGTTATGTATGTATTGTTCAGTTTTATTCTTGTAGATTTCATCCACCTTATTTTAAATTGGGTTGTTTAAATACTTTCTTTAACTTATAAAATAAAATTTTTGGCAACCCGTTTTTTCTAAATTATTGGGTGGTTATCCCGTATACTTATTGTATTATTGTGATGCTAAGAATGGTCCATCTATGATTCCTGTTATTATTGGAGTATCGGGCAGGCCACCCCTTATTTTGATGAGCGGGTTGTCACAAGTGCCCCCACTATTCTCCAGGTATAGCGTAGAGAAACTACATGCAATGTGACCCCACTATATCTTCAATTCATAAAATGGAATCTAAACTTATAGAGTTTCAACATTAAATAAGAATTATTCTTATTTATTAAAATAATACATGCTTAATGCTTTCATGTATAGTCGAATCAAAAAATGCATGTTCATTCGTTCTAGTAATAATTTCAGATTTTCAAGTGTCTGAAAGTCACATATAGATTACACAATCTATTTCATAAAAAAATATAATATACAAATTTTCATATATTATTTTTCACAATGTATAAAATAATGTTGTGTATTAGAGTTTAAACCTCTATTCCAAATCATTCAACTAGAATATCTTTACCAAAATAAAGATTGCAATTGCACCAAACTCAATTATGATAAAATCCTCAAATTATTATCATTTCAACATATGATTTATATTTACTCAATATGAAGTCCGACCTGTGAGATCTTTACTCATAATATTAGATTCTTGTATGTCCAAATCCATACATAGATCAAACAACTTATTAAAAGCATAATGCGTTTGATTTCATATGCAAATACATAAGGTAAAATGTATGTCTTAGAGTTTTATACTCTATCCAAAATAAAGCATACGGTCAAAATTATTTTACCCAACTAAATTATTTCTACACACGTGTGAAGCACACCAATTGATTCCAACATAGTATAATAAAATTTTATTACTTACCTTTTCCAACTCATATAAATGAATAATATAAAAAATTATTCAAATCAAATTCTAGTGGTTGTGCTTCAAACTCAAAAGTCATATAAGT
Organism: Sambucus nigra; assembly: GCA_949130495.1. Taxonomy (NCBI): domain Eukaryota; kingdom Viridiplantae; phylum Streptophyta; class Magnoliopsida; order Dipsacales; family Adoxaceae; genus Sambucus; species Sambucus nigra. The sequence continues at coordinate 511,828,458 of OX422217.1, read as the reverse complement.
CCTTATAGAATTTCTATGAAATTCGTCTTCCATAAATTTGAGTCCAAATTTTTCTAAGTAGTTCATAAATCCTTTAATAAGAAATTTATAAAGGTTTCAAAATATTTTGAATCCGTTGCGAACACTAATGGTACATTTTTCTCAGAAAACATTGTCCAAAATATTTGTTCAAACAGAAAAACTTGAAGTTTGAAATTTCACCACGAACAAACTGCTTATTGAAAATTTATATAATTTTTCAGAATTAATCCTTTATGAGTCTAGTCTTATCCAAAATTGGAATCACTCAAAAATATTAAGTACAAGTTAAAATAAACTTGTTTTACTACAAGTTGTCCAAAAAATTCAACATTCTGCATCACATTTGCAAAAATCAGAATAAAAGATATACAACTCTTTATCTAAAGCAAAATATTCATAATATCATCATATTACATACATGCCAAATTTCACGAAATTTCAGTCTATATATCATAAAAAAAATGAGATGATATTCCAACAAAATTCATAATACAAATTTCAGATATTTTTTTTCATCACCGATCACTTTAGTGTGGTTGAATAATACCAACTACACTTTCATATAAACATTTTTAAAAATATTTGAACAACTTTTTTATATAGTAAACATAGTGCGAGGCGCAAATGTTTATTATTTACCATTTGAATCCATATAACAAATGTTCATTTGTTTTCATATAAAAAAATTTCATTTGTTTCCAAATATCAAATTTCAATTTGATTCCATATAACAAATTTTATATTTTTTTCTTAACCAAAAATGGCTCAAAATGAATTGTCTAAGAAGGTATACAATTCCATTTCTAACAATAACATCTTATGTGAAATAATATTTCACATTCATAACTAAAAAATAGGATTGACCTATTTAAAAGTTTTCCATGAAGGGGTTCATTATTGTTCAAATTCTAATTTCTCACGAAATTATTGATCGATTCCGAATTGACCAAAAATACTCAAATTTATTTTTCTACTTCACAAAATATAATATTTAGGAAGTTCGGGGGCTAAACGGTAATTTCTAAAGGTAAAAGGTTAAAATTATAATTTTTAAACATAGAAACTTTGTTGGCCTTTTTTCCATTTTAGGCATAAAAAAATCATATAAGCCCATAAAATTTATTTTTCGGTCTCCATGGTAGATATAAAACGTCTTGAAATTGTAGGTACACTTTATATATTGTGATTAAAAATCAAATCAAAGAGTTTTGTGGAGAAATCGAAAATAAAAATAATAATTTAATTTTAGTCTACTACTCAAAATTAAGTTATTACCTCATATGATTATCACAAATATCAACTGAATGCGTTGAATCCAAATATTTACTGTACAATAAAAATAAACTATATTACCTCAATTGTTTATAAAATCTGTCGAAGGCGATTCTTGGGTTGAGTCGCGGACTAGGTCGGTCTCTTTAAGACATTTCGCCGCTCTACCCTCTTTGTGCAGGTAGTCTACTACAGTCACGTTGTACCCAAGATAAAAACAAGTCCATAATCACCTCTGTATCATATAACCATGCATTGTAGTTATATGTCATACTAACACCCATTCCAAATTAATTGCTCAATATTCGTGTAATACCCCGTATTTTTATGCTTTATAAATTTGGGGATTTATTAAATTTAATATGAGTTATTAATTTAATATAAATCCAGAAATTAATTACTTTATAATTATTAACGTGATGTGAGTTAGTAATTATGGGAAAACTTGTTGAATATTACTATTGAGTAGAGTAATATATAATATTGGTTCTATTAAATGTCAAGAGTGAATAAAATGAAAATTTTGGAAATTTGAGTCGGGACGCGCCCGTGTCGCGTCGGGACTAAATATTGATTAATAAAAGTGAATAAATTATAAGTTGCTCGTATGGTCGTTTTGAGTGCACCAAAGTGTCCATAAGGGTCGAGATAGTCAGAAAAGTGTACCCGGGGGTTTAGTTTGGGTCTCAGGGCGTTTTAGGCTGATTTAGCGCCCCGGGAGGGCATTTTGGACATTTTAGAATTTTGGGTAATTAAAATCACGAATTTACAAGGGTTATATCAGATGCCTAAGGTTGTCTTTTAGGGTTAACACAACCAAAGACAAGTGACGGCCATAGGAGAGGGTAGGAGAGAACTTGCCAAGGTGTTATAGGCCAAAAATTCATTCGGTTGCACCGCCACCACCACCAACGCGTAGATCGCGCGATGGGGAACGCAACCACACTAAATTTGTCCACAAATTAGAACTCTGAAATTCCCAGGCAAGTATTTATCTTGCTTAAATTCGTTGATGCATCATTCATGTTAGCCTAGGAGTGATTAGGATGAGTTTCTTAGGAGAAATCCCATGTTGGAGATAGGAATTGCATGTAGTAATGAGATAAATGGAAAATCTGGAAATCCCCTTCATATGTAGAAGTTGAACCACGGATTTATGATGTATTAGAAGAAGAAATTATGGAAAAAGACTGATTAGAACAATGTTAAAGAAATTTCTAGGGTTCATGAAGTTTATATAAGTTTTGCCCCTTTTAATCCATGATTATTGATGAAAATTCACATGCTTTACGTAGAAGATTGTTAGTTTGGGTTTATGATGTTTGTAGTACGAATTTATGGGAGTTTGGGTGTTAAAAATCTGAAATTGGTTGATGTTGGATGATAGAACCCGTAACTGTTAATCTGCAGAATTCGTCATACCTGTTTAATCGATCGATCGAACCATGGGTGTCGATCGATCGAGCCCCTGCCATCGATCGATCGACCCCTCCTGGCAGACTCATGTTTCCCTTTTAAATAGTTGAATTCAAATTAAATGAATAACAATCTTTGTACATCCTTATTAAAATATTTTGGAAGGTATAGGAGACCAGTAACACTTATTAATAATTATGAGACCTTTAATCTAAGACGAGATTTACATTTTTGGGATGCTTAGCCATAAGGGACGATGGGGTTGTGTATTAAAGGGAGAGACGCGTAAGATAGTTACGTTGGAAAAATATAGATGAGTACCTACTAAATTCTACACTTGGGAGGATAGAGTCCATGAGCGTTACGTAGTAAGTTGGAATAATCCCTCAAATTAAAGTTAGAGACGAACCGTTATACGTGATGAGTAATAATGTGAAAATAAGGATAAATGCCCTAATTATGGGTTATGAGATGAACCTAAAAATTGATATGGTAATAGTAGTATATTTATATGACTGTGTTTATGCATCTAGTACATACGTGTGAAAATCATACACGCGCTACTTGCTATTTCTGAGGTTACCGCGCTGGGACAGTCTTATCTCGATGGGACCTTTATGGGGGATATTGACTTGTACCCAAGAAGATAGGAATCCTAGGTATAGGCTATCGAATCGATAGTCACAGTCTTAAGAGACGCGAGGGTATGTGCTGACCTCTTGGACTTGGAAACTATGCTTCGCCTCAATATTTTTTTCTGTGTATGTATTAATACAGTTCGAGAGTGATTTCGAACTTGTATTTCCCTTAGTACGAGTGATACGGGGATTGGATAGTAGAGTATGCCCGCACCATAATTATTATGTGGGGTGCCGTTAGAATATATATATATATATATATATATATATATATATATATATATATATATTATATGAGTATTTAATATATATATTAAATTCTGGAATTTGAGAACTACCTACTGTGTTTATGGTAAGTAAGAAATGTGTAATTATTACAATTTGGAAAAAAAAGTGATTTAAAAACATAATATGTTCGGAGAAACTTTATTAGCGATTAAGGTTTAAACAAGAACTTTGATGTCAAATGAAATTACCCTCTTAAACAGTTAAATTGTTCAGTTTAAATCTTACGAGCGACCTACAATAAGATAAGTTAAACCGTTGGGAAGGTTAAGTATGATAGGCGTGCACATTAGAAGAGAGGTGAGAATTTCTCAAGGGAGTGTCTCACTAATATGTTGTTGCATTGGCCAGTAAACATTTTAAATACTTGCTAAACAAATTTTAAATCGTTTTTACAATCGGGCTCTGACCCGTTTCCATTTCCTTTTCTCTCTTGTAAATATATAAATATATATTACAGGTGCCCAGCCACAGGGGTGTCTTCCATAGGATCCTTTGGAAGGAACGCGTTGCAGCTTAGGTGGGAGTTGCAGGCCTCTTGCTTAGACGACTTCATTTATTTGATTCCACTCGTAGCATATTTATTCAATTGGGCATGTGTCGCCCGTTTCCATTATCCAGTTGTTTTATTGGACATTGTGATTCATTTATTTCTAGTATTGTTACTTTGGGATTTATTACTGTCTGGATGTTTTACTTTAAGTTTTAAATGTTGGGATCTAGTTGTTGAATGTTTAAATTATTTGGATTATATGTTCCAGGATAATTGTGGTGTGATTCTTTAATATTGAATTATGTAAAGTTTTAAATCATCGGTTATAAATAAAATTTGGAAAGTAATGTCTAAAATGGTTTTGACACTTAGCTTAATTAATTAGGGTGTTTAAATTGGAAAAGTTATATTTACGACAGTGATGCTAAGAATGAACCAACTATTCACCTTGATTTTAATTTAATAAAGGAGTGATTGCCCGGTATTTAATTAGGCGGGGTGTCACAATTCGAAGAAATATTTTGGGGTATATATATTTTCATGAAGAAAACATTTTCCAACGAAGGCAAATTTGTAGATAGAGAACCAATTTTTTTTGTTATATATTCTCTCCTCTTTCTCCTTCTTTTTTTGTGAAACCAAACTCAAGAAAAGCCATGATTGTCAAACCAAGCTCTCGAAATCTCTCTACTTATTTTTGGTAGAATGATATATATATATATATATATATATATATATATATATATATATATATATATATATATAGAGAGAGAGAGAGAGAGAGAGAGAGAGAGAGAGAGAGAGAGAGTGGTTCTCACGCATACCCCAGTTTGCATACCGCTGGGGCGGACCAATTTTGATAAAATAGTAAAAAAAATATTTTTTAGCTAATTTTTTTGTATAGTTTTTAAACATTTCAGTAGGGCCATATAAAAAAAATCAGCTCAAAATGAATTTTTTTGCTATTTTAAAAAAATCGGTCAAACATTCTCAGTTTTTAACAACTTAAAAACTGACAAAGTTTGACCGATTTTTTTAAAATAGCAAAAAAAGTCATTTTGAGCGGATTATTTTTTTATGGTCCTATTGAATTGTTTATAAATCATAAAAAAAATCAGCCCAAAAATATTTTTTTTACTATTTTAAAAAAATGGTCCTCATTCAGGATCCTCAAACTGGGACCTCACTTGATCCTTTCCCTATATATATATATATATATATATATATATATATATATATATATATATATATGGGTTACAAGTGGTTGAGAAAATGGGAGTATTTAAAAGTGAGTAGTGGACACAAGTGGGTTATCAATTTTTTTTTATTTGGTCGAAAGTAGTGTAGAGGTGGGGATGGTGGGGGGCTACTTTTGGCTAAAAAGGACATGCTCAATAATTTTAATTTGGGCAATTTACAAATAAGTCCCTTGGTATTAATTTTTAAACATTTAAGGACAGTTTACTATTAGGTCCACTTGTTATGCAACTAGCGTGGACTTCTACTATAAGAGAATTAGTGGACCTAAGTGTTTAAAATTTGTTTGTGAGACCTAAGAGTACTTTCCACTTTTGATTTTGCCCATCATTATTCTAAAAGGTCTTTTCAAACTTAACACACACTAACCACCATCCGGTTCCAACATGTTTGAATATATCACTCACTCTTCAAACCAAATCCACGTTTCTCTTTCTCAAAAGAGTAATGGTACTATTACTGGGTCCAAATACCAGTTTAATACCAAATACGCTTTAATTAATTGTATATTGGTGGGATCAACAGCATTTCCTATTTCGACCCACACCATAGTGTAAACAAATAAAGTAATATCAGAACTAACGGCCCGTGTGGCTAATATTTTCCTCTCAAAATGGATCAATCTCCCAAGACATGAACCCAAGACCTCCGCAGGATTGAAACCCGAGCCTCGCTCATTCATATCACCCATACCCGCAACTACACACAAAGTAAATGGTGGATAGCGATGAATTTCCCCTACCCACAGACCCAAAAGACGCATTGTCCCAAAACCCATCGTGTGATGACCCCAATTTTAAACCTGAAATACCCACTTACATCCGAGTCGCTGTGGCTTCAACGACCTCGACGCCAACATCAAACACTTCACGTGAATCTTTAATCCAAATGTTTCAGAAAAGAGCAATACGAGGAAGAAAAATGGTACGAGTAACTTGAAAACTTACTTGATTTTCCAAAGACCTAGAAATTTGAGGATAGGAGGATTTGAAGGAGTTTTGGGCTGATGCTATCTTTAAGATGACCAAACCTTGGTGGGATCCAAACAGTGTTTTAAAAATGTCCAATTAGACGAATATATTTTTTTTATTAAATCAAACAATGTATTTGTGATTAGAAGTGTACAAGAGAAAAAAAACTGGTGGTGAGAGTTATAGAGTTACAGTTGTTGGCATGTTGCATAAAGTTTAATGGTGTTTCATGTTTGTAATTATTATATATTTATTTTCATATGTTTACAGAATAAAAAAGTGAAGTAACATCATTTTGGGTGTTTTTTTATTTCTTTTTAACCTTATACATTGTGTTTGTTTAGCCGAAAAAGTGAGAAAGATAACAAGAAAACAAGTTTCCCATTGATTTGTTTGGCATTTTCAATTTGAGAAAGGTATGGGACTCATTGAAAATTGGTTTCCCATTGGAAAACTTTTCTTTTAGGGTCCCTTCATGATAAATATTGACAAACTTTGTCGTGATAATAGTTGTCATGAAATTTTTTTGCCAAGACAGATATTGTTTTTCTCACATTATCGCGTCACGAAAAAATCTCCACTACCATAAATATACCCCATCAAAATCCAGTTAAAATACGATCCTATAAATTCACAACAAATACCCTATAATCCATAATGAATCATGATGAAATCTATATTATCTTCTAAACCCAACTTTGAATATCGTTCAAGAATCCATCTGGTAAAATCAGTCATAGACTTTTATTTAAATTATGATTTCTAGAGTACTCCAATGCTTAGTATATAGCCCTTATTATACATTGTATTATGATTTCTCAGCTATGATTTTAGATAGATACAAAGAGAGTCATCATATATTTTTAAATGAAAAAATAATATGTGAGAGTATATTTTTTTCAAATTCAAAAAATGTGATTGATTTTATTTTCTCTCTTAATTTTTAGATTTTGATTTGAAACTGTCGAGGATCTTAAACATATCATTTCAAATGTAGAGATTAATTTATTATGTTATAGTAGAGTCATGTGCTTATTTTTTCAAATTTGTTGTTATAAAAAACTAAACTCTCTTAGTGTTTGATATGAAATTTTAGTGAATATTTTTAAATATCTTATATTCTGATTTTGTGGTGAAAATTGTATATATGGTTTAAAATCATATTTCATTCCAGATCTAAAGTTTTTATTGAATATCTTTTCTAGATATGTTTTCTCTTATAGCAGTGAGTTAGTTTTTTATACTTCTCTGATCGAATCCGAACTATATTATTAAAGAGAGAGAACTCAATTTAGAGTGAGACATATTTTGAGAGTCTCCATATGAGTGTTCTACATTAATATTGAAATATTTTTTTTAAATGATAAAAGTTATTTCAAATTTAAAAATTTGTTTTATATATTTTTTCAAAAAACTTAATTGCTTTAAAATTTGTTATACATATTTTTCCGAAAAACTATGATTGCATTTTTTTGCATTTGTTTGCACTTCACTAAGACCGCTGGTATCTTCTTATCACGTGGGGTTACACTGAAGTATAAAAAGGTTTCAAAGAATCCCACGCATTTCAAACTCCAAATAAGTTTGACAGTTTTACTCTCCATTAGATTTGGGATTAATGTAGGTAATCAACCTATTAAGTTTATCTATTTTAGTTTTCACCATATTTGGAGTTTTGATGTTGGTAACCAACCTGTTCTTTATTTGAGTTCTTGTAACTTATAAATTGATTATTATTTCTTAACGGATTTTGTATTGTCCTGTAGAGGGGGTCATGGAGGTTTCTCTAATACGCTAGAGTTTTACCACATAAAAAATCACATGTATCAATCTTTATTGCCTTATCTCCTTCTATGTATGATTGGATAAGAAAATACATCATGTTATTAATTTTATTAATATTGAATAATACTTCATATTGGTATTGAGCAAATTATGATATATAATATTAAATAATCAAATTATTATTTTAACAATAGGATAAATCATATTTAATTATTCCTTAAATTTCACATTTATTAAAATATGATTAAGTAAAATGATATAATGTTTTTCAAAATTTGATTATATATACGTGATAAGAAAAACTTCCATGGCAATTATAGATGATCAGAGTGTGATTTGGAACTTAAACCCATTTATGGGATTTTTCCTATAAAAACTATTATTGCTCTTCATTTCAAATGATCTCTCATCAAACCTTTAAAAGTAATTTTTCAAAGAGAGCTTTATGTCATCTTCATCTTCTTTGTTTCTAAGTAGATAAGAAGACACTTTTGAAAAAGTGGGAACCTAATATCTAAATCTATTTCATCTTTTTTTTATTTTTTTACTTCTTTGCATTTAATCTCCTGTCTTTCTCAAGGTTGATTAATATTAAATAAGATGGATTTTTTACCAATAACACTTTTACAAGAATCATCTAGTTTCATACACTTTAGGAACTTGCTACCAATAAGAGTATTGTAATCTTTGTGTCTCTTTTTCAGGTTCCAAACACTTATGAACTCCAAAGCTTGAAAAAGAAGACCTGTGCAACATTATTAATATGTATTAATACACATAAGATGTTGGGAACTATAATCAATGTATAGAAATCTCCTTTTTTTCTATGGATTGATGGCAAACGTTTTAGCTGTGAGTTAGCACGAAAAGAGTTTTATTCGTTAGTCCCTTCTGTAATTCTTTGCCAAGTTTTAGTAAGATTATTTCATTGGCCCGAGGTTTCTCCGGTTAGTGAAATTTTCTGCTCGTACATCTGATGTTATGTTTCCATTTACCTTTTTCGCCTATTTTATCAGTCACATGCTTAAAAAAGATTAAAATTTTATTTGGTTAACAAAACTTTGGTAAACATTATGACATAGACTTTTAGATGTTTTAAAATAATTTTGTTAGGTATCCATTTCTTTACGCAATATGCACTCGTAACTGGTATCAGATCTTGGTCCTCTTATTGCTAAGGTTGAAAGACCTAGAGGAAGCTCACATATTTTTCTTAATGTGTAGAACAATGTGATGTTTAGAGGTATTGATATTTTTTAGGATATTTTTCAGCCTACCCACGTTTTTGGCTCTTTTCATGGTGTTGCATCAACTGATAAAGGGTTGTTTCAATCTTTGTCTATTGACGATGAATATTATACACAGATTGATACTTTGTCTTCTTTTGTCTATTTTAGTGATGGCTCTCTTAGTGAAAAAGATGGCGATCTTCAACATGCTAATGATAAAAAAAAAATTAAAAATGCCAGACTCAAGAAAAGCTTGTTAAAAACTTCCATTAAACTTAAGAAATGTGAAAAAAAATGCGTCTTTGAAAATGGAAGGGTCCCTTTTGAGCAGTATTGAAGCTCGATAGTCCTCTCTTAGCGAGAGTCTTTTTCTGGCGGAGAATGAGAAATATGGTTTACAAGAAAGGTTAAATGTATTATAATGAGAGTTAAAGGAAAATAAAAGTTCCAATGACTCTTTGAATGAAAAAATAACCTCTCTTGAAAGTTAGTTACACTAAGATAAGAATGTGAAAGTTAACTTAGAAGATAGATAAAAAAAATTGGGAAAAATTATTTAATCTCTTACTCAATCTTCTAGTGACAAACACGGTATTATCTTTTATTAAATATAAGGCTCCATCCGAACCTCAATGAAAAATATTATTTGTGAAACCTTTTCGAAAGACTCACGTGCCTAAAGAGTCTTCTTTATCTCTTAAGAAGAAAATCATTTCAAAGGTTTTTAAAAAATGACCAAAGTTTTGTGTATCATTTCACTTTTTCTAATCAAAATGGTCATTTAAAGTATTTTTTCTTTAGACATAAGAAAAATTCCAAGGTGACTAAGAAACGTCACTTGGATGAAGTTTCTTCTTTAATGCATAATTTTAATTCCTTTTTTGAAAAATCAAAAACTATTTTGTCACATATTGAAAAGATGTCTAAGTTTAAATTGTTGGCATTAGTTCAAAATATTTTAGGAAGAAAACTAAAACTAATGCAGTTTGGACCAAAAAGGAAAAATATATTGTTATTGACATGACCTTTATTTCTCAAAATGACTAACAATAGAATCTTAATTGTGGGTGCTCTAGACATATAATTGGGAACAAAATATTATTTTTTAAATTTGTTAAGAAAGAATCCGGGTCAGTCACGTTTGGAGATGAGAACAAGTCGAACATTAAAAAAAAGGGTACAATAGAGATTGTTGGTTTTCCTAGATTAGAGAATCTTTTGGTTGATGGCATGAAGGCTACCTTTCTTATCATAAGTCAAATGTGATGCGATTTTCACAATCTTCATTTTACCAACAAGGAATGCAAAGTTCTTGATCCAAAAGGTAATTGAATTTTCAAGGTCATTTGAACTACAGAGAATTGTTATAACGTAAATGTTTCTCTGAGTGTCTTTTTCAATAGTGCCAAGGAAGATGTGGAAGATCTTTGCCATAAGAGGTTAGGTAATATGAAATTTATAGATCTTAAGCGAGTTTATAATAATGAGTTGTTCGTGATTTACCTCCGTTTGAGTCATCTTCTTCTCGAGCATGTGGTACTTGTCAAATGGTCAAACAAATTCATAACCCAAATAAAAAATTAAATATTGTTTCTACCTCTCGTATTCTAGAGCTTTTACACATAGATATTATGGGTCCAATGCATACGGGAAGCATATGTTGTAGAAGCTATATTATTGTGATTGTAGATGACTTATCTATATTCACTTTTGTAGGATTTTTTCATAGTATGTACAAAGCCAAGGACTTGTTTATTCCCAAGTGCAAAAAATTTCAAAATGTAAAGTCATGCGCTATCATTAGAATCTGTAGTAATCATATGAGAGAATTTCAAGAAATGGGTATATAGGAATGGTATAGTAAAGTAGGAAACACTATGAGTTTTTGGCCCCCAAAATTCCTCAATAAAATGGGTTAGTTGGATTAAAGAATCGAACCATTCAAAAAATGTCAAGATCAATGCTAATTGGAAAATTTTTCTTAAGAAGTTTTAGGTGGAATCTTTTAACACAATTTATCATGCCATTAACTGAGTGTATATGAGGTATGGTACTAACCAAACTCCTTATGAGACTTGGAAAGTTAGAGTGCCCACACTCAAGCACTTTAGATTCTTTGGAAGAAAATGATATATAATCAAGGATAGATAATACTTGACTAAGCTTGACTCTAGGAGTGATGTTGGAATTTTTCTTAGGTATTCCACAATTAGTCATGCCTATCGTCCTTATGATATCATTTATCACAACATGATGGAGTCCATTAACATCGTCATCAATGATATAGAATTCTATGACTTTAATGAGGATGATTATGAAAACACGACTTTTGTCTTTCTTAGTGTTTAAGATGAAAGGGAAGAAGAAGTGGTTCAGTGTGATGAGGTGGCCCCACCACCGAGCGCGGTTGTTTAGGAAATACCATTATGTTATAAAATCATTGGTAGTCCTAATATTGGAGTAAAATAAGATCTCAACTTCAAAGGGAAGTTAAATTTCTTTGTTGTGCTTCCACTTTTGAACCTAAGGATATGAAAAAATCATTGTTATATGAATATTGCATTAGTGTTATGCAAAAAGAATTAGACTAATTCTCCATATAAGAAGTTTGGAATCTAGTCGCATTGCCAGAAGATGTTCATGATATCAGTACTAAGTGGATTCTCAAGAACAAGTGTGATGAAGATGGTGTTGTTTTGAGGAATATGGCATGACCAGTGTCTCAAGGATACAAACAAATTGAAGTTTTATATTTTGATGAGTTTTTTTCCCGATGGTAAGCTTAAGTCGGTTCGATTACTCTTGCCAATAGCACGTGCCTTAGGCTTTAAGTTACATCAAATGGACGCAAAGAGTTCATTCCTCAATGGAATAAGTCTATGTGTTATAACCAAAGGAATTTAAGGATCTCGAATTCCTAACACACATTTATCTCCTCAAAAAGGCATTCCACAGCCTTAGATAAGCACTTAGAGCTTAGTATGAGAGATTTACTTCAAATCTTATGGGAAAGGTTTAAAACGAGGTAGTTTGGACAAAACATTCTCTTTAGAATCTTGTGTAAAAGACATTATGGTAGCCCAAATGTATGTTGATGATATTATTTTTGGATCCATTATTGAGAAACAAGCTCAAGATTTTGCTTCTTTAATGCAAAAGGAATTTTTGATGAGCAACGTTGGGGAACTCACTTTCTCCCCTAACCTTCAAGTCCATCAAATGGATAGTGGAATTTTAATTTCCTAATATAGGTATTATAAGGACCTTGTGAAGAAGTTTGATCTTAACTTTTCTAACCCCAAACACACTCCCATGGGTGTTTTCGTTAAGCTTGGAAAGGATAGAAATAGAAAAGATGTCGACATAAATCTTTATCATAGCATGATAGGTAGTTTATTGCACTTCACAGTCAGTTACCCTGATATATGCTTTAGTGTAGTAGTTTATGATCGCTACCAATCTTCTCATAAAGAGTCCCATTTAAAAGTTGTTAAACATATCACTATGTATGTAGGTGATGTCTATGCACTTTGGTATTTGGTATCCTGGGAATGCTAATACTTATTTATTGGCTTATTCGAATGCCGATTGGGTGGGTTATTTTGAATGGAGAAAGAGTAATTCTAGTGGGTGCTTCATCTTGGAAATTATTTTATTTCTTGGCACGCTAAGAAGAAAAATTTCATCTCACTTTGTATGGCCAAAGTAGAAAATTATTCAGCGGCAAGTTGTTGTGCTAAATTATGATAGATGAAACAAATGTTGAAAGATTGTAGTATTGGTAAAAAATGCATGATTATGTATTGTCACAATACCATTGCTATTGATATTTTCAAAAAACCCATTCAACATTCTATAACTAAGCATATAGATACACTCCATCATTTCATGATATATCTCGTTGAAGCAAAGATTTTGTATTTAAGTTATGTTACTACAAATCTTTAATTAGTGGATATTTTAACAAAACCTAATGGTTGGATTAGATTTGAGTTTCTTAGATCATCATTGGGTATTTTACATCTTTGATTGAACGATTTCGTAGCATATTTATGATTTGTATTTTTTGAATTGTATTATTTTTATATCATATGCAATATTGTCTTTTGATAAGAGTAGGTTGTATTTATTTCCATAAAAATATTTGTTATTAAAAATCTATTAAGGAGTAGTTTGATTTGGGATATTTCATAAATAATGAAGGTTTAACCCATTTAATGTGAAAGAACATTAATAAATGAACTTGCAATGATAAAAGACAAAATCCTATATATATCACAATACTAAATAAACATAAAGTGTTTGAGTAATAAATGGGCCTTTGATGGATGATAGTTTATAGGAGAATAGAAATAAGCACTTTAAATAGACTGTAATAACCCACGTAGTTTTGGGCTATTTTAATTAATTTCTGGAAAATGGAGGAAAATAAAGTTTTTGATAAAATTATTTTTATTGCTCAAATATGTTGGTTAATATTTTTAAAGGCGAGAATTTCAAACGGTTTTGAAATCGGAGTTAAAACGGATTTTAAAATGATTTTTAAATGTTTTTAACTCTTGGAATTCTAAGTCGGCGAACATTAAGTAATTTTCAAGAGTTGTTTTGACTTCCAACTCTTCATTTCTTTGCCTTATTAAAAGAAATCTTTTGGATTCCAACTCTTCATTTCTTTGCATTATAAAAGGAAGTCGTGGGCAACACTTTTAACCTATTTTTGGCACAAATTTTGGTAGCAAATATATTTTATATTCCTCTTCTTTTTATATACACATTGGCCCTTGAGATTTGTGAGTTCCAACCTTAGATTAGAGGTGTTCTTGGGGCTATTTTGTTGGAGGTTCTTAGAGGAGCTTTTGTATATCTTTTGAGTTGATCTTGAGGATATGATCGTTGGTTTCTCATCATGGTTTGAGGTATGGGGTTTTACACAATATGCTCCTTAAATCTCGCGAGTGTCATTCTCTTTGAATTCTTGTTAATTGAACTCATATTTGAATTGATAAATTATTGAAATCTGGAAAATAATTGTTGAAATTATTTTGATTCATGTGGTATCATTATATTGTTATTGAGCACGTTGTCATGAGATTTTAATATGGCACGGATGTTGTGAACCCGTCGAAATACCTATTCCCGGGCTATGGCTTGATAAAGCATATGCGAATGGGGTGAGGCCTGGTTACCCATTCATGTGTTGTTGAGAAATTATATTGATAAATGCTTTGATATTTGCATTTTGATTTGAATATTCGTACTCGTGTTGTTACGCTTTATTCAATGCTAATTCATATTTGTTGAGCATCTTTCCTGTCGTATTGTGTACTTCCCCATATTTTCTTTCAGTGGCAGGTAAGCGCGGATTTTGGGGCGCTATGGAGATTGATTTTAGCGAGGTTTGTTTGGGAAAGATTTGTATTATTTATTTTGTTGTATAGAGCATTGGAGATTTGTATTTTATTTTCGAGTTAGTTCTTGTATGTAATTCGATAGATTTGGTATTTAATTTGAAGAGATTGAGATTTGTAGTTTCTCTTTTTGTTGTTGTGAGACTTAGATGATCTATACCTTGTCACTTGTGGATTTGGATTTTATTTATCGCATTAGCATTTCGTTCGCTCTCCCGGGGCGGGCGGGGTGTTACAAATGGTATCAGAGCTTAGGTATACGGCAACCCTCGGGGCTTGGGTTTTGGGTTCATTGCGTGGTTAGCAATTTTTGGAGATAGAAAATTTTAGGTGATATTCGTGTTAGGTTTCGAGATTAGAGGTGAGGAATTATTTTTGGAGACGAGATTATTTTTGTAGATTGTTGGCCTGATTTTTGAGAGTTAGGCATTCGGCGAATTTCAAGGGCGAAATTCCATTGTTAGTGGGGAAGTGTAACAACCCGCGTAATTTTGGGCAATTTTAATTAATTTCTAGAAAATGGAGGAAAATAAAGTTTTTGATAAAATTATTTTTATTGCTCAAATATGTTGGTTATTATTTTTAAAGGCGAGAATTTCAAACGGTTTTGAAATCGGAGTTAAAACGGATTTTAAAATATTTTTAACTCTTGGAATTCTAAGTCGACGAACATTAAGTAATTTTCAAGAGTTGTTTTGACTTCCAAGTCTTCATTTCTTTGCCTTATTAAAAGCATACTTTTGGATTCCAACTCTTCATTTCTTTGCATTATAAAACGAAGTCGTGGGCAACACTTTTAACCTACTTTTGGCATAAATTTTGGCAGCAAATATATTTTATATTCCTCTTCTTTTTATATACACATTGGTCCTTGAGATTTGTGAGTTCCAACCTTAAATTAGAGGTGTTCTTGGGGCTATTTTGTTGGAGGTTCTTAGAGGAGCTTTTGTAGATCTTTTGAGTTGATCTTGAGGATGTGATCGTTGGTTTCTCATCATGGTTTGAGGTATGGGGTTTTACACAATATGGTCCTTAAATCTCGCGAGTGTCATTCTCTTTGAATTCTTGTTAATTGAACTCATATTTGAATTGATAAATTCATTGAAATCTGGAAAATAATTGTTGAAATTATTTTGATTCACGTGGTATCATTATATTGTTATTGGGCACGTTGCCATGAGATTTTAATATGGCACGGATGTTGTGAACCCGCCAAAATACCTATTCCCGGGCTATGGCTTGATAAATCATACGCGAATGGGGTGAGGCCTGGTTACCCATTGATGTGTTGTTGAGAACTTATATTGATAAATTCTTTGAAATTTACATTTTGATTTGAATATTCGTACTCGCGTTGTTATGCTTTATTCAATGCTAATTCATATTTGTTGAGCATCTTTCCTGTCGTATTGTGTACTTTCGCATATTTTCTTTTAGTGGCAGGTTAGCACGGATTTTGGGGCGCTATGGAGATTGATTTTAGCGAGGATTGTTTGGTAAAGATTTTATTATTTATTTTGTTGTATAGAGCATTGGAGATTTGTATTTTATTTTCGAGTTAGTTGTTGTATGTAATTCGAGAGATTTGGTATTTAATTTGAAGAGATTGAGATTTTTAGTTTCTCTTTTGTTGTTGTGGGACTTAGATGCTCTATTCCTTGTCACTTGTGGATTTGGATTTTATTTATTGCATTAGCACTCCGTTCGCTCTCCCCGGGCGGGCGAGGTGTTACATAGACTAATGATAGATAGGTCAAGACTAGTGAGTGGGTGGAAAACTGTTTTAGGATAATAAATGCTCGATTTCTTAATGGGAACTAGGGCAAGTGTATTGATTGAAATAGAATATGTTCTATAGTTTCAAGGTTTTGATAACTTGATAACTAGATGATCTTATGGATTTTAAGATCTTATGAATTATCAAATGATACGTGGGTATATTTATAGGTAGAGCTTGGTGATGAGGGACCTCAAGGTGAATTAAATGTTGGGTTAAACTCCATACCTAACATGTGATTAGCATTAAATATTGAGTGAAATCTCGAGTGACAAGTCGTTTGTGTTAGTTGGTGCGACGGGCTGTCAATGCCTTTTCAACCACCAGCCCGCTAAGCAATAATTGTTGATGTATGGTTGAATTGGCGTGGTTAGTTATAATATGATGTCACTAGATATTTTTGGAAAAATATTATTTTTTGTGCCAAAATCTATATATTGCTGATAATGAGTTTGACCAAGCTATCTTGAGTAATGCTCTTTGGGATGTGTTGGTGCTTTACCTAGTGCATTCAAAATGGTTAAGTATAATGCCTTATCAATGCCTCAATCTCTTTCCTCTAAACTAATTCCCTCAAAGGTTCCTTCAGTTAGCTTCCTCGATAGATCATGTAATCTCTCCCAGGTCTTGTCAGACTTGATCCATCGCTGGTACCATGTAACCTCACAAATATTTCAATATAAAGCATAATTATAGAAAAATAAACAAAATACATGGTACATAATCTAGCTTTTTTAGTAAGCATTCATTAGGATTCAATTATGATTTACGTTATTTATGATCTTTCGGTATTCATTTAATCATGAGGTTTATCATTAATCCCCTCTTATACAATCATTCATATGCTCTTTAGATGATATACTCCCTGCCATATCTTGTATATCAAACGGTCATTTTTTATTACTTTTTTCCTTTATCTGGATAATGTGATATCTTGCTTAGTAAGATAAGTTTATATTTTCTTTTAAAGTCTTATAAACTTTTTATTTTTTTATTTGGAACACATTATCATATCTTATTTCACTTACACCACACTAGACATTATTTTGATACCATTTTGTGGGGGATGACAATGTTTTACAGTCTTTTACAAATGGTTTAGGGTTGCGAAATTAAGAAGAGAGAGCAACCTTTGTTGTAAATATCTCCCTGCAATTTGTTTTATGCGAAAGTCACTACATGCCAACAAATTATGAGCAATGCGATGTTTTAAAAATTTATATCCATAAAAATTGAGTAACAATAGGGACTTGAAACCAATGGTTTTAACCAAATCACTCATTAAGGAAGGAAAAAGTGCTAGTTGAAAATGTCTTAAAATTTGGTTGGAAATTTCACCACTATTAAAGCTTTGAGTCATTTGTTCTATGAATTTTTATTAATAATTGAACTCGAGCTTGGTTTTAATCTTTCAATGGTGTTCTTTTTTATATTTTTTAACGTACGAGATATGATCTTAGTTAATAAATCTCATCATGTTATTAGCCTTTAATGTAATATTTTCTTGATTATGCGCAAGTGTCATACATCTCATACCATTTCATAAGTAGGAAATATTGATATATTTTTCCTTATTCAAATCAAGGTTTTAAAGTTTTTTCACTATATATTACATATCTATACGTGAACGATAAAATCTTTCTATAGAGTGGGACACCTTGGTTTTATTTTATTAACTTTACATGGTCCTTTAACTCTTATATTTTCTTCACGTGTTTATTTCTTTTTTCTAATTCCTTGAGAAAAAGGAGAAGAAGCTATGGGGGACAAGTTTATGTAGTAAGGGGCAGTTACTTGTTTACTTATTTGATGGTATCATTTTTAGAGGAGACTTGAAAGTTGATTCTTATTCTAGTTATAATATATATGTCATATCTACAAATATATATCTTTTATTTTTATTTTTAAGTATTTTAAATTGTGGATTTCTTTACATATTGGTATTTTGATGAGTTTTCTAGTATATTTTAGGAAATCAAGTTCTGAGTACTTCATACAAAGTTCTTAAAGAAATATTTTGTGGTCTTTGGACTGTGAGCAAGTGTTATCTCTATCTTATTCTACTTTTAGTTGGGTCTTGTGTCTTAGTTGATAGATTTTCATTTTATTTATTGTAATCTTTTATTTATTGTGTCTTTGTAACAAAAAATACCAAGGGGGAGGTCGTAAGAGTATTCACATACTCATTTGTTCCCTCGTAGGTAATTGTCTTATTCTAGTTTCCCAAATACACTTAGGGTTATTAATTTTACCTCTCCAAAAGGCTTCAACGATATTCAAGACCCGAAGCCAGTTTTTATCATTCTCGTGCCTCATTGATCGCACTTTTGATGAAAGGTAAAAATTTGAATAAGCCATACACTCACGTCACTTGTTTTTACAAAACTTTTTAATCTTGTCAAGAAATTTTTGTGTGTATAAAACTTATGTTATGTCCTTTGATTTTTCTTACTTAAAATCCTTTAAATATTACAAAATAAGCAAAATTGAGCAAAGCTTCACAGTTTCACTCCTTCGCTGGTAGGGAGTTGTGATATTTCTAATAGCAAAGACACTGGTAGAGTTTGCGGATAGCTTTGTTGATGATTTGCCACAATAAAGGCCTTATTGCAGTGTAACATTCTTTTACTGGTTGCCTGAACTCTTGAAAACTCATCAAAAATACCTAGTTAGAAGCACCTGTTGCTTCTCCACAAGATTACTCTGGGAAAAGTTTTATTTACTGCAACGATCCTAGTGTGAAGAGATCTAAGCGCGAATCTAATTTAGAGATATTTGAAAAGTCTTCTTGCTTTTTATTTATAAAGTCACTTTTTGTATTTTATTGTTTGATGATTATACATTAGAGACCCTAATAACTCTCATGCATGCTTTGTGTAAAAGATGTGACTTGCTAGCTCACCTTGGTATTAAGTAAATCCATTTGTCTAGTTTTTATGAAAACCATTATCGCTCTTCATTTCAAAATATATACCATCAAGTCTTTAAGAGAAATTTTTTCAAGAGAGCTCTGTGTCTTCTCCATCTTCTTTCTTTCTAAGAAGATAAGAACACACTTTTGAAGAAGTGGGAATATAATATCTAAATCTAGTTAATCTTTTTCCTTTTTCAATTCTTTTCATTTAATCACCTCTCTTTCTTGAGGTTGATTAATATCAAAGAAGATGAAGATTTTACCAAGAGCACTTTTGCAAAAATCTTATAGTTTCATACACTTCAAGGACTTTCTCTTGATAAGAGTATTGTGATATTTGTGGATCTTTTCTGATTTTCAAAAAATTATGAACTCTAAGGCTTAAAGAAGGTGGATTGCCCAGCATTGTTGATGTGTGTCAAGACATAAAAGATATTGGGAAATTATAGCGTCTTATAAAGATCTATGGGTTGTTATTTATTGGTAAAAAAATTATGAGGTGTGAGTTAGTACGAAAATAGTGTCAGTCGTTAGTTCCCTCTTTAAGTCTTTACCATGTTTTTAGTGAGATTATTGCTTTAGCCTGAGTTTTTTTTCTCCTTAGTGGGTTTTTCTCCTCGTACATCTGGTGTTATGTTTCATTTACCTTTTTCCTCATTTTTATCACCCGCATGCTTAGATAAGATTAAAATTGGTTTGATTGATAAAACTTTGGTAAATATGGTGACATAGACTTTTAGGTGTGCTAAAATAATTTTTGGTGGGTGTCCATTTTGGTATGCAATAAACATTCTTAATAAGTACCTTATTACCTTTAACACGCTAGTGACTGGATTTTTTCTGTAGTTTTTCTGGTATTCCCAAACATATTTTCAGGAGATATGGATCCTATAATAATGATAAATACCAATTTGACCCTAAATATAAATCCAATATTAACAATTCACACACAAATATACTTGGTTCTGAAGGCTAGTCTGTCTACGTCCAAGGGGAAGGGATAGTAGAGTATTTTTATTAGTTTAGGGAGAGGAAGATGACTTGGAGTAGTAGGGTTTTTAGCTAAGAGTATAAGTCATGCATATGGTAATGTGCAATTCAATGACCTACAACACTAGGGTAATGCCTATTTATTGAAACAATAGGTCTAGAGTTTTAGGCCTATCTCATAGTAATCGAACATTTTTTTTTATCTTATCCTCAAGGTGATTAAGTTATATTGAAACTGTATCCATCAACATAGAACATCACATTCCTTGATTTTCTTCTAGGAACTCCCTAATCTTTAAACAACCTTATTGTTAAATTTTTGTAAGTTCCACATGGCCTACCCGAATAACTATTCCTTTAATTTCCCCTAGGATTGCTATGGTTGAACTTTAGGCCGAGTCAACCCAATACTTCGTTGTTGAGTTGTCCATGTGTTACGTTGTTTTCCTCCTTAGTTGTTTATGAACTATCCCGCATCCCACTTGTGCTTAGTGGTAGCATAATCATTATAATGAGCGTACATAGTAACATGCTTTGGTTTTGTGTATCGTAGATTAACTTCCCATAGGTAATCATTGAGCGTGACCTAGGGGAGTGAGCATGAGGCTCTCTATCTAAGAGAGTCGTCACTTTCATTTCCTTTTGGCGATAAAGATTATACTATGTTTCAAATGACCATTTATACCTATTTACTCGACTTAGAAAGGTGCAAAACCTTGTTAGTTCCTTTATCTACTGACGTTTAAGTTGTAGAGAAACCAATAATGCCTTTTTCTTCTTCTTCTTCTTCTTCTTTTATTATTCACTTCTTAAGCTATGTTAAGGAGTTGAAGGAAGTATAAAGTGACCTCAGAAAATGATTTTGAGTCATTTTGTACTAAAAAACACATACTTGGTAATTTTAAAATATGGACCTCACTAGATGATAAAGATGTTTATGATATCGATGGTGAGGTCACTTTTAATATAGTGGACATAATATATGGGGTATTTTTTCCCCTTTACCCATTGCTTGTCGAAGTTTTTCAATTTTATAAAATACATCTAATCCAAGAAAATGAAAGATTCTCCTGGATAGTCATGCGAATAGTCACCATAAACCAAATTTTTGGGACTAACCTCCGTTTGGATGATATCAGGTATTACTATTACCTCGAAACTTCTCCAGGATCTAGAACATACCACTTTCAAGCTAAGAAAAAGTCTTGTAATCGTGACTTGGCTTCCTAGATCATAAAAAGACATTCAAAGAGATGTCTTAGTGTATTCGGGGATACTCTATGGTGATAACTACTTTTGTCTTCCTCTGCCCCAACATGAAGGATCTCCTAGTAGGATCTTTATCGTTTGTTTTTATTTTATTAAGGATTTATCCTAGATGATTATAATCAACTTGTGATTTTTGTGCAAATCCCTAATGCAAGAGAAAACAAAGAGAGTAAGAATATGGTGTCGTCGATCTCTAGAATGTTTTAAAACAACGAACTCCAATTGGAGTTAGGTCCCAATAGAGGGTTTCCCATATTGATGATACCAGGATCATGCCATGGATTCAACCTGATATTTGAGCTTACATAATAATGGCGAAATTCTGAGTAATGAATAAATCAGTAAAATACATGAGAGAAAAATGAAGATAAAGTTAGAGATATAAGTGATTCGGCTATTGGCCTATGTATACTGTGCAAGGTGAATGTATTTTCACTATACTAAGGGCTCAAAAGACCATTAGAGACATATAAGCTCTCTATTTTTATCTAATTTAGTAGAGTTTCACTAGGGTTTATAAAAGATTTATCCTGATGGAAAAAACATATGGTGTCATATATAGTCCTGGGGGTGTGCAGTATCACCCCCAAGCAAACACTCCATCCCTAGCTGAGGTCGTGGACAATGAGAGAGTGCCAGTTATAGATGTGTAGAGTAGATGTCATTATGAGGAATATTCCTTCACATGGATTGCTGATCTTCGATAATAATTTTATGTAATGTGCTTGAAATTCCCATGTCATGCTTCTCATCCATACATGGCATATCTGAAATAGAAGGGTCTCGATCGAGCCAAGACTATTAAGGATTTATTCTGTGTTGTAGGACGAGATGAGACTTGTTATTTATTTGAGATCGAAGGTCCCATCTCTAACAGTTGTTCTCGATTTGGTACACTAGTGTCTTCGAATGCCGACACAAATATAGATAGATATGAGGTTAGTATCAACCATGAAATAGACTATAGAGCCTAGTATGGTTCCTTGGTGTCATCCAGATGATTCCTTTATGAGACGAGACATATATGGATGAGACTACTCATGCGAGTTTGGATCGGTGCAATGGTATCTTTTGAAGAAATTTTGTGATCGTTACTTTTTTCAGGGTGTCGTTTGGACGAGACCACTCTTGTGTATATCAATTACCCATAGACCTTTGCCTTTAATGTCAGTGAGAGGCTGAGGTTTAAGAACATTATGATTATCTCATATCGTATTAATACATGGTTTCTAAGTTGTATTCGAGGGCATCCACAAGTAACATTAGGTGTAATGGTCATATCAAGACCACTTGTTGGGTCACATTTCACTTATAAGAAGATGTCTAGTTGTCGTTCATCATTGGGTTGTGCCAGAGGCGGTATAATTTCCTAGGCATGCTTGGGCCACACGCGTAACCATTTTGTCACTCATGTGCTTTGGGAGTTGTATCTAATCATCACAACACATTTGGAAACTTTCAAGGGGTTGTTTAGGTTGTAAATGATCCCCCATCCTATCATTTTTTTTAAAATGACTATTTCCCTTTCCCTCTCTTTCTACCATTCTGCTTCCAGTTACACCTCCAATTTCTTTCTCTAGTGTGATTTGTTCCCTTTCAGGTCACCGTCCTTCTTTTCAGGTAATTTTCAACCTTTTATTCCATTTTTTATTAATTTAATTTAGGTGTTTCTTAGTTTTATAGTTTCATAGTTTCTGGTGAGTTTTTTTTACATCGACAACTACTTTGTGCCAGTTTCACCCCTCTGTGATGGTGTTAGTGTGGTGGTTTTTTTATTTTTAGGAGCTTAAACTAGTTTGGTAGGAAAATTAAAATATCTACAAAGTTTGAGGTGGTTTTTTAAGTATTCCAGCGTCATTTCTAACTTAGGTCACCTGAAACTGGGCTGGGTGTTCTTGGCTATTGTTGGTTGAAAACCATCCCATTCACCATATTTGATCTTTCATAACCATAAGACTTAACTGTTAGAATTTTAATCATTTTTGCTCCCTTGTATAAGGCTTGGACAGAGTTGTAATACCTCTACAATGTACATTGTGAGGTGGAAGAGGCTAAGGCTCATTTTAACCGACCAAGGTCCCCTGTACCTCTGACTCTAACACCGGTAGCTTTAAAAAAACCTATATTGTATCTAACGAATCATCCCCACTACAAGACCACACTTCAACTCTTAATTGTGATTTATATTAATAGTGACCTAATGTAGTATTTCTCCAAGGTATATAGTCCCTCCGAGTGTTTATGTCTCCATGATGACCTGGTAAAATCTGGATCTAACTCCTTTGAGGAGGCCATGACAATGATCGTGGCTTGTCCGGGTAAGGCCGAGATGGCCTACTTTGTTGAGTCTAGCACCAGAGGTCATCCTAGAACCTCTTCTCGTCAATAAGGGGACCCTGAGCCTTAAATTTATGATGTCTTAGATGAAAAGACTAGGGGTCATGTTCCCCCAACACTAAATATTCATCATCCTATAACTACTATTACTAAGATAAAGTTTATTAGTCGAGACAGTCATGATAAATCCCTTATTGTTGAGGAAGAAGAGAATGAGGATCCTTATATGTTGGACACAAGTTTTGCCTCGTCCTGCCCCAATGAGGTCATAGAGACTAATATAATTATATGGCGACACATATATGGGATCAAACCCTCCATCAATATGAAGTTACCTTTCGAGGATGAGCAAGCTTTTGACCTTAGAAATAAGTGTGAAATCGCCATTTTACGAGAATATGTTTAAGGTTGGATTTCAAATTCCTCTTAACTTGGCCATCAGGTCCATTATTTCTTCCATTAGTGATATTCCAAATATCACCTCGTCTAGGATCATAAGCCTCGACCACAGCCGACCCTCACCATTCGTCCATAAAAGAGAAGTTGCAACTCACCTTTGAAAGACTCAGCCTACACTAACTCGGATGACTCGTCCTCGGACCTCATCAGCTTTCCGGTATGAGTTATATTCATTATTCCTAAAGTTTGAGCATCCTCGGCCTTGGACTCACCCAGGCCGACGAAGCTAGGTCGAGACTGGTCAATATAACAGTTATCGGCCGAGGTGTACAAGTTTAGCCTCGACCACTAGGGTCGGACAAGGTTATATTACTGAAAGAGCGCGTACAATGGGAGACGCATGGAGATGTGCGTGTTGATGTGCAACACACGTGAGCCAAAACCATTATACCCAGATCATTCTCTCACGCGAGAGAATATTTGATCATCATAACCTATATGTGACGAAGATAGCTAGCTTCTCCCTATTGGCTGGGAACATTTTGAACATGCTTGATGCATGCCTGGGGTGAAATACACCTCCAAGACACTGTAAATGCATATCATATTCCTCATTGTAAAGGATCACATTATTAAAATCCCAGCTAAAACTCTACTCATTTATATACCGAAGAGAGAGAGAGAGAGAGAGAGATTGTGTTGTAACCAGACCATTAGAGCCACATTTACTAGTGGATTTAACTCACACACACACAGTGGATGTAGGCCCTGATTAAACCACTTAAATTCACGTGTTCATCCTCTTCACCTCATCTTCTTCTCTGTTGATGTATTATGTGATTATTTCCATTGTTGTATACCTGTTCGAGCTTCTTATTTTTGTGACTTGGTGGTACCATTTCTGGTATCATCCATTTGGCACCGTCTATGATAACGAGAAGTATCATCTCTTCCCTTCTTTAGCTTATCATCACCAGATTCTCCAGTGGTGAACCACTCCTCCCCATTTGTGGAGATGTTTTACCATAGAAGGAGTTCTTGTTGAGCTACTAAGTTTTTACTCTCCAGTTATATCTCACCCATCAGGTTTAATATATGGCATCATAATTTTCACCACCACCACCAGCTGGTGGTCCTAGTTCTAGAAACGCACCTCCTCAGTCAGAGATGGTTGAAGTAGTGGTGACATTGAAGTCCTTAGTGGCCATCCAACAGGTAATGCAAGAACATTTGTCTGCCTTTAACCAAAATGTGATAATTAGGTCAGGTGGGGTACAACCATAGATGATTACTCCAGTAGCCGTTGAGCACCCTCAGGATACTAGGGGACCACCCCAAGCACCATGCAAAGACCTTCCACCTCTTCAGTGATGGAGGGACGTTGCTGACCCTAGGAATTTATGCATGGGGAGGTAAGGCCAACCCTTCCCATAAGACCGTTATGATGATTATGAGGTTGAAGATGATCAGGCTGATTGCAGTGAGTCATATAAAATATCTAGAAATACGGTACACCCCATCTAAGGAATCAGAGGCCATGATTGGAGGCTATGTCGTGATGCGCAACCAAGGGGCTCACCTTTGATCGATTAAGTAAAGGGTCGACCTTCGAAAGGCTCGACCTATCGGTGATTTGATAGAAAGGTTATCCAGGTTAAGGAAAAATGTTGGCTCAAGGAGATAAGGGACAGACATACCACATACATGTGGATAACACGAGGGAAAAATAGAGGTAAACAGTCGACACTAGTCTGTAGCCAAGGAACCATCTTTTCGACGAGTTGAGGTTACAGGGGATAATATTGTCCAGTACAACATTGTGAAAGCAGTCAAGAGGCCTTGGAAGGACTCGATTCAGAGGTTGGAGAATAAAATTGGGGACATTCTTAAGATCCGAGACCCCTTAAAGAGGGGCTATTCTGAAGTCTCTACTTTTGTAGCTAAGATAATTAGTTTTTTGACCCCTATAAAGTTCAAGCCACCAATGGTTACTCCAAATTATTATGGGAGTACCAACCCTGTGCACCATATAGAGATGTACCAATCGACTGTACACATCTACTCCATCTTCAGATGATATGAAATGCCATGCATTTTCAAGAACTTTGATTGGACCTGTCCATGTATGGTTCACTTCAATCCTGAAGAAGTCTATTGAAAATTTTAAGAAACTCGTAGAACGATTCATCCACAAGAAGACTACTCACATGTTGTACGTTAAGCAGAGGAAAAATGAGACTCTCAGGGAGTACATTACGAGGTTTAATAAGGAGAAGTTAGAAGTGGAGGATTACGAGGAAATTATTGCGTTGACAGCACTAATAGGAGGTCTGCATAAAGAAAAATTGCTTTGAAAGCTTGCTGAGGACCCACCAAATTCTATGGCCGAGCTATTGGCAATGGTCAACAAGGTCATGAACACCGAGGAAGATATGGCAGCTAAGTATGAGGTTGAGAAGGGGACTAGCAGTGGGAGCAAGTTTCAAAATAAGAATAAATATGGAAAAAAGAGATGAACTGATGATAAGTTTATCGGGTACACTCCTCTCATGGTCTGCTACGAGCACATTTTGAATGAGATCAAGAATGTCCGGTCCATAAGGTGGCTTGAAAATCTGAAAGCTCCCCCTCACAAGATGAATAAAAGACTATGGATTGAATTGCACCAAGACCACGAGCACTTGACTGGAAAATTTTTTTCTCTGAAAGACGATATACAGAAGATGCTTAAGGCTGGGAAGATGAGAAAATATGTTAGTAGTTGTTTCCCAAAGAGGGGATGAGATGACCCGACAAATAAAAGGGACAATAAGTGAAAAGAGAATCCTCCTGGGAAAAAGATGATGCCTCATACGATGATGATGGGGACGACCCAGATCTGCCACCAAAGGACGATGGTCCAAAAGGTCACCTTAATATGATTTCGTTCGATGTGAAGATGATTTGTGGGGGCCTAGCAGGAGGAGGCTCAGAGGTAGCTGACAGAATGGCACACGTTAAAGAAGTCAAAGCTCTTCTTAAAGTTGAAGTCGTTAACTCTGTTTTATAGGCGTTAAGTTAGACAAAAGGAAGAAGGTGGATATGGACACTTTGATTATGTGTTTTTCAAGACTCGACTTCAAAGGTATCCTATCCCCCCAAGACGACCCCGTGGTGATTGCAACTAGGGTTCATGGGTACGATGTGCCAAGAATAATTGTTGATGATGGAAGTTCGTTTGATGTTATGTTCTGCCCATGATTAAAAGTCCTGGGACATAACAAGAAGAGGCTCATGCCTTATCATCAGCCATTGAATGGATTTAGTGGTGCGAAAGTCCATCCGTTGGGAATGTATGGGATGGACGTTATGATGGGAGATGTTTGGCCAACGAGGCTCACAAAGAAGTTCAATTTCTTTATAATGGATGAAAGTGTATAAATAACTTATAATATTATTATGGGAAGAGTGGCCCTTAAAGAGTTTGAGGCCATGTCCTCCACTATACACAAAATGGTGAAATTCTCGACTCTTTATAGGGTAAGGAAAGTCCAAGGTGATAAAGTGTTGGCACGGTAATGCTACTCCAACTCAGACGAGGAGAGGGAAGCTCACAAAAATGTAAATAGGAGCTACAATATCGATACCCTGGACCTAAGAGGCGAGAAGAAACTCAATGAGGGAGAATCCGTTGAGGCGGTAAAATTTGTCGTCCTTGATGAGGATGCGCTGGAAAAACCATCTATATTGGCAAAACCCTAAAAAGGAGGTTAAAGAAGAACTGATGAAGATATTGAAGAAGAGGCAAAGAACATTCACATGGAGCCATGAAGATATGCCAGGTATTGACCCAGAAGTTATGTGACATAAGCTCAGCATAGTTGATGATGCTAAGTCGATACAAATGAGAAGATGAGTCTACTCAAGAGAAAAATATGACATTATCAAAGAGGAGGTTAAGAAGTTAGAGAAAGTTGACTTCATTCGGTAGGGCATCTATCCTGACTGGTTGGCAAACGTTGTCATCATCCCCAAAGCCAATGGTAAATGGAGGATGTGTGTTAACTTTACACATCTAAACAAAGCATGCCCGAAAGACAACTTCCATTTTCCCAAAATAGATCGATGGTAGATGCTACATCCGACCATGAATTGAGGAGATTCATGGATGCCGACTCAGGCTACAATCAAATATTCATGGACCCAACCGACGAAGAAAATACAGCCTTTATCAGTGATAAGGGTACCTATTATTATAAGGTCATGCCCTTTGGGTTGATGAGTGATGGGTAAATATATCAGAGGCTGGTCAAAAAAATGTTTAAGACCAGATCGGGAATATGATGGAAGTGTACGTTAATGATATGCTGACTAAGAGCCTCAAGGTCGAAACACATGTGACTGACCTTGAATGCACTTTTGATACGATGGACAAGTACAAGATGAAGCTCAGCCCCTCTAAGTTTGTCTTTGATATAGGAGAAGGAAAGTTTTTGGTATTCATTGTGAATTAGAGAGGGATCGAAGACAATACCAAGAATATCAAGGCCTTATTGGAGATGAAGACGCCTACGACGATAAAGGATGTGCAAAGACTAACTGGCAGAGTGGCAGTGCTAAATAGGTTTGTCTCTAGAGCCACTGATAAATGCCTTACCTTCTTCTGAGTATTGAGAAAAGATTTGGAGTGGAGTGAAGAGTGCGATAGAGCCTTTAAGGATTTGAAGTCCTACCTCGGCTCTCCACTCCTACTATTAAGACCAGTTCAAGGGGAGAGATTGTATCTTTATTTAACACTATGTGAGTTGGCCATTAGTGCCGCTATTGTAAGAAAAGAGGATGGAATCCAAAAACTAGTGTATTTTAATAGTAAGGCACTCCAAGGGGCTGAGCAAAGGTACCTCAAAATGAAGAAGTTAGCCGAAGCACTCATCCATGCCTCGAGGAAGATGAAGCCATACTTTCAGGCACATACCATGGTGGTCCACATAGACTTACCCCTCAGATAACTAATTCACAAGCTTGAGAAATCAGGAAGAATGATGGCTTGGGCAATCGAATTGGGGCAGTTAGACATCATCTATCAGCCAAGAACAGCCATCAAGGGGCAAGCCCTAGGGGATGTTGTGTTCGAGTTCATTTGGGAAGAGGCCGACACTGAAGATGTTGAGGCTATAACCGTGAGCAAGACAGTAGAGTGTGTCCTCCCCCGATCGAGGTCGAGACGAATCCAGCAAGAAACAAAGTGTCCGAGAATGAGGAGGAAAGATATCTTTTTAAGAATGAAATCCTGGAAGAGGGTAGTTTTTCACCAAATGGTATTGTGTAGAGCCTCTTTGTTGATGGGTCTTCATGTGAAAATGAAAGTGGCGCGGGATTGATAGTGTCCGATCCAAATGGGGCTGATATAGAGTACACACTGTGATTCAACTTTAAGGCTTCTAATAATGAATCTGAGTATGAGGCTCTACTGGTAGGTCTTTCCCTAGCCTGGGCACTGAATTTTAGCCAACTCCTTATGCATAGTGATTCCTGGTTGGTTATCAATAAAATTTTGGTGGTATATGAAGCCAAAGATTATAGAATGGAAAAGTAACCGGGAAGGGTTAAGACAATAATAAAGCAAGTGAAGTTGAAAAGGATACCCTGACTGGATAATCACCGAACTGACGCCTTGGAAAGTTTAGCTTCGGCCACCATAACCAAAATCAGATGGACTATCCCAGTAGATGTCCTTTATCGATCGATGACCGAAGGAGAAGAAAATATCATGGAATTTTATTAAAAATGTGAGTATGGGAGCCTCTTGGATGGATCCTATAGCCCGTTTTATTTGAGATGGGGAACTACCCGAGTCCAAGGCTGAGAAGAAGAAACTTAGGTAAAAAGTTGCTAAGTTATCCCTAATAGGAGACATTCTATACGAGAAAGGGTTCCTTCATCCTCTCATCAGATGTGTTCATCCATGTTAGGTGGAGCATGAAGGGTCGTGTTCCAACCACATCAGAGGAAGACCGTTGGCTAAGAGGATCATTATGCAAGGTTATTGGTGGCCAACGTTGGTCCAGGACGTAACTGCTTAGGTAAAGAAGTCTGATAAGTTCCAAAGGTTTGCTATTATACCTCATCAACCTCTTACCTCCATCACATATCCTTGGCCCTTCGCTGTTTGGGGGATTGACCTGGTTGGACCAATTCCTAGAGCTATGAACAATTATCGCTACTTGATCATGGCAATCAATTATTTCTCAAAATGGGTAAAGGCCAAGCCGATGATAAAAATTATAGAGAATAATTCCTTCCACTTTATCAGGAAAAACATCATCTGTAGGTATGGCCTACCCAATACTCTGATCTCTGATAATGGAACATAGTTCAAGAATGTCTCCCTAGAAACATATTATGAGCAAGTAGGTATCAAACAGTTCTTCTCTGCTCCTAGCTGACCCCAGGCCAATGCGCAAACAGAAGTAACAAAATAGGACGATCATTTAGGGGATCAAGAAAAGGTTTGATGATGCCAAAGGAAGGTGTGTCAAAGAAGTATATGCTATCCTCTGGGCATATAGAACAACGGAGAGGACTCCAACCGAGAAAACTCCAGTTATGTTAGCTTATGATTCATAGGTAGTAGTGCCAATGAAGATAGCTCTACCTACTCATAAGATTTAAACCTAAGTCTCGAAAAAGAACATTGTTGAGAGGAGGCTTGACCTAGATCTTGGGGAAGAGAAAAGAGAAGATACTGAGGTTGGGTAAGCTGCCTACCAGCAAAGAACAACAAGGTTCTACAACAAGCGAGTAAAGGCAACTCCATTTAAAGTAGCGGACTTAGTGATGAAGAAGACATGGAAAAAACCCAATAAGCTTCATCCAAATTGACATGGATCATACAGAGTAGTCGTAGAAGTGGTACCGGGGATGTATAGATTGGAAAATCTAGAAGGAGAGCCATTCTTTAACCCATGGAACGCCAAGCACCTCAAGAAATATTACCAATGAGATTTCAATCACATGTAGTCTCTTTTTAATTCCATTATAATACATGTATGTGAGACTCAGATGGTGAGAGAAATATGAATGAAATTATATAAAAATATCAAGTGTTCTCTCATATGTTGTCCATTTATTTGAATACTTATTGTTTATATGTATCAACTCACCTTAAGCCACAAAACACCATTCGTGGTGAAGTAAGCTTAAGTTGCCTTCGGTGATACGACAACCCAGGTGGGGTCAACCTCGTATGTGGGTTGTCAATAACATCGAAAGACATTTAATATTAAAACATCATTAATTTTGTGAATGTTCTCCCACGGTCGAGATGACTGTGCATGGATGAGACAACTCTCTATACACTCTCAAAACGATGAGGGAGGACTTGTGCTTAAACACCATAATCTGGTGGATGAAAATTAAAAATCACTTAATTGTGTGGTTAATATTCAAACACCATTAACTTAGTGAATGTGCTCCCTTAGTCGAGACGATTGTGCATGGGCGAGATGAATCTCCATACATTCTCAAAACGACGAGGGAGGACTTGTGCTTAAACACCATAATTTTGTGGATGCAAATTAAAAATCACTTAATTGTGGTTAATATTCAAACATCATTAACTTGGTGAATGTGCTCCCTCAATCGAGACGACTGTGCATGGATGAGATGACTCTCCATACAGTCTCAAAAAGACGAGGGAGGAATTGTGCTTGAACACCATAATTTGGTGGATGGAAATTAAAAATCACTTAATTGGGGTTAATATTCAAACATCATTAACTTGGTGAATGTGTTTCCTCGACCGAGATGACAGTGCATAGACGAGATGACTCTCTATACACTCTCAAAACGACGAGGGAGGACTTGTGCTTAAAAACCATGATTTCGTGGGTGAAAATTAAAAATACCTTAATTGTGGTTAATATTCAAACATCATTAACTTGGTGAATGTGCTCCCTCTGCCGAGACAATAGTGCATGGAAAAGATGACTCTCCATATACTCTCAAAATGACGAGGGAGGACTTGTACTTAAACACCATAATTTGGTGGATAAAAATTAAGAATCACTTAGTTATGGTTAATATTAAAACATCATTAACTTGGAGAATGTTCTACCTCGGCCGAGACGAGGTAGGACTTGATTATGATTGATTTATGGTTGATTTGCAATATTATCTTGTTTGAGTATGATACGACAGCACAGTTATGGCATGAAAGTGAATCAGGAGAAAATGAAAATAAGAGATCTATAAGAGATTCCATTTCACAAAATACAAAGTACATAAACGCCAAAATACTTCAAAGAATAAAAAGTGTTCATAATAAAAAAAATAGAAGTACAATAACAAGAGGGTATCGGTCACAAACGACCATCCTAAGAAGTTGGATCAAGATTGATGGTGGGAGTTTCCTCGGTGTTAGGCTTAGTTCCACCCTTGACCTGTGTTTCCCGGTCTGGGACATCAATCTAAAAATTAGCCCTGGCCTCGACCACCGCCATCAGCTCCATGTACTCCAGAGCAACATCAAAGATGAGGTCAGACAAGTTTGGAGCATCTAATACGGGCCAAATAGAAGAGACGACCTCAGTGAACTTGGTAGCAATCCACCGACAAGCCATCTTTATGCCTCTCTCTCTAGGTAGATGATGCCAAAGATACCAAACTCATCTGAAGACTTGAAATATTCGACGGCCTCAGCCATGATCTTCTCAAGGGACTTAAGAGACAATGCCTCATCTTTTGCCCTCTCCACAAAAGATGCCAGATCCTTAGTATGAGAGGCTGATTGTGAAACCAAGGCGTCGTATTTCTTCTTAAGCAAGTCATCCTTCGTCTTTCGTAGGTCATTTTTAAGCTTCAGGTCGTTCTGAGATTGCTCAAGGTCGGATTGGCATAACTCCAAGAATTTCTTTATTTTCTCTTCAGATTTAAGAGATTTATCGACGTCTTGAACCTTGGTATAGTTCTCAACCATCCACTTATTGGCCGAGGTAAAATGACATACAGACTGTAAAAAACAGGAAAGCATATTAGTACAGACAAGATGAGAATATGGGAAAAGATTTGTGCTTAAAGAAGAAAATAATTACCTGAGCCATCAGATGAAGGCCTAAGTCAAAGACCTGAGGGGAATCCATCTCCCCCAAGAACTCGTAGTCGTCCTTAGTGGGGAATCCTAGCATGTCCCTTTTAAACCTTGTGGCTGAGAGGATGATTGAGCTCGGGCATTGCCTAAATTGGGCAATGTTATTCTTCTAGTACTCCTAAAATGAGTCCCTAGAACAAGAGCTTAATATAGAGCTTCTCGGAACTGATGAGCCTGGGGGGATAACCCTCATCCTCTGAGAGTATCTCTCAAGCCGACCCTAAAGAGGAACTAGATCATGAGTTCTTTTTTTTCCAACCTCGAATTGTTTTGGCCCTGTAACTGTCGTCTTCATTGATTTACCCTTACCAGTCAGCTGATTCTACTTGTTCAATGCGTCACGGAGACTCAGCACATTCATGTTCCAAGATTCTTCAGATATATTTGGCCAAAGATCTGTAGTTCAAGATCAGAGGAGGTTAGTAACAATAAAGTCAGAGCCTATAGAACACTTGAAATCTATTATAAAAAATAAGGTCACTCACTCAGCTCGGCCAGGGGGTCAACCCATAGGCTGATCTTATCTAAAAAAGAAGGAGTCACTATATCTTCAAACTTGGGAAGAAGACCTTCCTTCCCCAAACTCTACAAGTACTTCACCCTCTCCTGGTTTGGTATGCATAGGTCGGGGTCCAATTTGGCACACCTTGTAGGGTTCGCCCATGTATGAGGAATCCTCAGTTTATCCTATGATATATCAACATCGGTCGGGAACTCCCAAGCTCTAGAAATAAAAAAAACCTCGGCTTCCAAAAATAGTTAGAGGTTTGGGTGCCTTGTATTATCTTCTTTCCAAGATTCCTTGCCCCCAAATGATAATAGCCTGCCAGGGCCTTCGAAGACGATGCGTGGTAGTAGGCTTTGAAGATCTCTGTGGAGTGGTGGTCCGTGTATTCGTTCAGCCACAGTGTTATGTAGCCTAGGATAACCCTCCAAGAGGGTGGCACCAGTTGGGTCCGAGCTAGATCCAATTTTGAAAGAATGTTTCATACATCAGGGTGAAAGGGTAAGCTAAAGCCGAGTTTGAACATTTCCTCATAAACTGCGGTCTCTGCCTTTCGGCCACCGTAGGCCCCTTGCCCTCGAATGGTACGCGTATGGTTATGTCAGACTTAATGCCGTAAAGATGTCTCCAAAGGAGGAGGTCAGATTCTTTAACTGATGAGGGAAATAGCTCGATGAAAGTATAGTCAATAGGGACCTCTTCCCCAGAGAACCTTCCTTCATTATTTTCATGATCATCTCCTGCCTTGGCCTCAGACGGTGAAAGTCCATCTGGGAACCTCTATTGGAATTCAACACCTCTTATGGCACTCAAAGGGACGACGAACGGTGGAGGGGGAACATTTGGGGTCGGCTAGGAAGATTCATAGATGACTTGGATTGAAGACCCGCTAGAAGCATACTCATTAATAACCAAGAGAGAAGAGTCATCTCGGCCATAAGTCTCAACTTTTCTTGATGATGTGGTGTGAGCTAAAGTCCCGGCCACATCAGGATCAACAACATGTGAGGCAGACAACCTCATGGCCTCTTCAAAAGAATCCCTCTTGTCGATCGGAGGAAAAGACGACCCAGTCATCTCACCCCCTATGAACCTCAGAGGGAGTTGGGTATATAGTCTTAAAATGAATTGGAAATATGGTTCGTACCCAAATGGTGTCATCTTTACGCTTTGCCTCATACTCTTCCTCTATCCTACGAATTTCCTGAAAGCACCTCTCCCTAAGTGTAGGAAATTACTCAGCTAACTTGTATAGCCTTTGTAGCATCCAAGGGCCGAGGTAAGACTTGAATAGTTTTCAAGAATTTTTTTTTAAATGCCAACAACTTAAAACGTTGACCAATGTTGACTCAAAGATTAAAATTACAGAAATGAATCATTTTTCCTGCTCCCAAACCAAGAATAGTTTGAAGGCTCACCGGGGAAAATGATCGGAGTCTCGTCGGAGTAAAATTAAAAGCCAAATGGAGGCTCAAACAAACAAAAAACAAAACCAAAAATATTCCTAAGGGACTATACCCACCCAAAACCACCACATGCAACCAATGAATGGGCCCTAACAGCCAAACTAAGTCACCGGAGTTGGAGTTAAATTCTCCGAAAAAGAGAAGTCTCAAAATAAGCTAAGAAACTATAAACGCTTGAGTGAAATGGTGGAAGAAGATTACCTGGAAGGATAAGGATATGGAGGAAGCAAAAACGATCATGAAAAATAACTTGGAAGCACATAAACTAAGGTCTAAAGCTGTGGTTTAGAAAATATGGAGCGTTGAAGAAATGAGTTAAGGAAGAATATAGGTTAGAAAAATAAACTAATTTATATACTAGTAAGTATTTGCGCACGCTTTACAAAGAGGCGCATAGTTTACCATAACCCTCATTATACCAAGAGCAAAACCTTAAGCGTCTAAGCCTTCATTCACACCTCGATTGGACACAAGCCTATAGGAAGTGTGATAGTTGTCAATTCAATCTTCCACTCACCTGATGGCTGCCATGTGTCCTTCCAACAGTGATCAACAACATCACCAGACTACATAAAATCATTACCCCTCAGCCTCATCCAGGTGTCAGAGGCTAAGGTCTAGGGGTGATTGATATGCCAAATATCACCTCATCTATGATCATAAGCCTCGGCCACACACGAACCTCACCATTCGTCCGGAAAAGAGAAGTTGCAACTCGGCCGGAAAGAATCGACCTACACTGACTCGGATGACTCAACCATGGCCCTCAGAAGCTGTCCGACACAAGTTATCTACATTATTCATGAAGCTTGAATGTCCTCGACCTCACCCAGTTCGATGAATCTAGGCCGAGACTGATCAATATGACAGGTGTTGGATGAGGTCTACAAGTTTAGCCTTAGCCCCTAGGATCGTCCAAGGTTACATTACTGATAGAGTGCGGGCATTCAGAGACGCGTGGAGATGTGCACGTTGATGTGGGGGGGGGGGTGTTCCCCTTCATATGGATGATTAACATAGCCAAAAGAATTTATTGTTCACAACGAAGCGCGCCAAACAAACCCACTTCGAAGATTTTATACGATAGTGGTTCGTAGGACCCACCTCGAAGACTCTACATAAGCAAGTGGCTCACAGTGCTCTATCTTGAAGAGCCTCCAACGGACTTGTCTTGTAGGACCTAGTTCGAAGAACACAAGTCACCCAAATGACAATAGTTTGTAATAAGAAATAGAATGTTGTATTATGTACTTTATCTTATGAATATATACGTTGACTAAGGCTATTTGGTACCTATGAGGGACTATGACTGGCAGGGCATGGGAGGGCTTTCATGCCCTATCAAGAAACCTCCTCTTGGGAACTTTGTAGGGACATAGTTTGGAGGATTGAGAACAACACAATGTTGGGAATTATTACCAACCCTCTTGGCACACTTGGACAAAAATTCACTTCGGACGAATGTCACTCGAGCCTACTCATTGCTTACCTACTTGAGTGAACCTTCTCGAGTCATTAGAGCTCCCTCAATACTTTCCCCCTCGAGATAACCTCCTTGATGTACCTTCGGCGTCAGCCCGCCTGACTTAAGTGACGTAATACCAAATAATAACCACTGTTTGAACCACTTCCTAACGTCACGGTGTCTGATGTTTAGAAAATCAAGAATATAGCACTCAAGTGCCTTTATCCTTTGGATGGCAAGTATAGTTCACCAAATTTGACCGTATAGCCATCCTAGAGTAAGCCTCCGACTGAAAGGTCATATCCTTTATTAATGACTTCAATACTTCCAACCAATAGAATGTTTTCCCGCCAAAACTACCAGATCCCATGCACTAAATGTAGTATCTCATGCATTTAATGCACTAGACCAGAGGGATCGATGGCATGATGACTCAAGCAACCTCTCCCTCCATATAAATAACACCAAAATAAACACATCAAGGAGAGAGGATCCAGAGCCCAGAACTACTGCCCAATTTTCCTTATACCAGATAACTCTCGCGAGAGCATTAACTCCCATACGCGTTTAATGCACCCATCATTGGGCATTAACTAAGCTTGAAGTTCCTCCCTTGTCTTTATTGTGCCTAGATTGCTTATTCTTTCTACCCCCGACCACGCTACTTGCTAGTCCCATTCATAAATTGCGTTTGCCATATGTTGCCTATGTTGCCTATGTTCTTAAAAACAACTTTGAATATTAGATATGTATGTCTCTTATCCGCTTGTGTCTCTGACCTATACTCTATATCTAATGGTGTTATTCCCGATCTTAATAAGGGGTTATGTCTCGCTTAATACTAACGGTATTTGAAGAACCCACATCTTACATTTGGCGACTCTACTCAGGAGGTGTTCTCTTTTGAAAAGAGGCCAGAGGATAACACCATTAGAAACATTAATTTCGACGCCATACAACGTGAAGAAGAGGCGAACGATGCTGCGTTGCCTGAAGAGGGAAAAACGACAAGGACATAGCATAGCGCACCTGGCATTTGTATCACAGAGATGATGGCCATGCAAGGGGGAATGGGCCTGGCGCAGATGCATGGGATGATGGGACTATTTATTGAGTTCATTAAGACTCCGGAAACCCAATAAATGTTGGGAGCCCCCACAGGAGTGAGTTTTTTCACCACGCCACTAGCTAATATATCAGCTCCAGCTGTTACTGGAGGGGTGGCGGCGCTTACTTCCATTAACACCTTCCTCATGGTTCCACCACCCTCAGGCGGTGCGTGTCCTACCACTCTCCCACTTGTGAAAATGGGACTGACGTCGCAAAATGGTGGAGTAACCCTACTATCCCTAGCTGTCTGGGTAAGTCAAGGAGTAGGAGCGTCAACCTCAGTGATCCCGATGAAAATGACACCGTCGTCAGGTAGCCCCTCGCCAACCAATTTAGAATATATGAAGAAAGAGTTGCTAAAGTTCATAGTCATGTCTAAAGGGGAGAGCTCCTCCATATGTGATGACTTTCGTACTCCCTACCCAGAGGAGTATAACAACTAACTCTAGCAAGTGGGTTATATTTCCCCGATCTTTGAAAAGAACACAGGTAAAGGTGTGAATTCCAAGGAACATGTGAAAAGGTTCATCGAGAATCTAGGGGCCCATTGAAATGACAAAAAGTTAAGGCTAAGGGAGTTCTCAAAATCCCTGACAAACACGTGGTATTCCCACCTAGCTCCGGGTAGTGTAAGTTCTTGGGAGGAATTATACGTTTTGTTTGTGCAAATGTTTTTCTTGGTTGAGGACGAGTTCACACTCACCCAGCTCGCGTGCGAGAAATAAAAGTCAGGAGAGTATGTTGTGGCCTATATCTGACGGTTTCATGAGTGCTCCCTAGATGTGTGAGAGGAGACGCTAGAGGACAATCTTTTACAAGTATGTGCAGAGGGCTTGTTGCTCGAATACATATGTCACTTGATTAACGATATAAGAGAAGGTACGTTTGTAACCTTCTTAAAGGAAGTAAAGCATATCACATTAGTGGTAAAACCCATAGTACCACCTCCCGTTTTGCCTAGCTTGCTGATGAGGCCAACAATTACCTCGGGGAGGGAAATACCATTGAGGATTAACTACGCAGATGATGGGGGTAGAGAAGGAGGTGCTGGAAGTCGAGGAAGTAGAAGGGGTAGAAGTAATAAGAGAAGGTTTGAAAATGAAGAGGATCCTCCTGAGCTACCTTACCCGGTGGAGAAAGTTTTGAACCCGTACGATCTCATGGTCCGTGATAAAATTTATAGGCCGATTAATGCCCACACCGCAATGCTCACTCGAGAAGACATAGAGAAACCCATTATTGCGCACTACACCAAATCTGCACTATTGTTAAGGTCATTGACCCTGACAAATCACCCTTGTTAAGGTCAAAGACCGTGACATTTTGAGGTGAGACAACTTTTTTTGTCATGGTCGTGTCACGATCATTTACCTTGACACAAAACTCGCGTTTTGTGTCACGGTCGTGTCGCGATCAATGACCGTGACACGTTTGTCACGGTTATAAACTGTGACAAAGCCGTGACCCTTCTAAAAAAATTGTCACGGCCATTGATCGTGACACGTCCGTGACAACTTTTTGTCATGGACGTGTCACGGTCAATGACCGTGACAATTCTGGGCAGAATTTAAAAAATATCTGCTGGGCAGTATGGCCACTGCCACTGCCCAGCAGTATATTTGTACCTGTTATAGCAACGTTGTACCTGTTCCAAACATCATATATCCAAACAAACTGAAGATAATGCAAATATATATTCAAAATAGAAACTATTTAAGAAGAAACAACATCACCATCAATTATCTCAAATCTACAAACTATTTGCATGGAAAAGAGATTTTGTACCGCGACGCTCGGGGACACCTCCTTATCCTTCCCTTCTCGTCCGAATAGCCACATAAGTATAGAGCATATGTGGCCTACCCTTAGGGCCACTCCCTGTCCCCTGAATTGAAATAAAGTAAAATTAGTATCCGCCCCTCAAATATAGATAAATATAAATTGAAATTGAAATCGAAATCGAAATCGAAATTGACATATAAATATAAATACATTACCTGTAGTGTCACTCAAACAGCTAACTTGAGCTCATATGGCACCTCCTTCCAAGTAATGTACCCCGGGAAATCGTGTCAAATATAATTCTCTTCATATCTAAACACTAAGAAATACCATAATCCTATGGAGTTATGCGTTGCAAATTCCTTCCAACCGTTGTGTAGCCAAAAATCAGCAATTGAAGATGTCAATTCCACCTTTCAATGGTCTCCCATGTTTTGCTAGAAGTTCCAAGTGGTGGGGTATGGAAAGTGGAATTGACAACTTCAACTGGTGATGTTTGGCTACATAACGGTTGAGAGGAATTTGCAGAGCATCGCTCCATAGGATTATGGCATTTCTTATTGTTCGGAAAGACGAAGAGATTCAGTCTCCTCTCCACAAATAGGACACCCCAAATAACTATGTACTAATCACCTATTAAAGGGAAGAAGCGTATATTCATGGATTAGTATAAACAAAACTTAGATGTAGTTGAAATATTTATGTATTAATATCCTCTCCACACACGCACACTACACAAGAGTGAAAATGATAAAGTGCAGATCAATTAAAAGCATTAAAAATGGATGTTTCGGTACAAATTGAAATATTTATTACAAATTGAAAAATTGTATCAAATTCGGGTTATCATAAAAAATGGATTGATATTCGGTAGGAGCAGCCAAGTCATCCACACTACTATTTAGACGACTTGGCGCGTGTTGGACAATTGACCACGGCTCGTTGTTGATATACTCCGAGTAAAACACTTGCTTAACCTTTTGGAATGCACAAACAAACGGCTCATCGCTCACGTGGTCGTTGCTCTTCAACTTGGACAAGTCAACCATGATCAAATTGGTGACATGATCAACTTTACAAGCATTTTTATCCTCAACTCTTACCCATTCACAGTAAAATACAACCTCTTTGAAGCTTATATAATCCAATTCAAATATATTTTGGATTATACCATCGTAAGTCATTTCAGCTTCAACGAGGTTTTTATCTTTTGCGCTCGCTCGAAAGAAAGTAAGAGCCTTGTATGAAATTCCCAAGTTCTGTACATTTGTACTTTCCTCGTACACTTTAGCGCCGAAAATGTAACCGTTCAATCGATACTTTTTGTACTCTTGTGCCATGAACAAGGGTCCAGTGGCTAGACGAGCAAGCCTTGATGTCGCATCACCCATCTTTAGGAGCTGAGAATATAGATAAATTAATTATATTAGTGGTAAAATTTGAGTGTAATGTAACGTTATATAACGACTGTTTTCATTATAATTACCTCGTGTGTCAACCATAGCCTAAATTCGTTGTCAGATTGTACCATTGTTTTTCGTCTTTTATTGTTCTCACAGGCTTCATATTTACTGCATATTACAAAATTAATCATGTATAAAATAATCTAAAATAATGTTAAACATTATAATATTCGAAACTTACTTTTTCCATTCTTCGACATCTTCATGTGTGTCAAATAGATAACGAGCTACTTGTTCATGTTGCAAACTCGTTAATTTCACTCTTTTTCCCATCACATTACCACCATCATCGAGGAATTCATCAGTGTCATCAACGCTGGTCGAGTCAGGCATATATTTCTGAGTATATATTGATGACTCCACGGTGATGTATTCCTCTGCAATTGATCCCGAAATATATCGCGTATTCTTGACGTAATCTTTAAAAACTTTCATCAATCATTCAAATGGATACATCCACCGATACACTGTGAAGGAGGGAGGTTGAGTGGGGCTAGGATCATTGGCCATACACTCTG
This sequence comes from Sambucus nigra, assembly GCA_949130495.1. Taxonomy (NCBI): domain Eukaryota; kingdom Viridiplantae; phylum Streptophyta; class Magnoliopsida; order Dipsacales; family Adoxaceae; genus Sambucus; species Sambucus nigra. Next base: position 511,786,561 of record OX422217.1, on the reverse strand, counting down.
ATTGGTGCTTAGATTTCCAAATGGATTGAAACCATCTGTTGATATAGCCAAACGAATGTTGCGTTGTTCTCGAGCAAAATCGGGATACTCAAAATTCATCCTCCGCCAGGCAGTAGAATCAATAGGATGACGCATGATATTACCCCCTACTTCTTCCCTAGCATGCCAAGTCATTGCCTCTGCAATCCATGGTACTGTGAAAAATCGCTTTAATCTAGGCCCAACGGGAAAATATTTCAATACTTTTTGAGGAACTTTTGAGCTTGTGCATTCCTTACTAGTAGATTGGACATATCTAGGTTCATCGCATACCGGACAACGATCGATTTTTGATACTCCTTTCGGTATAGTATGCAGTCATACACACAAGCATGAATCGATTTATACTTCATTCCCAAACCTTTCAAACTGTTCTTCATAACAGGATAGCTATTTGGAAGTGTATTCACCTTGGGTAATAAGCCCTTCACCCATTTCAAAATTTCCGTCACGCTATTGCCAGACAAACCGTACTACCTCTTCAAACTGTGCAAACCAACCATGGCATGTAAAGTTGTTTGATCTTTCTCACAGCCAGAGTATAATGGTTGGGTAGCCTTAAATTTTAAACTTTGGTAGTCATCGTCAAGTTTTATCGTGTTATCTTCACGAGCACTTGAATCTTCTACATCATCAGTAACCTCATTCTCCTCAGCTTCATAAACTCCGTACGCATCATCAACTAAATCCTCTAACATATTATGATCTACTTAGTCCCCTTCTACATCTATTCTACTTATTGAAAGTTGTTGTGAAGGTTGGTCGGGGACAAAAGGAACTTTCAATTCACCGTGAAAACTCCAAAATCGATAACTATCTTGCATACCCGATCTTAACAAATGTAGTTCAACTATTTTCCACTCAAACACCTTACCATTCTTACACCTAGCACACGGACACAGAAACTCTTCATCATTACGACATCTCTTTGCATATATATAAATGGAAGAGAGAGAGAGAGAATTAAACCTGAAAGTAGAGAGAGAGAGAGAGAGAGAGAGAGAGAGAGAGAGCGTCGAGAGAGAGAGAGAGGGAGGGAACGGCGTGGGAGGGAAAAAAGAAGGGGGAAAGTGTATTTTCTGCTAACATTGTCACGGTCGTGTCACGGTCATTGACCGTGACAATTATTTAAAGAATTTTCACGATCAATGACCGTGACAAGTCCGTGGCAAGTAAATTTGTCATGGACTTGTCACGATCAATGACCGTGACAAGTTCTTGTCATGGTCGTGTCAAGGTCAATGACCGTGTCACAAAATGCGTATTTTTTGTCACGGTCAATGACCTTAACAAGGGTGGCCGGCTGAAAGGTGACAATTTGGCCATTTTATTGTAGTGGCGCACTCCATAATATGGAAAATAATCTTACTAAAGTATGTTTTTAATTAAGGAGGTTGATTGACCGCCATGTGAAGAATGGAGACATTGAGTTGCCACAGAAAAACGTAAATGACAACCCTTTACCATCCCACGGGGCTCATATAGCTAGCGCCTTCGACGAGGAGGCTGAGCCATTAATGATGGAACAGTGGATCGAGGGGAATGACCCCGAAGGCACCACATGGAGAGGCTTCGAGGATTCTCTCGAAGAATGCACTTTCAATCTGGCTTGCTTGCATTTAGATGATGATACTGAAGATAGAGAGGACTAAGAAGGAGAAGCATATGATGCTGATGAGATGCTCAGCAAGCATATGGGAGCCTTTTCTCTTGGAAAGGTCAATGCAGTGATAGCATATGATGAGGCTGTATATAAAGATGTGGAAGAAGTTTATGAGCTCGAGAATAATCGTACGAATCCATGGATTGAGTGTGTAGCTGTGGCCTATTTTCCAAAGTTTGGCCAGTTCTTAGACCAAGTTGGCCTGCCTGAAGATTCCCGACTGGAAGTTACGAGGGCCATTCTAGAGATTAAAAAGAAAAATGTAGCCCCACATTTGAAATGGAAGGGGTATATGGCTAAGTTGGTGAGTAGGTATCTCTCGGAGGTCACGTTCACGGAGGCGGATAGGATGATAAAGTACCTACACAACAAGCCTTTATATGTTACTGCATAGGTGAATGACTGCATTTTCTTATGAGTATTGTTGGATGGGGGGCATCCAGCAACATAATGCCTATCGGATCTTTCTATGCCACCGATTTGTCGGAGATGAGGATAATTCCCCATTCGTTGGAAATATCGGATTATGACAATTAGTCCTCCAAGTCAGTGGGCTACATCAACGTGGGCATTACGATGGGGAACATTACTTCCGATATTAAATTCCGCCATCATGAATTGTGAGCCGTCATACCAGCTATTGGTGGGAAGATTATGGATGCACAACTGTGGGTTAGTACCCTCCACCTATCACCAATGTGCTAAGCAAACATAAAGGGTAAGGAGGTGGTGATACGGGCTACTAAGAAACCTTTTGCAAAGGAAGAGGCCCATATGGTGGATGAATCTTTCTATACTGATCTGGAGGAAGAGGCTACTATGATGACAAGATATACTGGGGGGATAAGGATCCCATCAACTCGAGAGAAGGTGAGGGCACCTGCTCGAATAATTGTGACTTATAAAGAAGAATGTGATCTAGTGGCAGTAAGGCCCCTAGCCTATTAAGACAACTTCCTGATCGGATGACCCTGTGAATTGACCCCATTGAGCACCAATTTCAGACACAAAGCGTCTTTAGTAGGCGAACAGTGAAGGAGGCGGATGAGAATCATAGAAAGAGACCTTTACAAAGAGACGTGGCCCGACATTGCAAGCGGGTGGTTTTTCCTAATGACAAAATTATTTATAGACTATGAAGGTGTGAGCGGGCAGTCGAGAGACTATACGATGAAGCTGAACCGGTTTATGAATTCTTCCTGGTGGATAACCAGGGGCAAAGCCTAGTGATTAATAACTCGGGTATCTAAGATTTTGTAGAAGAAGTAGAGGAAGAGCCAAAATTCATGAAAGATGGACCTAGGGCACATATCCAAGGATTGGAAAAGATTGATTTGGCTAGGAAAGGTGGGGATTCGAACCCTATCTTTATCTCGAAGGACTTGAAGGGAGCCCCTCGAGAGGGCTTAATAAAGATTCTGGTGGGCGTCAAATATGTTTTCACATGGAAGTACACTGAGATGCCTGGGGTTGATACAGAGGTAAGTAGCCACAGACTGAATGTCTTGCCCTCAGCGATCCAGGTGAAACATGCCAGTCGAACATACAAAGCAGAGTTGGATTTGACGATAAAGGAATAAGTACAGAGGCTGCTCATGGCGAGGTTTATAGTTTCGATACAGCACCCGATATGGTTGTCTAGTATTGTACATGTGGGAAAGAAAGACAAAAGACAAATCAGGATATGTGTAGATTTCAGGGATCTGAAGCGGGCAAGCCCGAAGGATGAATTCCCACTTCCCTCCATTGATAGATTGATCGATGCAACAGCGAGCCATGAGAAGTATAGATTTATGGAAAGGTACGTGGGCTATAATCAGATAAAAACGGATCCAGCTGACGCGGAGAAGACTGCCTTTTGAACACCCTTAGGCAATTTTATGTACACGATCATGCCTTTCGGATTGAAGAATGTAGAAGCCACCTACCAGAGGACGATGATGGCCATATTCCATGACCTTTTCCAGAAGACTATGGAAGTCTCGTTCGAACTACCTGGGTAGACTTCGAATAAGAAATCCGGGCAGACCCCTATTCTTCTCCAAATTCGATTTTTCCAACTTTTAATCTTCAATATCAATCCAAAACTCAACCCAAATCTAATTTAATGTTCCTAAACTATTCCAAATTACCCTAAGATACTTTCTAATACAAATTAAAGGTCAAATCCTTATTTACTCAAACGGAATTCAATAATTTCTTCAATTCCTAATGAATCTCTTAAATATGAACCCATAATTTATTTAAACTTTCAAAACTCCCAATTAATTTCATGATTTCCAACATATAATTATCAAATTTAACAGGTCTAAGAGGGAAGATCCTCTACATGCAAACCCATCTCCAATTCATAAGGTTTATTTACAAATTAGTCTAATTAAACCTAAATTTTCATTTCGATAAGTTTATATCATCTAATCTAAATCAACAAGAACAACATTTTCTAAAAGAGGAGCAATATAAACACTTGCCTTGGGATGGATTTCTGATTCTCTGATTGAATTTTATATGTGAATGATCCTCTCGTCGCGATCTACACTTTGGTGTAACTATTTGTGAGAAATTTCCAACTTTTGGCTTTGTTCTCCAATGGGTCTACTTCCTCATTGGTTCTCCCTTTCTTTCTCCCTCTTTCTCACGTAGGTTGCAAATGACAGACCCCTACCCCTCTATGTTCCTATTTTCGTCCATTTAATTACTCAAAAATCCCAAAAGACTAAAATACCCATCCGAGGTGTCATTTTGGGCAAAAATGCCCCGGACACCAAATATAACACCCGAGTAGTATTTTCTAACTATTTCTACCCTTCCGGACACACTGATGCACTCAAAATAGTCATTCGAGTTATATAAAAATAATTTACCTTTTTAAACCCAAAATATATATTAGTGATGCGACACATACGTGCATCCCAAATAATTATTTCCTAATTGTCGTGTATCTTGTACCTGGATATATTATTATTTTCGAACCATCTATTACATTACTTACTACGTAATGTTCAACATAGCTATTACTCAACATGATTTCAACATAATTATTTTCAATAACTACTAACTCTCAACATCCTAGTAATTATTACCATTAAATTGGATTAATTATAAACTAAATTTTCTCCCTTAAATTAAATTAATCCAAATTTCCATAATTTCATAATAAAATAAATATGCATAAAAATACGGGGTATTACACACTCCCCCCCCCCCCCCCCCCCCACACACACACAATAACATAATTTCATCCCAAAATTAAAAAATGGAAATTTTCCTGGCAAGAATAACTATGGATAACGCTCACGTATGTCATCCTCACGCTCCCAGTAGATTCCACAATATTATGGTGCCGCCATTGAACACGGACTAGTGGTACTGTCTTTGACCTCAACTTCCTCTCGCTACGATTTAGGATAGCAATCGACCCCTCCTCGTAGGAGCTATTAGGCTGTAATTTGATCACCTCCAACGCGATGTGAGTATGGGCCAAATCGTCTCGAAGAGATATCCTCGGCTAAGAGATATGGAACACGTCATGGACCCTATGTAAATGCCCCGGTAACCCAAGTCTATAAGCAATTGGCCCAATCCCCTCGATAATAGGGAATGGCCCTACATACCTAGGTGCCAACTTTCCCTTCGTCCCAAAATGCATAACTCCCTTCATAGGAGATACTAGAAGTAACACCTGATCCCCCACATTGAACTCCCGAAAATACAGTTTGGCGTCGATGTATATCTTTTGTCGATCTTCAGCAACCCGAATATGGTTCCGTGTCAACTCTACCCTTGCCGAAGTATCTTCAATCAACTTTGAACCAAGTAACTTGTTGTCCCCCACCTCCAACCAACATGCTGGTGAACGACATGGTTTTTCGTATAATGCCTCGAATGAATCCATACCGATAGTAAACTGGTAGGAGTTATTATAGGAAAACTCCACCAGTGGGACCCAGCCTCCGCCAAATTCAATGATGAACATATGAGACATGTCCTCTAACATCTGAATTATCTGCTCGGTTTGTCCATCCATCTGCAAGTGATAGGTTGTGCTCAGCCGTACCTCCGTACCTATCTCCTCCTGAAAAATCTCCTAAAACCGAGATACAAACATAGACACAATGTTAAGAGACACCCCGTGAAGTCTCACTATCTCTGCTATGAATATCTGGGCGTACTATCCCGTGGTGTAATCCATCCGGGATGGCAGAATGTAGGATACCTGGGTCAGTCGCTCCACTATCACCCATATGGAATCGTGACCCATATGCGATGTAGGTAATCCCATGATGAAGCCCATGGAAATGTTATACCATTTCCACATAGGAACCTCTAATGGTTGTAGAAGTCCCGCTAATCTCTGATGGTCCACCTTTACCAACTGACAAGTGGCACCTTTCGAGACGAACTCGGCAATAACCTTCTTCATCACGCTCCATAAGTACTGTCTTCAAATATCCTAGTACATCTTATCCCCACCGCGATGTACCACAAATAGTGAACCGTGAGACTCTGTCATCACCTCGTGTTGCAAGTCTTATCCCTCAGGAACAACCAACCTTCCATTGAAACGTAAAGCCCCATCTGAACCCACGGTATAAGACTCGCCCCCCTCTGATAGAAGCTGTACTATCTGACTCTGGAAGAACTGATCAGCTACTTGAGCCTGTACTACTCTCATAATAATCTAGGGCATAACTGTCATCACAGACATGAATGATCGAGCCACCGCACCCTGGTGTCCTAATTCCTTCCATTTCGCTTTCCACACCTCGTCCACCTCCCCTACTGGCCTACGGCTCAACGCGTCTTCTACCACGTTAGCCTTCCTCGGGTGGTATTGGATATCAAAATGATAACCCTTCCCAAACTCAAGCCACCGGCGCTGGCGCATATTCAGCTCCTTCTGTGTGAAGAGGTACTGTAATGACTTGTGATCTGTGAATAAGTGAAATCTATCCCCGAGGAGGTAATGTCTCCAAATCCAAAGTGCAATACTGATCGCCGCCAACTACCACTCATGGGTGGGGTAATTCCTCTCGTGAGGCTCAAGATTATGGGAGGCATAAGCTATAGCCTAATCCTCCTGCTGGAGTACACCCCTAAGTCCTAATAAGGACACATCAGTGTAGACTAGATACTCCACTCCCGATCTGGGCAGTGCTAACACTGGTGCTGAGGTTAATTTGTCTTTCAACTCATCAAAGGCCAACTGATAGGCGTCACTCCAGATAAACAGCACCCCTTTGTGAGCCAAATGTGTCAACGGACCCGCTATCTTCGAAAACCCTCGAATGAACTTCCTGTAGTATCCGACTAGGCCCAAGAAACTGCATATCTCGGTCGGTGTTGTGGGCTATCTCCACTCCCTCACCGCTGACACCTTCCCCCGATCCACAGATATCCCTCTATCAGAGATGATATATCCCAAAAACTGGACCCCCTTAGGCCAAAACCCAGATTTCTCATTTTTTGCGTACAACTCATGCTGGCATAGTGTTTGCGAAAATTGCCTCAAGTGCTCGGCATGCTCCTTCTTGGTTTGCGAGTAAACCAGAATGTCATCAATGAAGATGATGATTAACTGGTCCAGGACCTCTCTAAACACCCTATTCATCAAGTCCATAAACATGGCTGGGGCATTGGTTAGCTCGAAAGGCATAACTATGAACTCATAGGAATCATATCTTATCAAGAAGGCCGTCTTTAACACATCCTTCTCCCTAATACGTAAGTAATGGTATCCCGATCTTAAGTCAATCATCGAGAAGAAGTCAACTCCTCTCAACTAGTCGAATAAGTCATCGATTCGAGGAAACATATATTTTTTTCGTATCGTGACTTTATTCAACTCTCGATAATCGACACATAACCTCAATGACCCATCCCTCTTCTTAAAGAATAGTACGGGAGCACCCCTTAGCGAAGTACTCCTACGGATAAACCACTACCCCAATAACTGCTCAATCTGGTCACGTAACTCCCTCATCTCTGCTGGAGCCCTACGGTAAGGTGCGCGGGCTATCGATCGAGTTTCCGGTGCTAAATCAGTGACAAAATCTATCTCCCTACTCGGTGGTAACCTCGAAATTTCCTGAAACACATCGGCGAACTCTCGAACAACAGGAATCGAGTCAAGTGGTACCACCACCTCCCTAGAGGTCTCCTCCTCTATGTAGTATGAATGTGTGGATGATCCTCCCTCGGGGAGGGTCATTGTCACCAGTAACATCTCCTAATCGGGTATGGAAAAAACTATACTCCTACTAAATAATCGATAATTTCCCGATACTTGACAAGCCAATCCATACCTATAATTGCGTCATACTCGAACATATCCAATACGAGCAAGTTAGCGAGTAAGATACACCTCCAAATCTCTATACCAATTCCCCGATAAATAATAGAAATCATAGACCCTCTAATTAATGGAGAATCCACACAAGTAACCATACCCTCTGTTGTATCAAATAATCCCTTAGTACGTGCAAACCCCGTGGCAATAAAATAATATGTGGCCCCCGTGTCAAATAAAATGAGCCCCAAAGTCCCCTGGATAGAAAATAAACCCTAAATCGCGGGTGGGTCCTGCATCCTGGTGAAGGTTGTAGACTCATCTACACTGAATCTTCCCCTACTGAACTGGGATGGCTGGAATGGGTGGCAGTGCTAATATCTGTGGGGATGCTGGGAGAGCTGCGGGAAATAACGACCTCTAGGGCTCCTGGCGAGCACCATGCTGCTGCTGGCCTTTACCCTTCTGAGGGAAGTCCTGACACTTGTGACTAGTGTTTCCACAAGTAAAACATCTCCTTGAGAAGGGTCCTCCCCTCTTTCCCCGACCCTAATGGCCGTTTCCACCCCTCCCTTGGCCATGCTGGCGATGCTGAACCTGCTGATGGCCCTGATGGCAATGCTAACCCTGCTGGCCATGTGTAAATCCTCCCTTTTCATGTTTAAAATATTCGGACCTGAATCTCTTAATATCCTCATGCTGGGAACCGTGATCACCGTGTCTATGCTGACACTAAACAGCCTCTGCACCACTGGCACCATTTCCTCATGTCCTACCTTACTGGATGTACTCTCCTACTCACTTAACCTCTGTCACATGAAAATGAGGGTCCTGGAAATGGAGTAGTACTGCATTAACCATGTCCAAATAGGTGGCCAAAGAGATATTGCCTCTCAAATACTGGCGGATCCTCCATGTCAACCCATCCATAAAACGCTAACTCTTTTTATCCTTAGTAGGGATCTCATCTAGTACAATGTTCAGAAGGTTGATGAACTCTACCTCATATTCCACCATAGTATTTCCCTCCTGTTTCAAGTTCGCCAACTTCTGTCTCATCTCTGTCTAGAAGGTCAAGGGTAAATATTTACGGTCGAACTGCACCCAAAAGTCTCGAATCTTGAGTGTGTCTCTCTCCTCGGCAGTGGTAATAGACTCCCACCACTGCACTACTGCTCCCACTAACTTGAACGTGGCCAGTATCTGACTCTGCAGCTCCATGCACTCATGCATCCTCAAATTCCTCTAGATGTCCTTCTTCCATTGGTTTTCTACCACCACAACAGAGCTCCTTATAAATTCCGAAGGATGATCCTTCTAGAAGGCGTTCCTAACACGTTCCCATGCAGACAGGAAGACCTGGGCCTGAACTAGAGCCACCACTGGTGCCTGAGGTGGTGCCTACTGCATAACTTCCAATGCAGCATTTATCGCTTGAGTTATAATGGCAGCAATTTCGGTGGCATTCATCATACCCTGAGCTGGTGTAGGCTGAGGCTCGGGCTGGGCATCCATAGTAACTCTCTGTGCACGTCGAGGAGGCATATGAAAGGAGAGAAAAGTCTCATAAGTCTACAATTATTTTTTCAATATAGCCGAAGAACGTAAAATGCATAAAGAGTACAACAATCCTAAAATATAGGGCTCTATATCAAAGGATGCCACGCGAAAACATAATAAGCCGTACATATCCTAAGGACACTAGAACCTAATTCTCTAATACCACATGTGACACCCCGCCTAATTAAATATCGGGTGACCAGTCCTTTATTAATTAAATCCAGAATATCCAGTTGGTTCAGATAATGCATCACTGTCGAAAATCATCAATTTTATTTAATTAAAACTAACCACCTAATATTTAAAAATGTTGATGTCGAAATTTTATCTTGTTGTTAACCATCATCAAGTAAGGAAATAAGTAACTAATACTATACATCCCAAAAATATAAAGAAAGAACTAGCTGAATTAAAATAAAGAACTAGAATAAACACTTCCAATCAAAATCCCATACAATAATTCAAAACCATAAAATAAAAGTCTACTAAAAGAATAAAACATCTAAATATCTGAATAGAAAATAGGAAGGGACGACATGTCCAACTGAAGTAAATAACTGATAGATAAAGAAGAATAGACTATGAAGCATCTACTAGAAATGTCCTATAGCTTCCACAGCAGCTACAATTCAGCAACTGAATTGAATATCCTAAGCTTAGTGTCCCTGTGGCTGAGCACCTAAAATAAAGGAACAAGAAAAGATATTTGCAGAAAAACGGGTCTGAGCCTGAGTAGAAAACAGCTTAAATATAGCAAGTGTTTAAATTGGTTAATTAGCACAAATATTATTCATGTTAACTTAGCGTACTCACTTGAGTAGATCACCTCTCATTTAATGTGCACGCCTGACGAGCCTAACTACCCATACTATTCACGATACTCTGCCTGACTATACGTAGTATAACCACTATGCATGATAAAATATCTAAATAACTCGAAGAAAATATATTGATATTATTTAGGAATTGGTTTAAATATACTTTAACTCATTGTCATAACATTTTTAATTCTCAACTGGTGACCCAATAAGTATATACTATAATAAAGCGGCCAATATGAAACACAGAATGGGAACTCCGTATACATATATAAAATCTTACTCTGTATACATATAAATATATATATAGTGCACTCATGGTTAAGAAACCCCTGGTACTAAGAATACTCCGCTATCTAGTCCCATTGCAACGCTCACGCATGAAGGACAATAGGTTCAATCTCTCAGGAACCAATAAAACATATACACATATTGGAGGCGAACATAGTTCCAAGCCGACGGGCTAAGCACACACCTACAGACCCATACGACTTTCAACACTACCGTTCTCACAAATAGCCCGTACCTAGGTTCCATGCTCTAGTGGTACGACTCATAATCCTCCGAAGGCACACAAGATATGGTCGTCCACAATGCGCTAACCTCCTTTCGATAGCCAATAGCTAGGTATGTCATACACATAATATTCCAAGTAATAAACATGCACACAACTTATATAACTTAATAGGCGTTTATGCAACCCAATTCCAATAGTACGTAGGTAATATTATTATTTATATTCTCACCGTTATTCGTTAATATATTACCTCTCTTGAACCTACCTTCCTTCCTAGGTTCTCTAAACTTTCTATATCCCGAGAATAATCACACTCCCAACTAAATGCTAACTCAGAACTTACGTTGCCCGATACTCGCATAGGTTATGATTCTTACTTGACTAAACCTAGGATGATTTTTAGCTCGATCGGACCTTAAAAAACTCATTCTGGAATCTCTTTAGAACTCAAGGGAATATCGTTCGAACGAGGTCGTACGATCAAAGTTCTCACTTTGAACGAACTCCATCATTTCTTTAGAAGGGTTGTTGGAATTCTCGTTGGAAGTCTTGTTCGAATGAGGTCGTTTGAACGACCTGGCCAGACTTCGAACGAGAAATCTGGGCAGACCCCTGTTCTTCTCCAAATTCAATTTTTATAACTTTCCATCTTCAATATCAATCCAAAACTCAACCCAACTCTAATTTAATGTTCCTAAACTATTCCAAATTACCCAAAGATACTTTCTAATACAAATTAAAGGTCAAATCCTCATATACTCAAATGGAATTCAAAAATTTCTTCAATTCCCAATGAATCTCTTAAATATGAACCCATAATTTGTTTAAACTTTCAAAACTCCTAATTAATTTTGTGATTTCCAACATATAATCACCAAATTTAACAGGTCTAAGACAGAAAGATCCTCTACATGCAAACCCATCTCCAATTCATAAGGTTTCTTTACAAATTAGTCTAATTAACCTATGTTTTCATTGCAACAACTTTCTATCATCTAATCTAAATCAACAAGAATAATATTTGCTAAAAGAGGAGCAAGATAAACACTTGCCTTGGGATGGATTTCTGATTCTCTAATTGAATTTGATATATGGTTGATCCTCTCGTCGCGATCTACACTTTCGTATAACTATTTGTGAGAAATCTCCAAGTTTTGGCTTTGTTCTCCAATGGGTCTCCTTTCTCCTTGGTACTACCTTTCTTTCTCACATAGGTTGTAACTGACAGACCACTAACCCTCTATGATCCTATTTTATTCCTATTTTAGACCATTTAATTACTCAAAAATCCCAACAGACTAAAATACCCATCCTGGGTGTTATTTTGGGCTAAAATGCCCTAGACTACAAATATAACACATGAGTAGTATTTTCTAACTATTTCGACCCTTCCGGACACACTGGAGCACTCAAAATAGTCATTCCAGTTATATAAAAATAATTTACCTTTTTAACCCCTAAATATATTTTAGGAACAATGCTCATATGCGCGTTCTAAATAATTATATCTTAACTGTCGTGTATCTCGTCCCCGGCTATATAATTATTTCCGAAACCATCCATTTCGTTACATACTACGTAATGTTGAACATAGTTATTACTCAACATGATTTCAATATAATTATTTTTTATAATTACTAACTCTCGTCATGCTAGTAATTATCACCATTAAATTGGATTAATTATAAATTAAATTTTCTCCCTTAAATTAAATTTATCCAAATTTCCATAATTTTATAATAAAATAAATATGCGTAAAAATACGGGGTATTAAAGGCGTGAAGTTTTCATGGGAAATAATGCATCAAGAAGCCATATACAAGCTGAAGGCATTCCTTACTTCTCCACGGACAATGACTCCCCCGAAGGCAGGTACCCCTTTACGCTTATATCTCACATCAACATAACGGTCTATTATGGATTTATTAGCCCAAGAGAGCGAAGGCATTGAAAAACCTGTTTATTATCTAAGTAGGATTATACATCGGCCCGAGGCCAGATATACTACCATTGAGAGGCACTATTTGTCCCTCGTATTCGTGGCACAAAATCTAACGCATTACTTGTTATCATTCACGGTTCATATTGTAACTAAGTGTGATCCCATAAAATTCTTGCTTGCTAGAACTGTATTGATAGGCAGGGCTTCCAAACGGTTTCTAATCCTTTTAGAGTATGATCTCAAGTGTGTGGTCCCTCAGGCCATCAAAAGTCAGGCATATGCAGATCTGTTGGCCATTTTCCTCTCTGGAATGTTTGAGCCGCCTATTGAAGAGCTCCCGGGTGATGACCTTTAGGATAATTTTGTAGCAGCCAGCCTAGACGAATGGAGTATGGAGTTTGATGGCTCTTCAGCTAAAAAAAAGAGGAACGAGAGTCATTCTACAAAGAGGCAGTGAAGAGATTCGTCTGTCTTTCAAATTAAAGCTCGAATGCTCAAATTACAAATCTAAATACGAGGCATTGGTCCTCGGGTTACTCGAAGCGTTAAGGAGGGACATTCAGGTTCTAACAATCAAAGGGGACTCAAGCTTGGTGGTGAAGCATATGATTGGGGAATTTGCATTCTAGCATATGAGTTTGGCACCTTATCGCACGATCATCCAGCGATTACTAGGCCCGTTTGAGGTGGTAAAAATAAAAAAGGCACCCCTGAAAGATGAATAGGCATGCGGATGCCTATGGCACAATCGCATAAAAGATTGCCTTTGATGGAGAATCAACCATGGTCCGAATCACAAAGAGAATTACCCCTCGACAGTATCTGAAATGCTTCCATCAGAAGACAAAGATGACTGGAGATGTGAAATTAGAAGCAGCTAGAGAGAGGGGAAGGACCACTTAGCTTATCTAAATTAGAACAATACTTTGTTTTTAGGGGCCAATTATATTACAAGAATAAGGGAGGTTCGCAGTCCAGGTGTGTGGACCCTGAAGAGGCTAGGAGAAGATTGATCGAAATACATGAGAATAGCTGTGAGACTACTGAGATCCCCCATATAGAAGGACACAGAGGGTAGGGTACTACTGGCCCTCGATGAGACAAGAATTCATTTCATTATAAAGAGAGTGCTCGAAGTGTTTCCTTTTCTATCAAGCGACAGAGTGCAACTTCATTGACCAACCGCAAGACTGGAGACATCCCTACATCGACTTCTTGATAGATTGACCAATCGTTTTGAGTGCGTCGTTGCATCCGGAAGGGTCGAAATAGTCATAAATGTCTATTCGGGTATTGGATTTGGGTCTCGGGTCAATTAGGAGATGAAAGGACACCCCGGAGGGGCATTTTAGTCATTTTATTTGGGAGATTAATAGTAATTTCAGGATTCGTCTAATTATAGAGGTGATGGATTAGAGGAACGTAGGTTCATTTCATTTGATCACAAAACACTTGAGAGGTATTAGTGTGAGAGAAAGTGAAGAGTTTCTTGGGAGGATAAGAGGTTGGTTGGAAAGGAAGAAAGACTTTTGGGGCAAGATAAAGGGAATTAACCACCTTCTACCACCAGCACCACCACCGAAAAGTCATCGAAAAATAAGGAAAGGATTCTAAACCATCTTCACCAAAGTTTCAGACCTACATAATTATGGAAAGTGTAATTCTTGCTTTATTTTATTGCTTACAATATCCATGCTAGATAAGTTAAGTAAGAAGTATGAACTTGCATGATTTAAGGATGAACTATAGAGTTTTTGGAATTTTTTCTTTATATGAAAATTACATAGAATAAATCTCTTTTTGTTTAAATGATTTAATCCATGAATTTTGGGTTTCAAATGATAGAAGAAGTCTAAGTTATTATGATTTTTGGAGAAATAAGAACCTATTAGAATTCTGGGAATAATAAAATTTAATCCAAACTATTTGATGATTTTAGTTTGTTTGACCATTAGAATCTAGTCATATATCTTGCTATATCAATTGAGATTAATTATGAGAAGTTTTGGATTGATTTGTGTTGATTTTGATGAGAAAGAAAATGGATAAAATTATTGAAAAGGACGAATATTATATGATAATGTTAGGTCTATTTTATGAGGAAATTGGCAGTGTGCATGAAAATTTTTGTATAAAATCACGTTCTGCACAACTTTGCAGTTTTAAGTTTTTTTAAAATCGGAGCAGAAAAGCCTCAAAATTGTAATTTTATATTTTCAGCAGAATGTACCTTTTATAAAAAAAAAATGAAAAATGGTAATTTGGCCTATGGTGAGATTTTATTAATTTTAGTATGTTAACAAGGAGCGAGGGACTTGGGTTAATGTTGAAAAATTATTTGGATTTGAGGATTAAATTTTTGTGAGAGATATCTACATAATTATAATACGATTTAGAGGAGAATAATCGTTATATCAAGTAAGGGTAATATTGATGATATATTTATGGATACTTGGGTCGGATAAAATATTATGTGAGTGATAACTACATAAAAAAATATGATGATAATCATGATTACAAGTGTGGATAGTATTCAATAAATACGACGGGTACTTGTGATAGGATGAATTCCTAATATGATGTAGGTAGTGTAAGTATCTAATTTTATATAGGTAGATGATAATGCCTATTTGGTTGATTGATAGTTTATGTGTATGACATACCTAGCTTACTTGCTATCGACAGGAGGTTTGCGCGTGAGTGCAATCATATCCTGATGAATCCATGGAATTTTTGACTTGTCGCTCGAGAACATAGGACTTAGGTCGATTACCATTAGTGAGAACAATGGTATAGAACGGTCATTTGGGTGCGTAGGCTTAGGACTATGTTCGCCTCCATTATTTGTGATTTGATATTTGTGGTTCAAGGAATCTTTAGGGAACCTATAGTCCCATATACGGTGACAAGCTATACTGGGACATGATAGCAGAGTAATGCATGCTCCGCAGTTGTGTCTTAGGGTGCCATATTGTATTATATATATGTACATATATAATGAATTGAATGAATGTGTATATAATGGTTAGATCTATCTTCTGTGTGAATTAAGTAAAATTGAAAGATAATAGTATGTAATTAATTAAGTATGATAATGCTTAATTATGTTGAATAAATAAAAAGTCTTATCCATGTTGAATCTTATTAGATATATGTAAATTATGTGGGATAGATATGGGCTATGATTAGTTGATACAGTTATGAACTAGTTAGAATGGAGAATAGTAACTAGTATGATTTAGAGGTACATTAGGTGTGCACTCTAGATGACAGGTGAGAATCTCAAGAGAGAGTCCGATAATCTAACATGTATATTATAAGTGATAAATATTGCAATTATTCACTTGTTGTTTTCAAAACTATTTTTACCATCAGTCTCTGACCCGTTTCCTTGCACATTCTCTTTTCTCTCTTATATCTTCTATATCAGGTGTCCATCCGCAGGGACACCAAACATAGAGGATTATGATGGTTGACGAGCAATGAAGCTATGGCGTATTATTTAGACGCCTTCATTTATTTGATTCATACTCTGTAGTGATCTTTCATTTCAGGCATGTCGCCTCCGAGGATTTCAGCTGTTTCTTTTCTACTTAAGTCAGGATTTTATACTCGTGTCGTTGTGTTACATTTACTATTGTTGGGATTTATGTATTGAGATATTTTTTGGAAAGTTTATTCCAGTTGCATTTAAATTCTATTGTGATATCTATTCAGTTTATTAGTGTTGTGGAATGGAATGTGTAGAATTGTTCGAAATGGTAAAATGAATTTTTTATTGGAAAGTATTTAACACCAGCTTAATTGAGTATTAGGTGATAGAAAAATATTTTCGACAATGATGCTAAGAATGAACCAACTGTATATTCTGATTTAATTGGGTATGGGACTGAATTTACAATAATGTGACTTTCAAATTGAACAGCAAGTGGCTAAAGATTTATTACGTCGGAATGTATGTTTTGCCACTTCTGGCCAATGACTTGTGTTTTTGTTGTTTTGTTTAAACTCTAGATGTATGCTTTAAAGCAATGGGGATCGCCCGTTTACTGTAGTCAGAAGAAAAAATTCACGGGGCACATGTAAGATCAATATTTTATTTTCACAAGTTCATTGATTGAGCCCTTTATTATACATAATGTACTTAACATTGATGTATAAGCGTAGCCAATATTCAATTAAAATAACAGAAAACAAAGGAAATACCAAAGTTTCCAATGTTTCTTTATTTCAAATAAGCGATAGCATTGTGGTTACAACCAAGTTACAAAAAATTCAAATGTTCACAAAAATGGGGAAGACCAACAAAAGAGACGCTCAATATTGAAACTAGGGGTCATCCATGATAAAGAATAGATTCTATGAAATAAGTAGCTAGTGGTGATGTGGGGGAAGATTCTTCTCAAGTTGGCTCTGCTCTGCAACAAGGTCAGCTAGATTCTTCTGGAGACTTTCTTGGGCCTGATAGATGGTTTCTAACTCCTTCTCTTTTTCAACCAACTGTGCATCTGCACGTGCAATGGCCTTGCGAGCCTCTTGCACTTCTTGCTCAGTCACCAGCAACTAGGAGTCCATACCCACAAGTTCTTCAGAGATAGCTACTTGCTCGCGATGGGAATTCTGGAGTTGATTATAGACGCTGGAAAGATCACTCTTCTTGAAACTCCGCAGCAGCTCCACCAGCCATGTCATGGAAAAACCATCATTGGTTAATGCGTTAACCTTACCCAATAAAGCTTTGAGAGTGTCATGGCTAAGGGACATAAGGGGGTGCTGAGAATGTCCTCTAATACCATTGCGAGCCGAAACAATCTGCCAGCCATCATCCCAGGAAGTGGATGCAGACCGCGAACAGTAAAGGCCAAAGGAAAGCGAGCTAGTAATTGCTCGATCAATAAACAGGGACCCTCAATCAAAACAGAAGGGGAATTGGCCAAAGTTTATTGCACAACCACCTCGGGGGCTGACTCAGGCGGATGAATACTAAAAATACTATCATTGGCAGATGGACGTTGAGTACGCTATGCACTATCGCTTGCTTGCACTTGAGGAACATGTGGTGTAGAAGTATCACCAAGTACATGGGCCCCGCCCAAAGAAGCAACTGAAGCTACTATAGGTGCTTGAACTAACTCGTTAACAACATGCTCCACTTCGAGTCTATGAGTTGATAGTTGATCAACCTCTACCTGAAATGCAACAAAGAGTTGAAGTTAGCAATAAAGATAGAGGAAAGCATGAAAAAAATACTTTGTTAACTCAGAGATTTATGCCTATAAGACTGGGCCCGCCTGACCCTCGATTATGGGAGATTTATGCCTATAAGACTAGGCCCGCCCACTACACCAAAACTGGTGATTGGTCACGACCAAAATCCCTGACTAAAACTGTGGGTCGCAGACTTAGGCCGTGACCATTTCGGCCGTGACCATTTTCGTGGGTCGCGGCCGAAGTCCATGACCAAAAAATGGTCACGACCGAGAGGGGTCACGATTGTGGGTCGCGGACATGGGCCGTGACCCATACCGTGAAGGTTCGCGCCCTCATCCGTGACCCACAACCGTGACAAATTGATCGCGGCCAAAGTCCGCGACCCACGACCGTGATAAAAAAAAAATTGGTCACGGCCCTCATTCGTGACCCACAACTGTGATAAATTGGTCGTGGCCAAAGTCAACGACCCACGATCGTGACAAAAAAAAAAAAAATTGGTCGCAGCTCTCATCCATGACCCACAACCGTCACAAATTGGTGGCAGACTTTGGTCGCGACCCACGACCATGACAAAAAGATAAAATAAAAATTGGTCGCGGCCCTCATCCGTGACCCACAACCATGACAAAAAATAAATAAAAAAATGGTCGCGGACTTTGGCCGGGACCATTTTTATGCGCGACAAAAAAAATAAAAATGGGGGTCCTGTGAGTGCACCGTCGGTTGCTACGTGTAACGTTGGACGCATACGAGGTGTTAAAATATTTATTATTGGCGAAACAATAAAAAAATCACAAACTGCGAATCGTGTACGTTGTTAATAAACAAATATATATACAAACTTATAAATATTACACGTCTTAATAATTCACAGACCAAAAAAAAATTGGACAGAGTTTCCTCTATTTTCTTGACATTCCAAAACCTGTAAATGTAAAACCTGCTTATTATAAAGCCCACATGGCCATAAAATCCAACAATCAAATTATAAAAGCCCGCACGGCCATAAAACTAAACAATAAAAGCCCGCACAGCTATAACACAAAAAATAAAATCCTGAATGTCTACAACATATAAACAATCTTCATGTTGTAGACCATTTCCTCCTTCATTTGTTCCGTGTGCAAAAATCCTACAAATGATAGGATACATAAAAAAAAATATCAGTAACTAAGTAGTTTTACAAAAAAATTAATCAAGCTGAAAAATTGCATATATGAGTTAAAATTATCAGTAACCAAGTAGAAATATGCAAATTACCGTCGTATTCTCAAACCGGGAGTTTCGCGGCTGCGGGGTCAGTTCCTCGGTTATGGGAGATTTATGAAATATAAAGTCCTATATTATTAGGCCCGCCTGACCCTCGGTTATGGGAGATTTTGAAATATAAATTCTTACATTACTAGGCCCGCCTAACCCTCGGTTATGGGATATTTTAATTTTAAAACTAACATATTTACATGTAGAAGACATATAGAAGAATGGAAATACCTCAGGGCATCGCTCATCTGCAAACTCGCGAGTGGACATCTGAACCACATCCTCCTCTTCAATCACCCCGGGAGCCACCAATGGGGGATGACTTTGGGGGCAATCACATTCTCCCCAACCTAAGCAACCTGTTCTTGCCTATTCTCCCCAACCTTAGCAGCATGCTCCTACCTATTCTCCATCGCCTCAATAACAAGCTCTGGTTCACCCTCTCCTGGGCAACTGCAATTGGATCAGCACCTTCGGGGTTTGAAATCGAAGGATTGAATAAAGTAACAATCATTTGATCATTTGAAGGTGGAAGTGCCACGGAGATGGTTAAAACGGGCGTGGGAGCCTAAAGAAGGAAGAAAGTAAGAAATTGAACGAGTAGATCGAGGGAGCAACAAAAGGGGGAGATAATTGCAGAAAATAATGGCTTACCAGAGACATTAAAGTACCAACAACAATAAGTATAGGCACAACTTCAACAACTTTCACGAAAGGCACACCCTTTTCAAGGCCAGCCTACTCTCGCAAAAAAAAGGCCAGGGGAATAACCTCTTCTAGATGTAGTATCAGATCCAACTTCCCTAGGGGAAATAGATCACTACCTGAGAAAAAGTAGGGGCAGATGCTTCGAGAGGGAGATTTTTCTCAACACCATCATGCGCATCAACCTGCACTCCAACCAGAAAGAAGAAAAGAGCAAGTTACAATAGACTAAGGCCATCAACATGAGAAAGAATGAATAAAAGGAGGACATTTAGAGTAAGAGATGTTAAGAGACTTACTTCTTCTTCCATAACATCCTCAACGATTTCATAATCTTGGGGAGGCGAGGTAGGTTTCGAGGGAAAACCATCACCCTCAACCTACGCCTACGTACTAAGGTAGTATCTTCCTCATTCTCTTCTTCTTCCTCTTCCTCCTCTTCTTCCTCATAATCATCATCATCTTCACCAACATCTCCACCAGACAAACTGTCCTTAGTAATCTCCTCTTCACTAGACTCGGTCGACACCTCCATCACAAGCTTGAGGGGGCTAATAGTTTTCTTATTTCTACTACACCAAGAAGATTGGGGGTCATAAGAAAACCCATGAGCAGACATCTCGACTGACATGAAATCCCTGTCTTCTTCATTAAAATGTTCCCAAGTCTGGCAAAGACGATCCACCATCTGGCTTACCGCTTCAAAAATCTTTGGGTCAGGAGTAGAGGTTAACGGAGGAGATAGAATGATTTTAAGCTTCTTCAAGGGCGCTTTCCTAGTGGCCCTAACTGCTGCACCCTTTGAGACGACACGAGGAGACTAAGTCCTTCCAATCGGCCTCGAAGGACCAGGGGAAACATCGGCGGGAAGAATGGAGGGATGAGTGGCCCTCTTTTTCTTCACAACTGCCTGATCCACGGGCGCTATGGGAGGGAGCTCGGGGGTAGCATTGATGTTGGTTGTACTGAGGGAAAAAAAATATTGGGTGGTGCAGTTTCTCAAACCCAACTTAGTGGGCATAAATATCTCAACTTTGGGATAAATGGGTCCCTTAAGAAGGTTGGTTTGAAAGAGAACCAATTAGTTCTTCCATAACACATTGATGTACATCGCTAACCTCCCTCCTCAATCTCTCTTACGCGGGGTTACAGGGTTAGTAGGATAATGGGCATACAGACTGGCAATAGTGGAAGTAAGGAAATTTGAACAAGTAAACAAAACATTGATGGGCTTCTCTCTGGTGAAATGGATTAACAGGGGGCCCCTGATCATAGCCAAACTGCATGGCTACCCTATGGGGGCTATATACAGAGTAAAATGATGACCACTCAGTATATGAAGGAAAATATGAGGGGACCAACAACAGGGGGACACTGTGCTCAGGGAAATTTCTGGCAAGGGCTTCTTCGATAGGAGCAATGGGATGTTCTTCTTCACCAAAGAAATTATTTGTAAAAAACTGGCTTACCCCAACATAAGGGAGAGGATTGAATCGCTCAGCTCATCCAATCAGAGCTATCAGAGGTTTTTTCACACTCTTATTCTTCCAAAAGTAAATATGGGGACTCTCACATCCTGTGAACTAGGGAAGTGGCTAGCGGGGGCATAATTCGAGAAATGACCATAGAGGAACGTCGTCAAAATAATCTTTCTTTCATAGTTAGACACATCGAACCTACCAATGCTTCGAGCAGAGTCTACAGACACACGATCTAACCAAGTGTATAGAGACCCAAGAATAATGGCAGCAAGAGGGATCTTTACACCACAGGCCATTCGAATGGCCATGTTGATCAGGTCCTTACGAGGATAGTTGTGGGGCTTACCTAGAAGGTATACTTTTGACAGAATCACCCATATATACCCCGCCAGCTCAATTTTGGACTTATAGTCATTCCCAATTGGTGGCTTCTCAAAAAATTCTTTCCCTCGAGGGTTCTCCCTAACAGCCTCACGTGCTCTAATGACAGCCTTCTCTTCAATAAAGTAAAAGTAACCGATGACCTCAGAGTAGGTGCACTTATTATAGGTGACCATGCAATCCTTCACAATGGCTTTTAACTTGCTCCTCAGAGTTTTCTCTTCACTAGAGACAACCTCCTCGAAGAAAGTGTCGAATCTAGAAGCTTCTAGTCCCAATAGTTCATGCACATCCTTTAGTGTAATAGTAAACACCCCCAGACGACCACGAAGGTGTGTGACCTATGGATCCACCTGGATAATAACAACTACAAAGCGGTGTTATTTTTGGCCAAAGTAAGGTCACCAAACCACATGGAATAAGAAAAACCTACAAGGGATAGTTAAACAGAGTACTTTGCATGGATATACTCCGTCCAAGGGACCAACCCTTCACTGGCACTAACGGATGCCTTAAATTCCACCTTGGAATAGGGAAAATCACCGCGCTCTATACGAAAATAGGTGACAGGAGCGATAAGGATTAAGAGAAGTCTTCAACGTCTTCACCTTTGTCCATAAACAAGTTTGTCTCCTCAATTAGCACCAAAGCACCAGGAAATTGCTCGGTTTTTGCCCAGAAATGATTGTTCTCTCCAAAGTAAGGGGAACGATGGTATCTTGCCCACTTCTCCTGGTGTCCCTGGGTGTAAGGAGAGGTACCCCTGACAGAAAGAGTTCTTTTTACTGGTGCCATAGCAGATGAGAGAAAAGAGAATGGAAGTTAACTGAAAAGCTTGAAGAATAGGAGAATTTCTTTGCCAAACTCTCACAGAAAAGCTTGAACTCATAAATTTAAACCCAAAGGTGAGTTTGAACTAATTGTGTATCTTATTTTATAGGGGCAATACAAATTCCAAAAGACGACAAGAAAAGTGATGTTTGGAAAAGTGTAATGATGGCGTTTCGGAATTATGTGGCTGGCGTGTTGGCCAAACGTGCGTAGTCATAGAAAACTAAAAACTACTATAATGATGATGTAGGGAATGACGCATCAAATGGTTGCATCATCTTCACGTACTCTTCCTAGCACTTCCATGTGTGGCGCACTGAAACGCAAATGACAGCTGCATTTAATGAGACATGCTTGTGGGTCTTGTCTACTTTGGGGAACGAAGAGCTTTGGGGGAAATTGGAAAAAAATCTTTGCATTTTCCCTAAGAAAGAAAGTCATAGATGAATGAAGGTTTTGTACATATATTTCTTCATGAATAAATAAATATTTCTACAAAGGGAAAATTTGGGAGGGTGTTCCGCTCCACATGGATGATTAACTTAGCCAAGAGAATTGATTGTTCACAAAGAAGCGTGTTGAACAAACCCACTTCGAAGATTTTATACGATAGTGGTTCGCAGGACCCACCTCGAAGACTCTGTATAAGTAAGTGGCTTGCAGCGCTCTATCATGAAGAGCCTCTAAAGGACCTGGCTCGAAGGACCTAGTTCGAAGAGCAGAAGTCACCCGGATGATAATAGTTTGTAATAAAAAATAGAATGTTGTATTATATACTTTATCTTATGAATATATACGTTTAGTAAGGTTGTTTGGTACCCATGAGGGACTATGCCTGGCAGGGCATGGGAGGGCTTTCATGCCCTATCAAGCAACCTCCTTTTGGGAACTTTGCAGGGACCTGGTTTGGAGGATTGAGAACAACGCGATGTTGGGAATTATTACCAACCCTCTTGGCACACTTGGACAAAACTTCACTCAGAACGAATGTCCCTCGAGACTACTCATTACTTACCTACTCGAGTGAACCTCCTCGAGTTATTTGAGTTCCCTCAATACGTTCGCCCTCGAGGTCACCTCCTTGAGGTACCTCTTGTGCCAGACCGCCTGACTGATGTGACTTAACACCAAATAATAGCCACTGTTAGAACCACTTCTTGATGTCGCGGCATCTGACGTTTAGGAACTCAAGAATACAACACTCAAGTGCCTTTATCATTAGGATGGCAGGTATGGTTCACCAAATCTGACCGCATAGCCATCCTAGTGTCAGCCTCCGGCTGACAGGTCATATCCATTATTAATGAGTTCAATATTTCCAACCAATAAAATGTTTTGTCGCCAAAACTACCAGATCCCATGCATTAAATGTAGTATCTCATGCATTTAATGCACCAGACTAGAGGGATCGAGGGCATGCTGACTTGATCAACCTCTCCCTCCATATAAATAAAGCCAACACAAACAAATCAAGGAGAGAGGATCCAGAGCCCAGAACTGCTGCCCAATTTTCCTTATACCAGAGAACTCCTGTGAGAGCATTAACTCCCATACACATTCAATGCACCCATCATTGGGAATTAATTGAGCTTGAAGTTCATGCCTTGTCTTTATTGTGCCTAGAGTGCTTGTTCTTTCTCCCTCCGATCACGCTACTTTCTAGTCCCATTCATTTATTGTGTTTTTCATATGTGGCATGTGTCAATATGTTCTTTAATACAACTTTGAATATTAGATTTATCTTTCTCTGATCCTCATGTGGTTCTAACCTATACTCTATATATAATGGTGGTAATCTCGATCATGATAAGGGGTTACGCCTCACTTAATACTAACGGTATTTAAAGAACCCACATCTGAAGAAATGAGTTAAGGAAGAATAAGGGTTTGAGAAATGAGTTAAGGAAGAATAATGATTTGAAAAATAAACCAATTTATATACTAGTAATGATTTACGTACGCTTTACAATGACCCTCATCATACTAAGAGTGAAACCCTAAGAGTCTAAGCCATCATTCGCACCTCTATTGGACACAAGCCTGTGGGAAGTGTGATAGTTGTCAATTCAAGCTGCCACTCACCTGATAGCTGCCATGTGTCCTTCCAACAGTGATCAATAGCATCACCAGACTACATAAAATCATTACCCCTCAACCTCATCCAGATTTCAGAGGCTAAGGGCTAGGGGTGATTGATATGCCAAATATCACCTCATCTAGGATCATAAGCCTCGACCACACCCGACCCTCACCATTCGTCCAGAAAAGAGAAGTTGTAACTCAGCCTGGAAAGACTCGACCTACACTGACTCGGATGACTCAATCGCGGCCCTCAGTAGCTATCCGACATGAGTTATCTACATTATTCCTGAAGCTTGAGTATCCTCTGCCTCACCCAGTCCAATGAATCTAGGTCGAGACTGATAAGCATGACAAGTGTTGGACAAGGTTTACAAGTTTACCCTAGGCCACTAGGGTCGGCTGAGGTTACATTACTGATAGAGCCGTGCATTCAGAGACGTGTGGAAATGTGAATGTTGATGTGCAACACACATGAGCCAAAACCATTATACCCAGATCATTATCTCACACGAGAGAATATTTGATCATCATGACCTACATGTGACAAAGATAACTAGCTTCTCCTTATTGGCTGGGAACATTCTGCACATGCTTGATGCATGCCTTGGGGTGAAACACCGCCTCAAGACACTATAAATACATACAATCTTCCTCATTGTAAAGGATCGCATTATTAAAACCCTAACTAAAACTCTGCTCATTTGTATACAGGAGAGAGAGAGAGAGAGAGAGAGAGAGAGAGAGAGAGAGATTGTGTTGTAACCAGGACATTAGATCCATATTTACTGCTGGATTTCACTCACACACACATAGTGGACATAGGCCCCAGCCGAACCACTTAAATTAAGGTGTTCATCCTCTTCACCTCATCTCCTTCTCTATTGATGTACTCTGTTATTATTTCCATTATTATATACCTATTCGAGCTTCTTATTTTTGTGACCTATTGGTACCATTCCTTGTATCATCAATTGGCATTTCTCAGACCCAACTGACCCCAAACGCTTGTAAGATCCTCTAAAGGTCAATCGTCTTGTGGAATCTTGCATATAATAAATACCTTCCTGCTGACAGCATGTTACATAATGGTTTTAACCAAGTTTAGTCCTTGCTACTATCACTTTGTAGCACGTCGACTAGGCCACAAGATAATCCATATAAATTAGACTTTTAAGGAAAAATTGCACAATCAAACCAAACTCAATAGAAGACCATAACTATGAGTCACATTACTGTTGAGGAGGCCACGAAAAGAAAAGAGATTGGTTGGACCTTAATTGCTCCCACCTAATAATAGAAGAAGAAAAAAGAGAGTCAACCAAGGCATCCATCGAGCCCTATCTTTCCTATATCGGATGACTTGTCAGCAGCTGCGTGTCTGGCTCAGGTTGTCCTAAATCGTGTCTCACTTCTTGGGATTCAGGTCAAGGGTAGAAAGGTCATTTCCTCAGTGACCCTTTCTTACGATGGTTGATACTTTGAGGCCCAAGATCCATCAAAGTTGATTAGCTTTGACCTTATAGGGCTACTTAGTTACGAATCTTTCTAGTGATTTCTAATTTCTTCCAAGTATGATGTGTCTTATCTTTTTCGCACTAACTATTTTAATTTTTGGATTATAATCTATCCTTTCCCTTCAACGCCTTCACTAGTGGGTCTTGGAGGTTGAGCCTAAGGTTAGGCTTGTTGATGAGGCAGCATCATAGTTGTATGACTTGAAGAAGTAGATCAATAAATAAAAGGTTATGTATGATGATGGGACCCAATAGATCCGTGACTGACATAAGGAATGGGTTATTAATCTGAGGGAGAACTACATGTCTTAGATAGCTGACTTGAAGGACGACCTATAAGAGAAAAAAGACTCTAAAGATGACCGCCTCTGAGAGCGCGTTGCTAAGGCTGTGTTTAAATTCAAGGAGTTTGAAGAGGCCATAGGTTACATCATTTAATATTTGGAACGAGGGAAAAAGTTTCTTATAGACGAGTGGTCAAATAATTTGGAGACCTCATTATTAAATATCCTGAATAGCCTGAGGTTCTCAAGTCCTTTCATTTTTTTGATCTTGAGAGCATTACTGCTCTCCAAGATGTCCATGCCGAGTTGGACATTACTAGTACTACTAGTTAGGAGGCATCTAGATATTAGATGAACCAGATGGCTGAGGATGAAGAAGGAAAGATGAATGGCGACTAAGATGCCACCATAATAACTCAGGAGGATCCGATCATCCCGAAGTCATAGTAAATGAGGGTTTGGCAACCGATACCTAGACATTCCTTATTTCTCTCTTATTTGGGAAACCGAACATGGTCTCTGATGCCCTATATCTATAATAGTTTTTTTCAAATGATAATTTTTTTATCTATGATCGTAACTCTTTTTTACCATTAATACAATTTCACTCATGTCTTTTTCAATTGTCTTTACATTACTTTTGCGAAGTGTAATGTCTTCTTTCACATTCACCAAGCCATATAATGATTATGTCTTCACCATAAAATGATGTTTATTTTGAGATATTCGGACGAGATGTATTTCCTATTGGGCTTGAGTCTCATTTTCACCATAAAATTAATATTGATGTCTAATTTATTTATCTATCGGGTTTTTAATGAGGCATGTTTTGAAGAATATACTTCAAAACATTCTCGTACTGCTGAGAGATAGATTTCAACATATAACCATTCACAATAAAATGATGTTTAAGCTTCACCATAGTCAAATGATGTTCAATTTTTCTTATCTCCTAGGGTTTTTAATGAGAGTGTTTTGGAGATGGGACTGCAAAGCATTCTCATACCGCCCAAAGAGAGATTTTATCATATAGCTATTCACCATAAAATGATGTTTAAGTTTCACATAATCAAATGATGTTCAATTTTCCGCACCTCCTAGGTTTTTGATAAGAGTGTTTTGTAGACAAGACTCCAAAGCACTCTCATACTGTCGAGAGAGAGATTTAATCATATAACTATTCGCCACAAAATAATGTTTAAGTTTCACCATAATCAAATGACATTCAATTTTTCCCACCTTTTAGGTTTTTGATGAGAGTGTTTTGGAGACGGGACTCCAAAATACTCTCGTACCATCGAGAGAGAGATTTTACGGGTGTGCATGCCATTTATAATATGTAAAATGAGACAACATTTCATTTCAATAGAAAAACTTCAAATTTCTACAAGCTTTGAGTACGTAGTGGATAACTTTGTGACACCCCGCCTAATTAAATATCGGGTGATAAGTCCTTTATTGAAATTAAAATAGAATGTTCAATGGGTTCATTCTTAGCATCACTGTCGAAAACATTTAATATTTTTAATCACCTAATAAATAATTAAGTGTCAAAATATTTTCCCATTTAATTATACACAACTCATCCATAAATGAATTTCCACTCTTTAAAATATAAGCTACTCAAATTCCATAAGAATAAAATAAATGCTGAACATGAATCAGGTACTGAAATAAATCGGACTGGATAAAACATTCCAGTTCAAAGTCACAAACTAACAAACCATAAGCGCAACCCTTACGGGTAGTCTAAAAACCCAAATATGTTGTATATGCGGATGTTATGGGTAGGGTAAAAATCCATATTTGAACGTTGCTAGGTTAAAAAATAACAAATATACAATTGGACTAGTTGGTTTTTGTGGGACCCACTGTTAAAATGGAACATGTTGTTCCGCGCAAGAGAAAAAAAAAACCAAAGCAGAACATCTTGTTCTGCCCAAGCTTAAATGCATATTTCCCTAATTCTATTTTGACCCCCAAAATATTTGCAACGGTTATATTTATTGAACGGCTATATTTATCCAACGGGTATTTTTTTATAAATAGGAGGTTCAATCCAACACAAATCATACCAATAATATTTTTATTCAAAGCACTCTCTCGTATCTTCATTTTAATTATTACCAAATATTTTCTTTTTAGCAGCAATATATTTTATTTATTTCACCAAAAATAATTTCAAAAATTTTATATTTGCTTAAATATATTTTGTGATTATTTTACAATGGTTCGAGGTCAAAATATGTATCAACACGAAGATGAAGTATTATGCATCGCTAATGTAAATCAAACAAATGATGGTTTACGAGGAACTAATCGACCTAGCACATTATTTTGGGAAGCAGTCGTCGAAGAATATAATACAATGACGGGTATCACTGAACATCGGACGGGAGGCAGCCTACAAACCCGCTACAACAAAATATTGAGACACATAATGTTATATGTTTCTAAATTGAAAGAGACATCGATGACAAGTCGTGGTAGTGGGACTATGAACACAGACTCGGTAAAATCACTATTATTTTGTAATTTATTTTTAATTATTATTTCTCGTAAATCTATTGCTAATGAGGTAATAAAATTACATTGTCATATTATTTCATGTTACTATGGAAAATATAGCATTCCAGTGAGAGAACAAGGGAAAATCATTTAATTTTGAATCTTGTTACCAAATTTTAAAAGAACTCAACAAATTTCAAATTTCCCAAACATTTTTAGACTCCCCTCAATTTCATTTTGATTAACCAATGACCGGTGCGACAGAGAGTGAAGGAAGTCCGAATGTTGGGTTTCTCGCAGGAAATTCCAAAGATGGGGCAGAAGTTGATATAGAAAAGCCTTATCCGAGGCCACCTAGAAGGACCGAGATGAAGCAACGGGCTAAAGGAAAAGTGAAGGCTACAAACATTGAGGTGAACCGAGAAATACTCAGTAGTTTCTCTTTGTTCAATGAACCATTTGAGTGATCATCTCAGGCTGATCGTGAACATGATGAAGAGGCCCGTGAGGGACTTGAACATTCACTGCAGCTTAAGGAGCAAAGTTTGGAGCTTAACGAACGCAATATATTGGCTTTAGAGAGGAAAGATATGCCTGAACAATTACTGCTTGATCATCAAATTTTAAGCATCAACAGCTCAAACATGAATTCATCCCAGAGGGAGTACCATGAATACCTCGTGGCCAATATACTCAACAAAGAACGGGGACAACATGGGCAATCAAACTTTCCAAATTATACACCATATGGAGGTCATTCTGGATTTTAAAGTTTCTATGCTTCTGAGTATGTAACTTGTTATTTATTTTTATTGTTTGTTGTACTTTGTAATATGATTATAAAAATTGTGAAATGAATTTTCTTCAAATTTCCATACATAAACATAAGTTGGGTACAATCTTAACGATACAACATTAATAATAAAGATAACAACATTACAAAAGGAACATAAATTGGGTAAAATCACACGCTGTTATTGGCAAAATTTTCCCAGACATGTTCAACGAGATCTGCACGTAGTCGTAAATGCATCCTCTTATCATGCATATGCATTGTCCTAGCCTCGATCGCATAATGTTACTCGAGAGAGTTTCGAAACATAGGAACTGGGTGAGGCGGGAAGTCATATTCATCTCTCCAATAACAATCACGCCTCTCATCTTCAACAATCATGTTGTGCATTATGATGCACGAATGCATAATAGATGACAATTTATCTTTGCTCCAGAATTTTGCTGGCGTATGAACGAATGCGAAACTTAGTTGAAGGACACCAAAAGCTCGTTCCACATTTGTTCTTGCCCCCCTTGCACTTGAGCGAAAAAAAATTCCATTTAGTTGGTTGGCCATTTAAAAGTTATCACCAATGATGTGTAAGGCGGATAAATGCCATTGGCTAAAAAATACCCCATATCATAGACGTTGTTATTTATTTGAAATTGGATTGGTGGAGTTTTATCGCGGATAACATCGGATAAAACACTTGATCGGTTCAATACAATAATGTCATTACAACTACCCGGCATCTCAAAAAATAACTTCCATATCCAAAGGTCATGCGATGCTACCGCCTCTAGTATAATTGTTGGTGACTCTTTTTTTTAGTATATTGCCCATGCTAATCGGTTGGATAATTTTTCCATTCCCAATGTATGCAGTCTATGCTCCCCAGCATTTCGGGGAATCCACGCACCGCATTTTGTTCAGTAAGCCTTTTGACATCGAGTGCCATACGTTTTTTATTATACTCCAGAGCAAATATCGCGACAATGTCAAGGAATAATTTAACCAATGCCTTTTGGGTTATGGATTCCCCTATATATAGGTACTCTCCATTTATATCCGTAGAAGACCCATATGCTAACATTCGCAGAGCAGAAATGATTTTTTGATGTGAGGACAGGCCAAGACGACCAAGTGCATCTGGTTTTTGTATGAACCAGAATTCGTAACTACATATTGCCTCATGAATACATCCATATAGGGCTCGATTCATTCTAAAACTTCATCAAAAATGGTAGTCTTTGTATACCGATGTTTCACTAAAGTAGTCAGCGATTAGTCTTTCATGGCCCACCTCTCCGGTCCAATATATCGTCCTCCTAGTTTGATCCTCCTAGGAATCGCATATAATGTTATGAAGGGATATATTTTGAATTTGTTGCATATAACCCATAACTATTTTCTTTTTCTTTTTGGCTATATTTGACTGTGAGGTTTGCGTGGCCTGTATTTCTTCGTAATCTTTCATCTCACTGAGGTATGAAGTTTGATCAGCAAAGAGCATTTGGTGATGTTCCATTTTTAATAAGATGTAATGTGTTGATGAAGTTAAAGTATCCTCTATATTAGGTTTTATAAGGTATATGGTGAAAGATTTAGGGCGGAATATCTAGAGCGAAAGATATAGAGCGGATAATGTAGGGTGAAAGATCGAGGGCGAAAGATATAGAGCGGATAATCTAGGGCGGAAGATCTAGCTCGGATCATACTGGGCGAAAGATCAAGGGAGGAAAATCTAGGGAAGATTTTGTGGGTAATTATATAGCTATAAATGTGAATGGCCACATTGAGTGTTCATGTGCGCAATGGAAGCTTACGAAGATGTGATTGATGAGTTTTTAGCTGAAGCCTTGATAAAATCATTCCCGTGTGGTCTTTTTGGTTGTGATATTTGCCAAATTAATGATCTACGAACCCCTTAAGAAATAATTGCCGACAAATATCATGAGTCACTACCTAGGCAAGATTATTAGAGCCCGCGTAACTTAATGGATCGAAGGCTGGAAATTAAAGACGACATCGAGGAATTTGATAACGTTTTTAATAGGGTTGAACAAGATATGCAACCATTGGATGAGGACGACGATCCATATGAGTAGGCAGTGAATTCATACATTCGCACATTTGGTGAGAATTTTGAAGGCCTAATTAAATGGTGTGCGTTGAGGAGAAATGCTTATTGGAAGGACTTTTACTAGTTTTTCTTTCATCTCCTATGAATAGAGCCAGTGCATCTGGTTTTCATGTTAATTTGTATCATTGCACGTTTATTACTATCGTGTTTATCGTTAAATTAAATGTAATGGATATAATGTGTAAAGGGGGCTTGAAGGTAATCCTGAGATCATTGATAATGCCCCCATTACCAACAGTGTTCTGGATTAAGAAGTCGAGGCAGCTTAGCGTGGCAACTCAGCGAGGCAGCTTAGCGTGGCAACTTGTATTTTAGCTTATTATGTTAGTCATATTCTATATTTGTTTATATTGGCTATAAGCTATAACGGTTGTAATGATGTAATGAAAATAATAATGAGTTTTAGTGTGAGGTCAAACGGTACTAGCAAGAGACCAGGCTTGGCAGGGCCTAGGAGAGTTGTCATGCTCTATCGAATGACCTCACTATGGGAACTTTAGAGGGACTTGGTTTGGAGGATTGAGAAGTAAGGCACCGTTGGGGTTTGTCTGACCATCTAAGATACACCTGGTAAAACACCGAAGAACCCTGAACGTGGAACCTCGGACGGAGCAGCTTGGAGTTCCATCGGGCGTTGAGTTGTGAACCAAACATCCCTCTACTTAATGTCACATCTATTGTAGGTGATGTCACTAGCCAACTAAACAATGTCAGACATGCACTTGAGTAAACTACCATGGCATTTGGGGTTGTCAGGCAGTTGGTGACCCACCTCTGCGACAACAGCCCCCTGATGCACAGTGGTTAGGCAAAAGGCATGTCTTGGCATTTAATGTTTATGACGTGGAGACAACTAGTGCATCAGGTATTTAATGTTTGAGACATAAAGTGTGAGGGAGGTCTTTCACAGGCATTGATGACTGAGTTTCCTCGAGGGTGGTGTGGGGGGCTATTTAAGGACCCCGACCACCTTTGAGGAGGGGATGATCTTTTTAGAGTTCAGAATTTACTACTAGAGATAATATACATCATAGAGAGTTTTTACAAATCGTAGAGAGTTTACTCACCCACCATTATCATTTATTAAGAAGATTTTAATATTTGATAGAGATTCTTGAGGGTGGTTGGTGTGTTTGGTTGCCTGCCAAGGTGTATCTAGGTTGCTTACTTCTTTCTCCCTCTAGATAAGTTATTTCTAAGCTCACTGCTACCTTATGAGTTATACACGAGAGATTTGGGAGTTTAAACTGAGTTCATCTTCACTGAGTTTACGTGTGAATGTCCTATAATTAATCCAAGGTTTTGGCTAATTAACTTATCATTACCGTACTCAAAAGGGGTTACGCCTCCATCTTATCTAAACTACCCTCTTACATTTGGCGACTCTATTGGGGAAGCATTATTTTAAGTAAGGAGTATGGCAAAAGATAATGTTAATCGAAGGCTCATCTTTGATGACATCCAACATAATGAAGAACAAGCTGCTAGAGAACTGGAGGCTCTAAGTGATGGGGCTCCTCGAATAGAGGTACCTCCAGTTTAGGTGACGACAGGTGTTCCAGGGGTGATACAATCTTCCATGAGTGCAGGATTGGGACCCACTCAGGTGGCACTCCTCATGAGTAAGTTTTATGAGTTTTTACAAACTTTGGTAGCTTCAACGGTGATTGGAGGATTTGAAACCAATTCCTTTGTAACACCAGGGGCAGCCCCAATGGCCCCACCGAGTGCAGGTGTAACGGGAACAGTCCCAACGAGTATACCCTCTGTTGTGAATCCAGCTATGGGAACCTCAGGAGTATCAACGGTCCCAACCATGACGATTGTTCCAGTCACAACGGGCACTCAGCCCATGATCCCATTGGTTGTTTCCCCAGTAGCATCACCCATGGAGGAGATGAAAAAGGAGATGCAGAAAGAGACGCTAAAGTTCATGCAAGCCTCGTCGCAATCTGCTGGCGAGGTAGCTTCGATCTACAATGACTTTCGAACAACTTATCCCCAAGAATACAACAATGAACCCTATCCAAAGGACTATATTCCTCCTATTTTTTGAAAAATACATAGGGAAATATGGGAACCCGAAGGAGCACATTAAGCGCTTCATTGAACACTTGGGGGCACATTGTAATAATAAGAAGCTCAGGTTGAGGGAGTTCTCTAAATCCTTAACCGATAAAGCATATACCCGATATTCTTATTTGGATCCCGAAAGCATTTCTACATGGGAAAAGATGCATGTTTTGTTCGTCCAGAAGTTCTTTGCGGCGGAAGATGAGTTTAGTTTGACCCAACTGGGGAGGGAAAAGCAACAACCCAGAGAAGAAGTGGTGGCCTACGTCCGAAGGTTCAGGAAAATATCCCTTGACTGGAGGGAGGAGGCCAAAGAGTCCAAGTTATTACAAATCTACACGAAAGAACTGCTTCCCGAGTAAATCTGTCACCTCATTAATGAAACACGCGAGGGGACTTTTTTGGCGTTCTTAAAAGTGACAAGAAACATCTCCTTGGTGGTACGACCAAATTCGGTGGTGGTGCCAATGATTTTTAGGCAGTCGATACAACTTGTGGGTGGAGGTCTCAGTCCCCACGGGTAGGGTACACCGAGGGAGGAGATGGGGGCAAGGCACCGAAGAAGGACAATATGAGGAAGTTTGGAAGAGACAAGGAGGATCCACCACCATTGCCTTTTACAGTGGAAGAAGCTGTTAGTTGTTACAATGCGGTGGTCTAAGGAGGAACGGTCTACAAACCAAAGGGAATTCCCGTTGAGGAAACCGATGTGGCAACAAGGGCGGATCCCAAGTATTTCCAGGTCCATCGGAAGATCCAGCACCTAACAGAGAGTTGTTTCATGCTGAGGAGAATCATGGACAAGTATGTGAAGGAAAGGACATTGAAAATCCCTCCACATAACGTTAACAATAACCCACTACCAGCACATGGGGCCAATCTCGTGGTGGCCTATGATGAAGAGGCGGAGAGTGGAGAAAGAGAGTCAACGACGAAGCGAAAAGAGTACGAAGTAGATCTGGAAGATTGTACAAGGGGAATGGATATTGTAGTACTAGCCTACGATGAGGCAAGCACCAAAGACATGGTGGATGTGTACAGCATTGAAGGTGAGGAAGCATACCCAGTCCTAGAGTACTGTGCAGTTTTGAAATCCTCGAAATTCACCTGTTTCTTCGACTAGGTGGGGATACCTAAAGAGAGTAGGTTGGAGATAACACAGGCAATACTTGATATTGCGAGGAAGAACGCAGTCCCTTCGCTAAGATGGAAGGGACCCATGGTCAGGTTGGTGAGAAGGTTTCTGTCAGAAGTAACCTTCAGCGATGCAGATAAGGCTGTAAGGTTCCTTCATAACAGGCCATTGTATGTGACTGCCAGCGTCAACGGAGTTATCTTTGTAAGTACTCTTATGGATGAGGGAGCTTCATCAATATCATGCCAATCAACTCTTTCCATGTAGATAATATTCCAGAAGAAAGGTTAGTCCCCATGCCTTTGGTAATTTTCGGGTATGATAACCAATCATCCAAATCCATTGGGTTCGTCGATGTTGGGATTGTAATGGGAAATCTGAGTTCCCATGTCAAGTTCCATGTAATAAAGTGAAACTTCATATCATCTACTAATAGGAAGGGTATGGATGCACAACCAAGGGCTAGTTCCTTCAGCGAACCACCAATGTGCTAAATTGAATATTAAGGGAACCGAGGTGACCATTAGGGCTACAAAGAGGCCCTTCACTGTCGAAGAAGCTCGCTTTGTGGATGCATCATTTTACACTGAATTGGAGGAGGATGTTCATGTCCTAATGAGAAGAATGGAGGGAGAATGGGTTCCCTCGATCAGAGAAAGGATGGGGCCCTTGAACGAGCAGAGTAAAGAGGTTGTAAGCAGCGCAAGAGTGATGACCGAAGAAGCTCACCAGGTGGTCCGTCAGACCCAAAAAATCTTGAAGTAGCTCAAAGACAGGATGAGGCCCATAATGGATCTGATGGAACATGAGGTCCAACAATAAAGCGTACTGAGCCGATTATCAGGAGAAAGGGTGGCCGAGGCTTCTAGAGAGAAGAAGAGGAAGGCAATAACCACTACTAGCAGACACTGTAAGAAGGTCATTATCGAGGAAGGAAAAGTGGTATATCGACTATAATGGTGTGAGTGGGCGATCGAAGAAACTAATGGTGAGGTTGACCTGATATATGAATGCTTTCCGGTAGATCAACTGGGATAATGTATGGTGATAGATAACTCCAGCATACAGGAACTTGTGGAGGAAGTCATCGAGGAACCAGATTACATGACGGATCAAATGAAGCCACAGGCACAAGAACTGGAGCAGTTGAACCTGGCGAGAGAAAAGGAGGACCGAAGGCCCATTTTCATCTCAAAAGATCTCAGTGAAGAGAAACGAAAGTCCTTGGTGGATTTGATTCGGTAATTTATAGATATTTTTACATGGAAATACATGGAGATGGAGGGGCTGGATGAGGAAGTGACCTGCCAAAAGTTGATGCGGCTCATGGATGGATATGTAGGGTACAACCAGATTAAGATGGACCCCGTGGATGCAGAGAAAATAGCGTTCAGAAGCCCGTTGGGAAACTTCATGTACAAGGTGATGTTATTTGGTCTTAAGAATGCTGGGGCGACATACCAGAGAACAATGATGGCCATTTTCC
Source organism: Sambucus nigra (assembly GCA_949130495.1). Lineage (NCBI taxonomy): Eukaryota > Viridiplantae > Streptophyta > Magnoliopsida > Dipsacales > Adoxaceae > Sambucus > Sambucus nigra. The sequence continues at coordinate 511,749,861 of OX422217.1, read as the reverse complement.
ATGACTTCTTCCACAAAATTGTGGAATGCTATGTGGATGATTTGGTCATCATATCGAGGAAGGAGGAATCCCATCTGAGTGATTTGAGGAAGGTGTTCTACCGTTGTAGGAAGTATAAATTAAATATGAAACCACTGAAGTGTGTTTTTGGAGTAAAAAGTGGGAAATTCCTAGGGTTTGTGGTTGATCGACAAGGGGTGCAGATGGACCAGGATAGACAACGGGCGATCTTAGAAATGCCATGCCCAAGAACGGCGAAGGAGCTGAAGAGTTTCCTCGCCAAAGTCTCCTACCTCAAGATATGTGTTCCTGGATTGGCCAAAATAACACACTCGCTGATGCATCTATTATAAAAGAAGATGAAATTTAGGTTGGAGGAGATTCACCAGGAGTCTCTCGACGGACTGAAGAAGCTGCTCATTTCACCACAGACTATGGTTCCCCCAAAGGCGGGAATACCGTTGCAGCTGTACCTCACATCGACCACGAGGTCCGTGGGAGCTTTGCTGGAATAAGAGGTTGATGGGCAAGAAAGTCCAGTCTACTACCTCAGCGGGATCATCCATGGGCCAGAAGTCAGATACAATAGCTTAGAAAGGCATTGTTTAGCATTGGTCTTCATAGCGCAAAAACTTACACATTATATGTTGTCTTTTAAAATTCATATTGTGACTAGATGTGATCCTATTAAGTATTTTCTAGCAAGAATGATTTTGATTGGTAGAGAAGCTAGGTGGTTCCTCATCCTATCTGAGTAATACTTAAAGTACGTGTTTCCTCGCGCAATCAAAAGCCAGGCGTACGCTTATCTGTTGGCTATTTTCCCTTCAGGAACGTTTGAGCCACCCAAAAAAAGTATTCCAGGAGACGATTTGCAGGCCAATCACCTAGAAACAACGGATGAGGAATGGACAATGAAGTTCGATGGATCCTTGGCAGAAAAGAAAGGATGAACAGGGATTATTCTTTTAAAAGGAATGGAGGAGATTTGCCTTCCCTACAAGTTAGATTTCCCTTCTGCTAATAATGAGGCAGAATATGAAGCATTGGTGTTGGGATTTCTAGAGTCTCTTCGAAGGGGGCTTCATTCACTTTGCATTAAATGGGATTCAAACTTGGTGGTTCAGCAAGTGAATGGAGAGTACGCATTGAAACATATGAGCCTGGCACCATATAGGACAATCATTCAGATGCTCCTCTGCCAGCTCCATCGGACCAAGATTAAGAGACATCCCAGAATGATGAATCGTCACCCAGATGCATATGCCACCATTGCCCAGAAGAACGGATCCTTCGACGGTACAATTAATTCTACCAATGGAAGAGGACGTAAACTGGAAGGGAGAGATCAAAAGTCAATTGGAATCCGGGGAAGGAGCGATGGGGTTGAGAGAATTAGCCCAGTACTTCACGAATCAAGGGAACCTTTACTTCAGAAATGCGGGAGGATGGATGTCGAGGTGCATCAGCCGAGAAGAAGCAGAGCGAAGATTGAATAAAACACACGAAGAGCACTACGAAATAATTGAGATACTCCTCTACTGAAGAATGAAAAGGGAGGGGTATTTTTGGCCAAGAATGAAACAGGGCGCGAAAGAGCTATAATAAAAGTACGATAAATTCCAGTTATTCTTCAAGGTAGCTGAATGTCATCTCTTGGAGGCTCAGGCTGACTAGAGACAGCCCTATATTGACTTCATTAAAGATGGAGTTGTCTCAACAGAGAAAATTGATGCAATGGGTCTCCGACGAAGGGCCTTGATATTCTACATTCAGGAAGGATAGCTTTATCAAAGGGGATACTTCAACAGGCCATTACGTTGCATCCCGAAGGAAGAAGTGATCGAGGTCCTCAAACAGGCGCACGATCCAGCTCACATTGGAGGGGCCAGGTTATATGACCAGTTGATGACTTTGGGATACTATTGGCCAATGATGGAGAAAGATTCTGCTGAGTTCATTCAAAGGTGCAAGGCTTGACAACTTCATGGAAATATGATCCATGCCCCATCAGTGGACCTACACTCCCTAGAAACGCCCTATCCTTTTCACACTTGGGCATTCGACCTGGTGGGGGAAATACATCCTTCTTTGAGAGGGAAGATATGGATACTAGTAGCAACGAAGTGCTTAACAAAATGGGCTGAAGCGATACAGCTGAGAAGGGAACAGCAGGGGTGGTGAGAAATTTCATTAGAGAATACATCATTTGTTGTTTTGGGATCCCAAAGGTTATCCTTTCAGACAATGGAACCCCTTTCATCAATTCAGAAGTAACGATGCTCACAGACAAGTACTACATTGTCCATCATGCTTTGATGGTGGCCTATCCATAGGGAAACAGTCAGGCCGAAGCAACTAACAAAACTTTGGTTAATATCTTGGCTAAAATAATGGAGGATTTCCCAGGATCGTGGGATGACAAGATACCAGCCGCATTATGGGCCTATCGAATAACTAAGAGGAAGCCCACAGTGTATACCCCGTTCTCTCTTGTTTATGGAGCCGAGCCAATTCTCCCAGTGGAGTTAAAAGTTCCCTCTGCTCGATATGCTTTACGAAGTAGCATGCTCCCTCAGAATAGGCATGTGCAGTTGGAAGCGTTTGATGAACAGAGAGATCATGTGATGCAACACTTTCAACACTACACTAAATTGGGTAAATTGACCCCCTTCCAGCGCTTAGCCTTGTCACGGTCATTGACCGTGACAAAAAAACACGCGTTTTGTGTCACGGTCATTGACCTTGACAAAGGATTGTCACGATCATTAACCGTGACAATACATATAATGTTGTCACGGTCAATGATCGTGACACGACCGTGACAAATGTCGCAGTGAAAAAACCTTTCCCATTCTTTTTCCCCCACCGTTTCTTCCCTCCTTTTTTCTCTCTCTCTCTACGTTGTGCTCTCTCTCTCTCTACTTTCAGGTTACTTTCTCTCTCCCTCTCTCTCTCTCTCTCTCTCTTCCATTTATATATATGTGTGTGTGTGAGTGTGTGTGTGCGTGTGTGTGTGCGTGTGTGGTGGGTGGGGGTGGGGGGTGGGGCAAGGTGGGGGTAGGGGGTGGGTTAGGGTGGGGGGGCTATGCGTGTGTGTGTGGTCGGTGGGGTGGGGCAGGGTGGGGGTAGGGGGTGGGGGGAGGGAGTGGGGCAGGGTGGGGGGAGCAGGCAGGGATGGTGGGTGGGTGGTGGGGTAGGGGTGGGGGGCTGCGCGCGCGTGTGTGTGTGTGTGTGTGTGTGTGTGTGTGTGTGTGTGTGTGTGCGCGCGCGTGTGTGTATATGTGTGTGTAGTGTCCGTATTTGTGCGTAATGTCCCTTGTAAATGAATAGATTGACTGTCCCTCATTGTAAATTAGTAAATTAATATATGATTAATTATGAAAGTGGGATTGCCTCTCATTGTAAATTAGTAAATTAATAATTGTATACTTTAATTGATGAAAATAATTAAATGAGTAGATGAATTAGAAGGAGTTGGGGATACACAATTGTTGTTGACATTGCTGTTGGGTTATAGTGGATCGATGTTGGGTTGGTTAATTTTAAAAGTGGCATGACCACTGGATTATTGTCCATATGGGGGTGGGATTTTTCAACTTTTTTTTGAAAATTACTTTGTATATCGAACAATATATATATAGTATGATAATTAAATAAAACATACTTTAAATTACATATAGTGTGCATAGATACTAGCCTTCTAGTTCTTATGCGTACGCATTAAATAGCCCTTAGACACGTTTGAGAGTCATTACCCCTGTAATGAGATCTCTCGAATTGTCCCGTTTGGACAGTTTGGGACTGCATAATTTCTATATAATATTCTTACTGGCTTAAAGTTGTTACTTTTGGAGAAAGTTCTGCAGTCGTATCCTAATGTTCTCTGGGTACATAATAGATTGACAAGTGTGACTTTATTTCAATTGATCAATTGAAATAACACTCACACTTTTCAATCTACGTCGTGTACTTGGAGAACTACGGGGATCTTCTACCGAATGTTTTTCAAATTGTAACAATGTGCATGAGTTGTTAAGTATATTACAGAAAAATGTGGTCTTGAATGGGATTGGACCACTCACCCTTTAGAGGAGATGGAGGAAATAGAATTTTTTCTTATAAATTGAATTTGAATATAAATAAGACATAATTAAATGAAACATACTATAAATCTATGTTTTGATTATACTAATCCATGAATATGCGCTTCGTACCTTTAATAGGTGATTAGTTATGGTAGATGTGATGGGATATCCGAAATACAAAGAGTGGATGGGTGAGATAAATAGAATGGGGGATGTGTTTCGCAAAAGTGCTAATGAATTTGTGAAATATGCAAAGAGATGTCATAATGATGAAGAGTTTTCGTGTCCGTGTGCTAGGTGTAAGAATGGTAAGGTGTTTGAGTGGAAAACAGTTGAACTACATTTGTTAAGATCGGATATACAAGATAGTTATCGATTTTGGAGTTTTCACGGTGAATTGAAAGTTCCTTTTGTACCCGACCAACCTTCACAACAACCATCAATAAGTAGGATAGATGTAGAAGGGGATGAAATAGATCATAATATGTTAGAGGATTTATTTGATGATGAATACAGAGTTTATGAAGCAGAGGAGAATGAGGTTACTGATGATGTAGAAGATTCAAGTGCTCGTGAAGATATCACGATAAAACTTGACAATGACTACCAAAGTTTAAAATTTAAGGTGACCCAACCGTTATACTCTGGCTGTGATAAAGATCAAACAACTTTACATGCCATGGTTGGTTTGCACAGTTTGAAGATGTAGTACGGTTTATCTGGCAATAGCGTGATAGGAATTCTGAAATGGGTGAAGGGCTTATTATCCTAGGAGAATACACTTCCAAATAGCTTTCCTGTTACGAAAAATAGTTTGAAAGGTTTGGGAATGAAGTATAAATCAATTCATGCTTGTCTGTATGATTGCATACTATACCGAAAAGAGTATGAAAATCTCGATCGTTGTCCGGTATGCGATGAACCTAGATATGTCCAATCTACTAGTAAGGAAGGCGCAAGATCAAAAGTGCCTCAAAAAGTATTGAAATATTTTCCCGTTGAGCCTAGCTTAAAGCGATTTTTCACAATACCATGGATAGCAGAGGCAATGACTTGGCATGCTAGGGCAGAAGTAGGGGGTAATATCATGCTTCATCCTATTGATTCTACTGCCTGGAGGAGGATGAATTATGAGTATCCCGATTTTGCTTGAGAACAACACAACATTCGTTTGGCTATATCAATAAATATCTCCTTCAGGTATTAAGGAAATGATGATGATGTCATCTGGGCTCGGTGGTAGCGGAGGCGACGAGGGCTCCTCGACCCCTTGTCTCCCTAAATATGGAAAATTAGGGATTCCCATCGAGAACAAGTTGGGGTTATTAGCGAGATCCCTCGAGCTGGTAAAGACGATCATCGGCCTGGGGTACATTAGTTGGAAGGAGGTGCCATAAGAGTTCAAGTTAGCTATTTGGGTGGAACTACAGGTAATATATTTATATTTATATTTATATTTATATTTATATTTATATTTATATTTATATTTATATTTATATTTATATTTATATTTCAATTTCAATTTCAATTTCAATTTCAATTTCAATTTAAATTTAAATTTAAATTTCAATTTCATTTTATATTTATATTTATATTTATATTTATTTGCAACTAACATTGTATTTGTTGGACGGGAACAATTCAACCTAGATCCAAAGCTACACGATTTCGTCTTGGAGCAGATGAGGGAGCAACACAAGACGTGGAAAAAAATATACGGACCCGGTACTTTGGGAAGACACGAGAGTCCATTATCCAAAGGCATGAATCCGTCCCGCCGAAGGATCCGATCTCATTGGCACAATGGCAAAGGTTCATTGACAATGAGATCAGGGAGTGACAATTGGCATCTCTCCAATCAAAAGGGAAAATCGAGCAAAAAAGACGGACGTGCACTACTTCGGCCGGACGTCTTACGCCGAGGTGGAGCATATGATGATGGTAAGATTTAATTTTTCTATAACTACATAAAATATATTATTCTGCATTATTTTACTTTGCGAGGCCGGTACTAATTTTACTTTATTTTATTTCAGGGGACAGGGAGTGGCCCTGGGGGTAGGCCACATAGGCTCGATACTTATGTGGCTCTTCGAACGAAGAAGGGGAAGGACAAATAGGTGTCCCCAAGAATCGTGGCCACGATTGTAAGTAATTCGACAGTTTACTTTTTGTTAATTACGTTATAAGTTTTTAATTTACTTATTTTACTAATCATGTGCTTTTTATCGTTTCAGGAAAAGCTTAAGGAAGTGCATGAATTGCAGTTTGATGCCGATAAGGCATCTTTGTCCACAGATGCACTCAGCCAAGTGCTTGGCTCTGATCGTGAGGGGAGGACAAGGGGGTGAGCTCACGGGTGGCCAAATCTAGGATCATCGAATTGGAGATGAGCGACACTAGGTTGGCTCAAATGGTGGATTCATGTAATGCGAAGCTGTCCCGTTTAGAGGCGATGGTCCAGGATAAGTACTCATTCGTGAAGCATTCGTTGGGAAAAAACCGTAAGGGTAAAGGGAAGGAGAAGGCGGTGCGGGAGGAGGAGGTGTGGGAGGACGAAGACGAGGATGTGGACTTCACTGCTTCATCGCCGAGATGTCCGAACTTTGATAATCCACTTCCCTATTTGTCTCCCTTCAACAGACCAATGTCGACACTTGGTTGGCCGAGCGTGTTTATAATGGACATATTTGATGGACAGCGGATAGGGAAGGGGTTGAGGGACCCGAATATTGTCCAGGGTGCACTAGTTCATGGACGTGAGCATCAAGACATCAAGTCCAGGGTACTCATCACGCTTGTGATGCCCGGGAAGGATAACTCCCAATTGTGGTTGCATGAACAATGCGGCACAGCGTATATTAGTGGATGTGTTAATTCGTATATCACGTGGCCTACTCACCTCCTCAGTGTTAACCATACCCCAGACATTTAGTGACATTGATTTAAGTTTGAATTGAATTATTTTAAATTATTACATTTGAATTATATTTAGATTATATGGTGATGCATATTCTCTCTATTTTGAATGTATATTTGCATTATCTCTATTTTATTTGGATATATGATGTTTGAACAGGTACAACGTTACTATAACAGGTATAAATATACTGTTGTGCAGTGACAGTGGCAGTGGCTATACTGCCCAGCAGAAATTTTTTCAATTCTGCCCAGAATTGTCACGGTCATTGACCGTGAATTTTTTTTAAAGAATGTCACAGCCTTGTCATGGTCCTTGACCGTGAAAAATCTTATAGCGGTCAAGGACCATGACACGACCGTGATAATTCTAACGAACTTATCACGGTCAATGACCATGATATGGCCATGATAAAAAAAAGTTATCTCGCCCAGTATTGTCACGATCATTGACATTGACAAGATGAAGGTGTCAAGGTCAATGATCGTGACAATTCAGTAGATTTTGTGTAGTGCAAATGTATACGAAACAGCTCTCCAGGGCATATGATAACTTAGTAAGACCAAGAAAGTTTGTGGAGGGAGACCTCGTATTGAATGCAGTAGTGAAACACATCAGTGGGCTTCCTCTACCCAAGTTTGCAGCGAATTGGGAGGGACCTTTTATTGTAAAAGAAGCTCATGACTCAGGTTATTGCTCAATTTCTAAGATAGAAGAAGACAGGCCATTCAAGATTAACAACAAATGGTTTAAAGTCTATCATGTGTAAGAAGTTATGTTTGGGCCACCGATGTATCTAATTGTTATGAATATACAAGTTCTCTTTGATGACAAATGCAAGTTCTCTTTATTTATAACCCAAGGGGGAACGAAAGAATTACAGAACTTCACACTTCACAACCTATGTAAACAGTTGTAACATAAAGAAATGGCATGAGAAAATAAATATCTTTTTCCATTCATAAACTGTGGGGCATTACAAAATTGGGAGATATTGCCCTAGAATTACATGGGAAGAAAAGAAAAAATATTTATACAAGTTCATTGTCCTAAGAGAAACCACAGATCTAGAGAAGAGAAAAAATCTCCAGGGAGTCCCGAAGACGCTGCTTGGCAAGACCGTTGAGCATTGATAGAGACCTACAACCTTGTTTGCGCTTGTGTATGCTCAATCGGGAGTTTCTCTCATTTCATCTTTGCCAGACGCAGAGATTCTTCTATGTACTCCACCTCTTTGTCGATAGCTCCAAGAAGAGGTGCTAGCTCGGCCAACTTAGCTTCCTCAGCCCATTGGTCCTCCTGATGTTTCCGTAAGAGTTCCCTCTAGCTATCCAGTTATTGGCTCTTCAAGGTCTTTAAATGAGTGATAAGCTAGCCAAAATGGAATCCGTCGTGACCCAACTCCCTCAGATAGCCCAAAATTTGTTAAGGAGGGGTCTGGTAACGTTTGAGGTTGGAGTGTTAGCAATTTCAGTAACGACGGTAGCCATGCCCTGAAGCATATAACTCATAACGGAGATATTTGAACGTAGAGAATCCACCATGAATGTCTCAAGATAATGATTTACAAGTTGTTCAATGTCCAGATGATGGTTGGTAGGCATTTGAGGATAACATTGAAGAACCATCAAGTAGAACGCGTGAGGACCTAGGTCGGGCAGAGGAAGCTCACAGCCAGATTCACTCTCAGCAATGGCACCGGTCGTGGAACCTTGATCGTTGTGGCTGGAATCTTTTAAAACGACAGGTTCCCAGTGGGGCGAGCAATAGGTGAAGGAGCTGGTGGAGAATCCTCTCGGGCAACCTGAGAACAGTTAGAGGTAATATGGAGTTTATGAAAAAAAATCTTAACAAGTGTTTTCGTTGTTAAGTCACCGATATAGGTGGAGTTTATGAAAAATCTTAACAAGTGTTTTCGTTGTTAAGTCACCGATATAGGTGGAGTTTTTGGAAAATATTAACAAGTGTTTTCGTTGTTAAGTCATCGATATAGGTGGAGTTTATGAAAAATCTTAACAAGTGTTCTCGTTGTTAAGTCACCGATATAGGTGGATTTTCTGGAAAATCTTAACAACTGTTTTCATTGTTAAGTCACCGATATAGGTGGAGTTTTTGGAAAATCTTAACAAGCGTTTTCGTTATTAAGTCACCGATACAGGTGGAGTTTTTGGAAAATCTTAACAAGTGTTTTCGTTGTTAAGTCACCGATACAGTGAAGTTATGGAAAATCTTAACAAGTGTTTTAGTTGTTAAGTCACCGATATAGGTGGAGTTGTTGGAAAACTTTAACAAGTGTTTTCGTTGTTAAGTCACCGATAAAGGTGGAGTTTTTGAAAAACCTTAACAAACGTTTTTGTTGATTAAGTCACCGATATAGGTGGAGTTTATGCAAAAAACCTTAACAAGTGTTTTCATTGATTAAGTCACCTACATAGGTGAAGTTTGGGAAGTTGAGAAATGCAAAGAAATTAGCGAAGTACCTCAGCAGTAGTAGGAGTGAGAACGGGAGTCACCATGGGGGACATAATGATAGAAACCATTGGGGGTGGGCTCATTGCCTCAGTAGCTTCAATGGGGCCCTTGGCTGAAGAAGCCTCAACGATAGGCAAACTTTCCATGCCAGCAAACGGTACCAGTGCCAACGAAGGTGGTTCATCGAAAAAACATGAAGGACCTCTAAGCGATGCCCCAGCATGGTCAGGCACTGAAGAATCACCACGTGAGACAGCAGCATCAACCTGGGCCTTAAAAAGGAAAAGGCCACTAAGAGCAAAGGGTGGAGAGAGACTTGGAGAAAGCTACAGCAACAAAGCTAAGTGTTAGAAATGATAAATTAGTACTCAAAAAGAGATAAATACTTATAAATGTTACTTACCCCCGTTATGGCACTAAAGAGGGGAATTACCGTCAGAGGTCTCGTCAGTACAGGGGGAAGAAGGACGCTGGCTACCAAAGACGCCTTCTCAACCTGGGGCACCCCAACATGTTAAGGTTCAGCATATTACACAGAAAAAAAATAGGTGGAGTAGAGAAATATTGCCAGACCTAACAGGTAATAAATAATATGTTACCTCGGGGTAACTTTTTGCAACTAGAACAAGGGGAAGAAGAGCCTCGGGCTGAGGTTGTAATTCTAAAGAAGCTGAGGGTGGGCTCATTACCTCAGTAGATTCCACGGTAGTAGCCCCCGTAGCAGCATCTCTAGCCCATTGGGAGGATGAACGGCGAGAGTGAGTAAGACTTATCAGGGGGAACGAGGAAGGGTAGTGTCTGCTAGAGAGATAACGAAATGCCACCCCACAAAACATCTTACGGGGGGGATGGGCGGACTGGTCCCTTCTTCTTCAACTCCCTGCACCAAAACATTTTCTTATTAAGAAATGACCAGATGCAACACACCATAAGATAAGGGGAATAAGAAATAAAGAATGCACACATACCTCGGATCCAGAGAGAGAACGAGAAGATATAACCACTGGTGAAGGTGGCGAGGAGGAAATAATAGAGGGAGTGGATGATGGAGGTACATCGATTGTCCATTTCTTCTGGGACTTGGTACCCAGCATTTTCTTCCTGGAGCTCGTTGCATCACCACCTTCAAGTACCCTTAACCGTTTTTTCATCTTTTCCAATGGCTCGGTCGGATGAATCACGATCGTGGGAAAAGCAACTGAAGGAGGAAAGACGATAGCGTGCCATTGAAACTCAACATTTATTCTTTTGACCTCAGCTTGCACCTGCCTCCTCATCTCTTCAGCTACCTCTGGAGACATGGGAGGGGGAACGGAGAAATAGGAAACACCTCCAAAGGAGTTTGTTCTTGAACTTGGGGCTTAAACTTAGAGGACTTGGACTTCTTGGCCTTCTTAGCAGGTGGCTGAGAAGTCCCTTCTCCCGTTGCAGCTTCGATTAAAGGGGTAGTTTATTTGGGAGCTGTAATGGCTTTGGGTTTCGTGGCAGCAGTTGGGATCAATGAGCAATGAGGGGGTACCTCCTCGAAAGATTCTTTAATGGTTTTACTTAGGGGAAACTCAACCTTAAGCAGGGAGTTCCCCTTAAGACCCAGTTCAGAAAAAGAGAAAGAAAGGACTTGGGGATATTGAGGAGGAGGGGGACCGAATGTACTCACGGATCATTTCCAACTACCCCAAATGGAACTTGGTGGCAAAAGAGGTGGATACGTCTCCCTTCCTAGTGTCACTAGGAAGGGTGACACGGCCATCGATGGTGGACGTCACACCAAGCACCGCGTCTGCAGTATAGAAGGTGTAGGCTTTAGCAAAAGTGGCCCTTGGGTGGTTATGTTGAAGCACAGGTCGAGGGGACCCCTGATCAAACCCGAGCTGCCTGTTACATCTGTCAAAATTGTAGGGCTCTGAGGTGTACCCCCATTCAGTATAAGAAGGAAGAAACCCGAGGGTAAATAGAAGCACCACGACTTGCGAGGAATCTTCTACAACTGGGATGAACTTGATTGTTGTGGCTGCAGAAGGAAAGAAATCCCAACTGTGGGTAAATGTAGACTCATTGTATGGCCTCATCATAAAGGAGTATAAAACATCAAAAACTTCCATTATCTCCTTTCGACTTTATTTTTTATGAAAACATAAGAGGTGTGGGGGCTTGATACCGCCCACAGGCAGAGGAATAGACTCGATGGTGATGGCTAGAAAATGAGTGTAAAGAAAGCCTGTTAAAATGATGGTGTTGGCAAAATTGGCCAAGTTATAACGGTACAGCGATCGTTCCATGTCGATATGGTTTCGATCCAACTAGGTGTAGAGGGACCCCAAGGCGATGGCGGCCAGAGGAAGGTTGAAACCCATGGAAAATCGAATGGACATATTTATAAGGTTCCTCCTGGGCTGATCGTTGGGTTTCCCAATCAGGAAGAAGCATGAAAGCAACACAAGTATGTAGGTTGGTAGTTCCAGGGATGTACCTCTACCTCAGCCCGTTACATCACTGACATCCTTCGGGGTTTGAGCTTCGAAAAAATAGTTGATGAGGGGAGTAAATGTGGCTTTGTTCGACGAGCCAGTGCAACTGCGGCAGATTCGATCTAGCTCAGCTCGATCAGCAGCCTCTTCGGCATTCAGGGCCTTATCGTGGTATATGAACTCACCCATTGGCTCAAACCCCAGGAGCTTGCAGACGTCCTCCAACATAACAGTGAGCTCTCCCTACGCAGTAAAGAATGTGTGAGTTATGATATTCCATCTGGAAACTAGCATCTGGAGTGCCGCGTTGTGCTTAGGGAGGGTGAACTCCTCAAAATAGTAGGCTCGATGAAGCCCAACATTTGCAAGAGTAGTAGCGTGAGAACTATGCATATGTGTATGCTAGGCACTGAAATGGTCTGGAGACCCCCCGGGTGCTTCGAAGTCAATCTGAGAATAGGGGAAGTCACCACGCTCCAGACGAAAATGCAGAGTCCCCTTTGGTGGAAGATAGACCCACTTTAATGAATCCATTTCCTCATCACCCAGTAGTAAGGGGTCAAACTTGGATAAGAAATGGCAAGTCTTGCATGCATCAGAAAATTTATCATCTTCGTTAAAGATGGGCGCCCGACGGTCGAAGCGTAGTTGCTCTTGACAAGCAGCATTCAGGGCAGCACCGCTAGGGGCAGCAGCGCCAGAAGCGATAGAGGGGGAGCCTGGCTGAGCGGTGGTGGTGGCAACCTTAAAAGTACTTGAATAAGCCATAATAGAGTGGCGATGAATGGTATAGCTGAGCAATAAGGGCAACGAACAAGGAGAGAGGAGCACAACCATAGGTGGTGGCACAAAAGATGAGAAAGGGAAGAGACTGAGTAAATAATGGGACAATAATGGAGGTTTGCGCACAGTTCTCTCTCACTAAAGAAGATGGGAGCTTGAAGAAGATGAAGGAATGAGAAGGGTTTTGAAATAAAAGAGAGGTTTGAAGCCTTTTAAACCTAACTTTTAAGTTTCCCGCCATCGCACGTCCACGGATGCCTATAATCATTTTAAATGAACACGTGGCACTTCGAGAAGTGTTTTGACAGCTGAAAAGACAACACCACATCATTTATGAAGTAACTCCTGGCGAATAGAAGGAGTTGCCTTCTTCAGCAAGTTTAAGTTTTGGCACCAGAATTTTTGTCAGACATATCCAATAACTCCCAACGAAAAAGATGTCCCAGCGGTTCAAAAAAACTACGATGTCTCCTCGCCACAAGTCCAAACGTTGTTTAAATGGGGACTCGGCTGCATTGGGGAGAATTTCTACTTTTTCAAACAAAGCTAAGCATTACAAGGGACAATTTCACTTACAAATAATCAAAACGAGTATTTGAGAAGGTTAGGAGGCCTTTCGGGATAATTTCAAATAATAAAAAGATAGAACGGTTGAAGCTCAGTATAAGAAAAAAGTGGCGATGTGCCTTCATCAAAGCCCTAATAAGTCATGGCGCTTTAGCTCAGATACATCGAGGAGAATTTTACTTTTTCCTGGAGATTATAACGTTACAGTTCTAACGAAGGAAAGGAGGCCAGAATTTTTACATAGAGAGAAGGTTCATTGGATTTAGAACTTTTCATGGAAACATTTCTTGTTCCAACAACAAATCTATTCACGAAGGGGCAAATGTAGAGGGGGCTTGAAGGTAATCCTGAGATCATGGGTAATCCCCCCATTACCAACAGTGTTCGGGATTAAGAAGTCGAGGCAACTTAGCGTGGCAACTCGAGGTAGCTTAGCATGGAAACTTGTATTTTAGCTTGTTGTGTTATTCATATTGTATCTTTGTTTATATTAACTATAAGCTATAACGGTTGTAATGATGTAATGAGAATAATTATGCGTTTTAGTGTGAGGTCAAACGGTACTCTCGAGAGACTAGGCTTGGCAGGGCCTAGGAGAGCTTTCATGCTCTATCGAATGACCTCACCGTGGGAACTTTAGAAGGACTTGGTTTGGAGGATTGAGAAGTGAGGCACCATTGGGGCTTGTTCGACCATCTTTGATACACCTAGTAAAACACCGAAGAACCCTGACCGTGGAACCTCGAGCGGAGCAGCTTGGAGTTCCATTGGGCATTAGTTGTGAACCAAACAGTCCTCTACTTAATGTCACATCTACTATAGGTGATGTCACTAGCCAGCTAAATAATGTCAGACATGCACTTAAGTAAACCACTGTGGTATTTGGTGCTGTCAGGCAGTTGGTGGGCCACCTCTGCGACAACAGCCCCCTGACTCACAGTGGTTAGGCAAAAGGCATGTCTTGGCATTTAATATTTATGACGTGGAGACAACTAGTGCATCAGGTATTTAATGTTTGTGACATAAAGTATGAGGGAGGTCTTTCACAGGCATTGATGACTGATTTGCCTCGGGGGTGGTGTGGGGGGCTATTTAAGGACCCCAACCACCTTTGAGGAGGGGATAATCTTTTTAGAGTTCGGAAGTTACTACTAGAGATAATATACATCAGAGAGACTTATTACAAACCGGAGAGAGTTTACTCACCCACCATTGTTATTTATTACGAAGCTGTTAATATTTGATAGAGATTCTTGAGAGTGGTTGGTGTGTTTGGCTGCCTGCCAAGGTGTATCTAGGGTGCTTACTTTTTTCCGCCTAACTAAGTTATTTCTAAGCTCACTACTACCTTATGAGTTATGAATGAGAGATTTGGGAGTTTAAACTAAGTTCATGTTCATTGAGTTTGTGTGTGCATGTCCTATAATTAATCCAAGGTTTTGGCTAATTAACTTATCATTACTGTACTCAAAAGGGGTTACGCCTCCATCTTATCTAAACTACCCTCTTACATAATGTAATGGAATTATATAGTTACAATTATGCTATGAATAATAAACTCATACTATTTGAAACATTACATTTTATAATTGGTAATTATCGAAATTCCAATCTACATCATCCAAATTTACAGCATCAGACATGTCATAATTTTGTGTTGATGGACCAGGTTAGTTTGTATCTTCTTAGGCACAAATATCATCTATGTGTGGTCGATACACTATGGTCAGATGTCAGGGATCTTCTGTGGGGTTGCAAAAAGCCCATGGTGTACCACTAAAAAAATTAGGTGGGGTAGCAGTTCACTCGTGAGATATACCCAACTCATGAAGCTTCTTTGTAGCTATATCCAACTCATGACTCCAATAGTTATTAAGATGCATGGCTGCACCTAGAGCGATGGCTCTCAAGGATTGCCAATAATCTGAGAATTCCCAACTACTAAATAGTAGGTCATTATATTCGGGCATTACTTCTTCGTCGACCGTAATCCTATCCGACTGTGGGACTGGAATCAATATGGGTACACCAGCAGGACTGAAAAATGATAGATAACAAGTCATTTGGGGTTGAGTGGGATATACCCGACCTGTGGGAGTCTCATAAGCATCAGGTGCCTGTGAAGGGACAGTGGGTATTTGGATGTGGTATGGTAGTGCGCCGGGACTTATGACATCCTGTTGACTGCTCGATAGAGAGGTGGCATTACAAGGCCTAAGGATTCTTGCTTCCAGTAATGGTTATACATGGGTTGAGACATAATAGATACGCCAGGGTCCGCCTCATCAATAAGAATCCCATGCCTTCCAGGGTGAAAGGGTATCCACATCATTTGCGGGGGAGGGTCATTTGGTATGCAAATTTCACTTGTGATCTGTCGGCGGCATTGATCACCCAAGTAATATATCCCCACATATTGAGGATTCATAAGAACACATCATTTCAATGATATGTACTTCACATGTTGAACATAGGCGTTCATCTCCACAGAATACCCTGAGTAAGGTAGCCAATTGATTGAACCTGGCGATCGCATTACAATGTCACTCTGGACGGTGGGAAAATTATACTGGATTGAGCCTTTTATCTCCTTTTAATCGATTTTCTTTCTTCCATTTATTAATCCTAGGCCAGTAGTCACCAGTATCTTCCCTCAATAAGGAATACGCCCGTTGTATGTATTCAAACCCGAAAAACTACAAAACAATAATGAGTATTATAAAACCATAATAATTTTATTAATTATATATTAAATACAGATAATTTCACTTTTTAACACTTACCAAAATGAGTTGCCAAAAACAATTCATAGAGTCTACGCGACATCTTAACAAGAGATGGAGAGAGTAATATATGCAAGCTATAATTGTTAAACCCCAATCGTATGATCCCACAAACTCCAAATCCCCTAAAGCAGTCAACCAACTAATAGGAAGATGAATCTTGCAGTCGGGAAGAATATATGTCCCACATAAAAAAATAAAAATTCTTTAGCAGTGTCCTCAGGGACAATAATCAATTTTTTTTAACTTTATGGCCTCAAACCACTTATTTAAGCTCGACACTTTCACCCCACAAGAATCAATGCAATTTGGTTCAATGCCGGGAAAATATTTATGTATAATGTCACCACGGATTTTAGTTTTCCCGTCAAGTACGATCAAGTATTTTCTATCATTCATCGGTACCATAGGACCACTTCCGATGGGAATACCTGCAAGATGGGAAGGATAAAAATCAATTGTACTCAGGTAATTTTTTATATTAAAAAACTAACCAGTCAAAACCTTAAAATCACAAGGAGTAATGGTCATCTCCCCGCTAGGTAGTTGGAACGTGTTGGTTGTGTCCCACCAAAGCTCACCGAGTTCTTATACCAACCCCCAAAATGTCTTGGGAATTTGAGCATCAAACAATTCTCCCTAACCGCTAGGGTTTATAAAATACATGACCTTGAGAGATGTCTAAAAATATTTGTATGTGGCTCTAAGACTATGAAAATTACCACTCGTCTTTATTGTGTTGCCATTTGTGGCCGTTTTCGGAGAAGCTTTAATGTGATCTCCGTCGTCCACAATATGCCTATAGTTTTCAAAAACTATGGGTCGCTCGGCAGTAGGAATTTCGGGCTCTCTCCTTTCTTCTAGAATTTTTCTGGACTTTCTAGCTCCAACCGCCCCTCCAATTTTTTTTCAAGTTGTTCCATTATCAACACTACAATATCAATAAAAAAGTTATCAATTTTCGAGCATATTGGCTACATGAATAAATAAATGTTATGTAATAATTTATTTGTTAAAACAATCTTAACAACATACAAATTTGCTATCAAAACCAATAGCAAATTGAGTTTAACTATTTTAGTATATCATATATTTCGTAAAAAATTACACATGACATAAAATATATGAATTTTTCGAAATAGGTTTCAATAAAAAAAATCGATTCAAAAATAAATTTTACAACAAACATAACATAAAAAATTAAATTAAATTATATAATTACACATGAATTTATAAATATTTATATAATACATTAACTAATAATAGGGATTGGAAGAAATAAAATTCAATCACTATTATTTAGTAAATCGTTGTGTAGAGCGTATATTAACATATCACGTTATCTAATAATATTTTTTGATTTTTTTATACATAACATTAACTAATAATATTTTTTTGGTTTTTTTCTATACAACTATTTACTAAATAATGTAACATTAACTAATAATATTTTTTGGGTTTTTTTCTACAACTATTTACTAAATAATGTATACAACATAGATATTACAACAACTAAATTATAAATAAATATAGCATGGAAATTAAAACAACCAAAAAATTACCTCTTTTTTTAGCGGGGAGTTGAATTCTTTGTTATACAGAAATTGGTTTCGGTAGTCAAGATATATAAAGGGTTATTACATTTATTTAGGTGGTTGGGTGGTTGGTAAAAGTGGTTGATTTGATTAATTTGGTCCCTTGCTTAATTATCATAAAATGTGTAGGGTGGAAGTTGGAATTATGGAACCCTTAAACGGACCATTATGTTCCGCCTAAGGGGGTGAGCTGGCCAGCTAAGGCGGAACATTTTGTTCTGCGGTTGGTTCGGGGTTTTACCACACGACGTCGTTTTGCATCATATAGTGTATATTTGATATATATTTGTTTTGCCCGTAGCGATTTCGATAGTTTTGTATGGTATTTTTATACTAGTAATGTGTATTTTTCCCCTTTGCATAATGGTTGCTCTAATATCCTCAAGTGAAATAGAAATAAAATCCTGAACTGAATTGAGTACAATCTCTACTACATGACAAGGAAAGGGGAGTGACACGGACTAAATGAAATATCTGAAATGAGTGGAGAGAGATGATAGAAGCGTCTAAATGCAAAGGCCTGCAAATTCCACAACTACTGCAACTCGCTAAATGATTGACACATCTAAATCTGGTACCCCTGTGGCTGGGCACCTAATAAATAATATATATATAGCAAAAGAGAAAAGAGTAGCAAGAAACGGGTCAGAGCCCGAGTTGTAAAAATATTTATTTTTGCAAGTATTTAAACTGCATTGATGCAATTATTAAGAGCATGTTAGTTTCGAACTCTCATATGACATTCTCACCTCTCCACTATTGCGCACGCCTAAGGTACGTCTATCCTAACCTAGTTATCCATAATGTTCCCAACTAGATCATAGACTTATACTTCTAAATATAACTCAAAGGAGTAACTCGTATCGCCGATACAATACGCTAATAATATCCTTTTATGCCAATTAACCGTATTTCACATTCACTGTTCTGATAGAAAATCTTTTATCCCCTGAAATTACTATACTTAACAATATTTATAAATTTGCTAATTTCACCCATTAGAATCATTTACAAGTGTGTGTGTATATATATATATATATATATATATATCCTGCGCCCCTTGGTTAGGACCACTTAGCGCAATGCATATTCTGCTATCGTGTCCCGATGCATCTCTTACTGTGTAAAGGACAGTTGGTTCGGCGTCTCTCATGAACCATAAATCTCATAACATAAATATTTGGAGGCGAGCATACTCACCAGTCAAATGGGTCATGCACATACCTACACCCCCATTCAGCCGTCGAAACTATCATGCGTCTCAGATAGCACGTATCCTAGTTCATATTCTCGGGGTACGAGTCAAATACCCCCCTATTAGGTCACCCAGTATAAGACTATCCACTGCTCGATAACCTCCTCCCGATAGCAAGAAGCATAGGTATTCTATACACCCAATAATAATAATAAAATAATAGGCATTCCCTAAGCCCTATTAAAATTTAGGTATTCACTGAACCCATATATACATTTCTACACGTAGTATACTTGTCATTACTACTTATTATGCAATTAACTCGATTATTCACACTCTCAAAATTTCAAAGGTTAATTTACCTATCCAACCCTTAAGATATTATCCTAGGAATGCTTCCCAATTAATTCTGCACTAAGCTAATCTCAGTAAATGGAAGGCTCCACACTCAACTAATGGTGTGACACGATTTGGGGTGAAAATAGGGATTTCTGGAATTTTTTTAGGACTGTCGTTCGAACCAAAACTGGTTTCGTTTGAATAAAATTAGCATGTCGTTCGAACGACTCTGCATCTCCTTCGAATGAGACGTCATTGTCTCCATTCTTCTACCTGTTGCATTTTTCCAAACTTTCTCAACTTAAAATCTCTACATATATGTCCCAAACTCCCAGCAATTACTTTCAATCAATAATTAACACATGTTGGGATAATATCAAACAAACTAGAATCATTTAATCATGCATAAACCTAAATAAATTCTAAGAATCCCCAATTTTAATCAAACAAACCCTAGTTCTTCAAATTTCTATACAAGAACTCAAAATCAGATTCGTCCATCATAAATAAATCATCAATTCATGATTTCCAACCTATTTACATAAAGAATTCATCCTAATTAGATATGAGATTTCAATTAATGTCCTTTATTCTCCAAATTCATCAAAATTTATGAACCATAATTGAGTATTACATATCTATACCAACATGAACATGATTGTTGCTACAATTTGGCAAGGATTAAACACTTGCCTCAATTTCGAAGGTCTGATCTCCTGGTGATGTTGATATAGGTGTGTTCGTCGTCTCACGATCTACACTTTGGTGGAATTTTTTGTTTGTGTTCTTGAGATATGCACCAAGAACTCCTCTGGCTTCTTCTTCCTTCCTCCTAGCCTTTATCTTTTCTCTCTTGTAGGTCTAGAACTGATAACTCCCCTCTAACCCACATTTCTCTATATTTCATTTCCTAATTTTCGTCTCTAATAATTCCCTAAAACTTCAAAGGAAAAAAAATACCCCTATGGGGTGCTGGTTAGGCCTAAAAACATCCCGGAGTCCAAATAAAATAGCCGGGTAGAGTTTTTATGACACCCCGCCTAATTAAATACCGAGTGACCACTCATTTATTAAATTAAACTCAAGGTGAACAGTTGGTTCACTCTTAACATCACTGTCGAAAAATACTTTTCCAAATTAAACACCCCAATTAATTAAGCTAAGTGTCAAAACCATTTTAGACATTACTTTCCAAATTTTATTTAATAAACCCACATTTAAAACTTTGCATAATTCACAATTTAATAGTCACACCACAACTATCCTGGAACATACAATCCAAATAATCAAACATTCAACTAGTTGAATCCAATATTTAATAATCTAAATGAAAACATCCTGGCAATAAAAAATCCCAAAGTGCAAATACTGGAAATAAAAGAATTATAATATTCCATAAAAATAACTGAATAATGGAAACGGGTGACACATGCCCAACTGAATAAATATGCTAGGAGTGGAATCAAATAAATGAAGTCATCTAAGCAAGAGGTCTGCAACTCCCACCTAAGATGCAGCGCGTTCCTTCCAAAGGATCCTATGCAAGACGCCCCCGTGGCTAGGCACCTGTAATATATACATATATATACAAGAGAGAAAAGAAAATAGAAACGGGTCAGAGCCCGATAGTGTAAATAATTTAAAATTTGTTTAGCAAGTATTTAAAATGTTTACAGGCCAATGCAACAACATATTAGTTCGGCACTCCCTTGAGAAACTCTTACCTCTCTTCTAATGTTCACGCCTATCACACTAATCTTCCCAACGGTTTAACTTATCTTATCTTAAGTTACTCGTAACATTTAAACTAAACAATTCAACTGTTTAAGAAGTAAATTTCCTTTAGTAACAAAGCTCTCATCTTAACCTTATTTATTAATAAAGTTTTCCAGAAATATACCATTTTGCTTTTCAAAACAACCATTTCAAATTTGAAGTCATTATTCATATTCTTACCTACCATAAACACAGTATGAAATTCCAAATTTCAGAATTTAATATATATATATTAAATACTCGTATAATATATATATTCTAACAGCACCCCATATAAAAATTATGGTGCGTGCATACTCTACTATCCAATCCCCGTGTCACTCGTACTATGGGAAATACAAGTTCAGAATCACTCTCGAACTGTATTAACACATACACAAATAATATTGAGGCGAAGCATAGATTCCAAGCCTCTAAGAGGATAGCACATACCCTCACATCTCTTAGGACCGTCTGACCATCGATCAGATAGCCTGTACTACGGATATCTATCTTCCAGGGTACGAGTCAATATCCCCCATAAATTCACATCGAGATAAGACTGTCCCATCGCGGTAACCTCAGGGATAGCAAGTAGCGCGGGCATGATTTTCACACGTATATAGTATATGCATAAACACAGTCATATAAATATACTACTTTTACCATATCAAATTTAGGTTCATCTCATAACCCATAATTATAAAATTTATCCTTATTTCTCATTATTTAGTCATCACTTATAATGGTTCGTCTCTTACTTTAATTGAGGGATTAATCCAACTTACTACGTAACACTCATGGGCCCTATCCTCCCAAGTATAGAATTCAGTAGGTACCCATCTATTTTTCCAACGTAACTATTTTACGTGTCTCTCCCTTTAATGCATAATTTCATCGTCCCTTATATGTAAATATCCCAAAAATGTACATCTCGTCTTACCTTAAAGGTCTCATAATTATTAATAAGTCCTACTCGTCTCCTTTACCTTCCAAATTGTTTTAATAAGGATGTCCAAATATTTCTACTTATTTAATTTGAATTTACTTATTTTAAAAAGGGGAAATGTGAGTCTGCCAGAAGGGGTCGATCGATCGAGGGTAGGGGCTCGATCGATCGATGCGTCGATCGGTCGACCCTCATGGTTCGATCGATCGATCAAACAGGTATGTCGGTTTCTGCATATTCACAGTTACGGGTTTCATAATTTAACCTAAATCAAATCGAGATTTTTCAAACCCAAACTCCCTAAAATTTGTACTATAAATAGTATAAACCCATATTATACATCTTCAACGTAAAGCATGAAATTTTTCATCAATAACAATAGATTAATAGGCCAAAACTCATATAAATCTCAAGAACCCTATAATTTCTTTAACATGGTTCTAATCAGTCTTTTTCCAGAAATTTCTACTCCTAATTCATCATAAATTCGTGGTTAAGCCTCTACATGTGAAGGGGTTTCCAGATTATCATTCAAATCATTACTACATGCGATTTTCCTATCTCCAACATGAATTTTCTTCTACCAAACTCATCGTAATCACCCTAGACTAACATGAACGATGAATTAATGAAAATAAGCAAGATAAATACTTTCCTAGAAATTTCAAAGTTCTGATTTGATGACGAATTTGGTGTGGTTGTGTTCCCCGTCGCGCGATCTACGCGTTGGTGGTGGTGGCGGTACAATCAGATGACTTTTCGGTCTAGAACTGCTTTGAAAGCTCTCTCCTTCCCTCTCATATGGCCGTCACTTGTCTTTGGTTGTGTTAAACCTAAAAGGCTACCTTAGACATCTGATATAACCCTTGAAATTTCGTGGGTTTAATTTCCCAAAATTACAAAATGTCCAAAATGCCCTCCCGGGGTGCTAAATAGGCCTAAAAATGCCCCGAGACCCGAACTAAACCCCCGAGTACACTTTTCGGACTATCTCGACCCTTTCGGACACGTTGGCGCACTCAAAACAACAATACGAATAACTTAAAAATATTCATT
Source organism: Sambucus nigra (assembly GCA_949130495.1). Classification (NCBI taxonomy): domain Eukaryota; kingdom Viridiplantae; phylum Streptophyta; class Magnoliopsida; order Dipsacales; family Adoxaceae; genus Sambucus; species Sambucus nigra. Next base: position 511,726,891 of record OX422217.1, on the reverse strand, counting down.
TTTATTAATCAATATTTAGTCCCGACACGACACGGGAGCGTCCCGACTCAAATTTCCAAAAATTTCATTTTATTCACTCTTGACATTTAATAGAACAATATTATATTACTTTACTCATTAGTAATATTCAACAACAAGTTTCCCATAAGTACTAGCTCGGATCACGTTAATAATTATAAAGTGATTAATTTTCGGATTTATATTAAATTAATAACTCACATTAAATTTAATAAATCCCCAAATTAATATAGCATAAAAATATGGGGTGTTACATACTCCCCCTAATAACAGAATTTCGTCCCAAAATTTGAAAAATAAGGCATACATGGTAAGAATAAATCTGGGTATCTCTCGCGCATATCTGCCTCGCGCTCCCAAGTGGATTCCTCCACATTATGAGTCTCCCACTGGACCCGTACAAGTGGAACTACCTTTGACCTCAATCTCCTCTCGCTATGGTCTAAGATAGCCACCGGTCTCTCCTCGTAAGAGATGTCAGGCTGTAAGTCTATCTCATCTATCACGATGTGAGTATGGGCCATATCATCCCAAAGATAGCGTCTCAACGACGAGATGTGGAATACATCGTGAATGCGATGTTGTAGAAGGGTGTCTACCTATAAAAAAGTAAAAATATTATTTTATTAAGAAATAATGAGAAGAAACCCAGGGTCCCGGTAGAAACTCGTATTGAGCAGGAACCCCCCCGGGGTCCCGACAGAAACTAATATTGGGCAGGAACCCCCCAGGGTCCCGACAGAAACTCTTATTGAGGAGGAGCCACCTCAGGGTCTCGACAGAAACTCATATTGAGCAGGAACCCCCAGGGTCCCGACAGAAACTTGTATTAAGAAGGAACCCACCCAGGGTCCCGGAAAAAATGCATAATTGAGATGGAACCACCCCAGGGTCCCGACAGAAACTCATATTCAGCAGGAACCCCCAGCGCCACTACAAGTATCAACGTCGTTGTAAGTGTCAGCGCCGCTGTAAGTGCCAACGCTGCTTCAAGTGTCAGCGCCGCTGCAAGTGTCTACGCCACTGCAAGTGTCAGCGCCGCAGTAAGGGTCAGCGCCGCTGCAAGTATCAGCGCCATTGCAAGTGTCAGCGTCGTTGCAAGGGTCAGCGCCCCTGAAAGTATCAGCGCCGCTGCAAGGGTCAGCGTCGCTTCAAGTGCCAGCGTCGCTGCAAAGGTCAGCATCGCTGCAAGTGTCAGCGCTGCTGAAAGGGTCAGCGTCGCTGCAAGTGCCAACACCGCTGCAAGTATCAGCACCACTGCAAGCGTCAGCACCGCTGCAGCAATAACATTCGAGAGGTGCCCGTGAGGGTCACCCAGAAATCCAAAAGCCATCGCAAGGGTCAGCGCCGTCGCAAGTGTCGACGCCACTTCAAATGCCAGCGCCGCTGCAAGTGTCAACATCGCTGCAAGTGTCTACGCCACTGCAAGTGTCGGCGCCACTTCAAGCGCCAGGGACGCTTCAAGTGTCTGCACCGCTGAAAGTGTCAGCGCCGCTGCAAGTGTCTTCGCCGCTGCAAGGGTCAGCGCTGCTTCAAGTGCCAACGCCGCTGCAAGTGTCAGCGCCGCCGCAATCTCCCGCACTACCGCAAGTGTCGGCACCGTTTCAAGTACCAGTGCCGCTGCAAGTGTCCGCACCGTCGCAAGGGTCGGCGCCGCTACAAGTGCCTGCACCGCAGCAAGTGTCAGTGCCGCTGCAAGTGTCTACGCCGCTGCAAGGGTCAGCGTCGCTTCAAATGCCAGCGCCGCTTCAAGTGTCAGTGCCACTGTAAGTGTCAGCGCCGCTGCAAGTGTCTACGCTGCTACAAGTGTCGGCGCCACTTCAAGTGCCAGCGCCACTTCAAGTGTCTGCGCCGCTGCAAGTGTCAGCGCCGCCGCAAGTGTCTCCGCCGCTGCAAGGGTCAGCGCCGCTTCAAGTGACAGCACCGCTGCAAGTGTCAGTGTCGTCGCAATCTTCCGCGCTGCTGCAAGTGTCGGCGTCGTTTCAAGTACCAGTGCCGCCGCAAGTGCCAGTTCCGCCGCAAGTGCCAGCGCCGCTGCAAGTATCCGCACCGCCGCAAGGGTCTGCGCAGCGTCAAGTGCCAGCGCCGCTGTAAGTGTCTACGCTGATGTAAGGGTCAGTGCCACTTCAAGTACCGGCACCGCTGCAAGTGTCAATGTCGCCGTAATCTTTTGCACCGCTGTAAGGGTCAGCGCCGCTTCAAGTGCCAGCGTCGCTGCAAGTGTCAGCGCCGCCATAAGGGTCAGTACCGCCATAAGGGTCAGCACCGCCGCAAGTGTCGGCGCCGCTTCAAGCGTCAGCGCCACTACAATTAAGAATCACTACAGTAATAACGTTCGAGAGGTGCCCGCGAGGGTCACCACAGAAATCCAAAATTAAGAAGTACCACTGCAAGGGTCACCGCCGCTGCAAGGGTCACTGCAGTAATGAGAGTCGAGAGAGTCAGCGTCACTGCAAGGCTCGGCGCCACTGCAAGGGTCACTACAGAAATGTTATTCGAGAGGTGCTGCTACAAGGGTTTTGACAGAAACTCATATTGAGAAAGTATCTATCACGAACAACCCCTCATCATGAAACATCAGTCTCTAAATGAACAACAGCACTAACACTTTACTTTCTTGTACATGTTGCCTAGTCGAGCAAGCAGGGCTCGTACAGGCGCGTTGGGACCTCCTGGGAGTTTTGGTTTGGCGGCTGAGGGACAAGGTATGTTGAGCAAGCTCAACCACTTAGCACTATAGGATTGAGAGAATACTAGTAGGAAGACCCAGAAGTCACTCGAGACTACACACACTGCACACTTGGTCACAAGTGAAGTGAGCAGCCAAAGAGCTGGCTACTCACAAGAAATAAACTCTTTACAAGAAAATGACATTTCCAGAAGAGGGGGTCCTCAAGGTCCCTCTCAAGAAAAACAACATTTTTTGGAGGAAAGGAGTCCTTAAGGTCTCCTCTCTCAAGATTTGCAAAATTGCACCACAAGTTACCGTTTCAAAAGATAATTACCGAATCTGATATTTTGTCTCCGTTAGGGGACATATGTGCTTTTTGACCTTTGGTCGATGCCAGGTGGCGCCTACAGAGGGGACAGGCAGGCTGCCACAGGTAGGGACAAATGGTACACTTCAGACATTATTCCCCACCAACTCTCTCAATTTTGGCGCCCAAAAATGCCACTCACCCCTAACGCCCCAGTATAAATAGACCTCTGGGCAAGGTCAAAAGGGAGACAAGAAAAATTACATTGTTACTCTGCCAAAATATCACCAGACCTACCTGAGTATTCTCTCCCTGCTCATTCTCTTAGTGCTGAGTGCCTTGTTCCTTCACTCCCCACTGACAGCCATCACTCTCAGGTGTTTCCCTTGAGAAAATTACTATTTTTGCTGTGAAAGTTCATCTTCTTGCAGCGAGTGAGTTGAAGCTTGAGTTCCATTGTTACCAGAAGGAGAAGTTTTCTTCAGAAGTTGCACCAGGAGACCCTGAAGACCTTGCAGGCAGCGTTCATTGGAGTGGGTCACGCCTCACCCTTTCTAGTTATTCATAGGCCCCAGTCTCACTACCCTCCTACAGATGTAAATACTCTGGCAGTCCTAATCTGTATGCTACCGGCCCAATCCTCTCAATAATGAGAAATGGTCCCACATACCTCGGGGCCAATTTCCCTTTCTTACCGAACCTCATCACTCCTTTCATAGGAGATACACGTAGTAATACTTGGTCCCCCACATTAAACTCCCAAAAGAACCGTTTCGCATCGGCGTAGCTTTTCTGCCTGTCCTGGGCTACTCGAATGCGACTCCTGATCATCTCAATCCTCGCGGAGGTTTCCTGAATTACCTCTGATCCTAGCAACTTGTTATCCCCCACCTCTAACCAACAAGTTGGGGAACGAAAAGGCCTGCCATACAAAGCCTCGAATGGAGCCATGCCAATCGTGAAATGATAAGAGTTATTATAAGCAAACTCTACCAATGGAAGATGTGGCTCCCAACCTCCTCCAAAATCAAGAACACACATGCATAGTATATCCTCCAACATCTGATTAGTACGCTATGTCTCTCCATCTGTCTGTGGGTGATAAGCTGAACTCAGCCTTAACTCAGTACTCATAGCCGCTTGAAAGATCTCCCAAAAATGCGACACGAAAATCTTATCTCTATCTGATACAATATTCAGGGGCACCCCATGTAATCTGACAATCTCAGCAATGAACAACTGAGCATATTGACCCGTGGTATAGTCTGTCCGCACCGGTAGAAAATGAGCCACCTTGGTCAAACGGTCTACAATCACCCAGATAAAGTCGTGGCCCCGCTGTGATGTAGGCAACCTTGTAATAAAATCAATGGAAATACTCTCCCACTTCCACGCGGGTATTTCCAATGGCTGAAGCAACCCTGACGGTTTTTGATGGTCTACCTTTACCAGCTGGCAGGTAGAACACTTGGACACGAACTCAATAATGTCCTTTTTCATCCCACTCCACCAGTATTGCCACCTCATATCTTGGTACATCTTATCTCCCCCAGGATGTACTGCAAATCGGGACCCGTGAGACTGGGTCATCACTGCATGACATAATTCTGATCCTTCTGGGACTACTAATCTCCCATTAAACCTCAAACCCCCATCAGAACTAATAGAATAGGACTCAGCACCCTCAGCTAAAAGTCGTACAATCTGCTCTTGGAAAAACGGGTCTGCGGTCTGTTCCTGTATCACCCTCGTAACAATCTCGGGTGTCACTGTCATAATAGATATGAAGGAACGGGCTACTGCGTCCTGGTGGCCCAACTCCTTCCACTTTACGTTCCAGACGTCCGCTGCATTGTCTACCGGTCTACGGCTCAACGCATCAGCAACTACGTTGGGCTTCCCCGGATGGTACTGTATGTCGAACTGATAGTCCTTCACAAACTCTAACCACTTGCGCTGATGCATATTCAGCTCTCGCTGAGTGAACAGGTACTGCAGTGACTTGTGGTCTGTGAACAAGCAAAATTTCTCCCCCAATAAATAGTGCATCCATATCCTCAATGCAAAGACGACCGTTGCTAACTCCAGGTCGTGGATGGTGTAATTCTTCTCATGCGGCTTAAACTTGTGGGAGGCAAAAGCTATAGCCTTCTCCTCCTGCTGAAGTACTCCCCCAAGTCCTCGTAAAGAGGCATCGGTGTAAACCAGGTACTCCACACCCGGCTTCGATAAAGCAAGGACAGGTGCTGAAGTAATCTTGTCTTTCAGCTCGTCGAAATCCAATTGACAAGCATCATCCCAAACATATGGTACCCTTTTGCGAGTCAGGTTCGTCAATGGACCCTCTATTTTGGAGAATCCCCGAATGAATCTCCTGTAGTATCCGGCTAACCCCAAGAAACTACACACTTTCATCGGTGTCGTGGGCTGTCCCCACTCCCTCACCGTTGACAATTTACTCGGGTCAACTGATATCCCCTATTCAGAAATAACATGCCCCAAGAACTGTACTTCTCGCAACCAGAATCCGCACTTCTCGTACTTAGCATACAATTGATGCTCTCGTAGAGTGTGAAGAACCTGACTCAAGTGCTCGGCATGCTCCTCCTCGGAGTGTGAATATATCAGAATGTCATCTATGAAGACAATGACGAACTGATCCAAGACCTCTCTGAACACTGAGTTCATCAAGTCCATGAATACGGCTGGAGCATTTGTGAGGCCAAATGGCATCACTCTAAACTCATAGGACCCGTATCTCGTCAAGAAGGTAGTCTTTGAAACATCATGCTCCCTAATACGTAGCTAATGGTACCCCGACCTCAGATCTATCTTCAAAAAGAAAGTTGCTCCCCTCAACTGGTCGAACAGATCATCGATTCGAGGCAACGGATACTTATTCCATATCGCGACCTTGTTCAACTCCCAATTGTCCACACATAGCCTCAGTAAACCATCTCTCTTCTTTATAAACAAGACTGGAGCACCCCAAGGTGAGGTACTCCTGCGAATGAAGCCCTGACCTAACAGCTGCTCTATCTGATCTCGTAACTCTCGCATTTTTTTCGGAGCCATACGGTATGGAGCGTGTGATATAGGTCTAGTATCCGGTAATAAATCTATGACAAAGTCTATCTCTCGACTGGGGGGTAGGCCTAGTATCTCCTGAAAAACATCGGAATACTCACGAACGACTGGGATCGAGTCTAAGGGAATCACAACCTCCTTAGAGGTATCCTCCTCTATGTAATACAAATGAGCGGTCGATCCTCCCTCTGGGCGAGGCATCGCCACTACAAACATCTCTTGCCCCGGAATGGCAAAAATAATACTCCCACCAGTACAATCTATCATGGCCCTGTAAGCAGCGAGCCAATCCATACCGATAATAACGTCATGCTCATGCATATCTAAGACTAACATGTCTGCAGGTAATACCAAGCTACCAATCTCTATCCCCACACCACGGCATATAAAGAAAATAAGCGAACCATTTCCCAGTGGTGAGTCTACACATGTCACAGTGCTCTCTGATGTGGCTAATAACCCTAAGGCCTTCGTAAAATGAGTAGCTATAAAATAATGCGTCGCCCTAGTATCAAATAAAACTCGACCCATAGTACCTTGGATAGGAAACATACCCTCAATCGCGGGTGGTGCTTGCAGAGCTGCTACCTAGTGGACGTTATAGACACGTCCATACTGTAACTGCCCCTGCTGCACTGGATCTGTTGGAATGGCTGGTAGGGCTGGTGCTGGGAGGGCGGCTGGAAAAAGTGGTCTCTGTGGATCATTACGGGCACCCTGCTGCTGTGGGGCCCTATCACCCTCTGGCTAATCCTGGCGCTTATGACCATGCTTATCGCACACAAAACATCGACCTCTGAAGTTACCACTCCTCTGACCCTACTGCTGTAGGTGTTGGCCTTGCTGACCCTGCTGACTTGGGGCTTTATTCTTCTCTGGGCAATCCTGACACCTATGGTCATTCTTTCCACATCGGAAACACCTCCCTCGAAACTGTCTCACTTTACTACGTTGTTTTCTAGTCTCGCTTTCTTCTTGGTTTAGCTAGCCTTGATCAGAAATTTGCGAAAAAAAGATGTCAGGTTGAGGACAATACTTCCACTTGTGATTTGGTTGTACACCTTTATAGCAGAGTTCCGAAATTCCTTGCTGGTTGGGTTGTAGTTCCTCCCCAGTCTGATTCAGACAAGAATGACGTTTATGACAGTTCCTTCCACATTTGAAACACCGCTTTGTGACTTTAGTTTGATCCCAACCTTGTTGGCCCTCACACCTTTGGCCCTTTACATTAATTTTGTTATCTCTAGAACTATCTCGGTCTTGAGTGGTTTGTTGCCAAAATTTTGGTTCCTTCGCACAATTGTCAACTTTAGTCATATGAATTTGATCAACCTCTCTAGGTCTTTTGCCTCCTCTAAGCTTCATACTGCATTCGTGGTATTGTAGGACTGCAGTGGTAACCGCTTGTGCCACAATGCCCGCAAATTTGGTGGTTGTTACCCTTTTGGAAGACATTTGAGGTGCGAGTTGTCCTTGTTCTTTAACTTTCCCAATGGCCTTAGCTCGCTCGTCCTGACGGGCCATCTGAAAATGAAAATTTTAATCTGAATAAGTTCAACGTTCATATCGACAAATCGTAGAAGCACGAATTTCCAAGGCATAAAGATGAATTCAACATTCCTAATGTTAGGGCTCTAAATCAAAGACGCTAAGCTCGAAATTAGATAAGCCGTACAGATCCTAAGGACACTAGAACCTGATGCTCTGATACCACCTGTGACATCCCGCCTAATTAAATACTGGGCGATCACTCCTTTATTAAATTAAAATCAAGGTGAACAGTTGGTTCATTCTTATCATCACTGTTGAAAAAATACTTTTCCATATTAAACACCCTAATTAATTAAGTTAAGTGTCAAAACCATTTTAGACATTACTTTCCAAATTTTATTTAATAAACCCACATTTAAAACTTTGCATAATTCACAATTTAAGACTCACACCACAACTATCCTGGAACATACAATCCAAATAATCAAACATTCAACTAGTTGAATCCAATATTTAATACTCTAAATGAAAACATCCTGGCAATAATAAATCCCAAAGTGCAAATACTGGAAATAAAAGAATTATAATATTCCTTAAAAACAACGAAATAATGGAAACGGGCGACACATGCCCAACTGAATAAATATGCTAGGAGTGGAATCAAATAAATGAAGTCGTGTAAGAAAGAGGTCTGCAACTCTCACCTAAGCTGCAGTGCGTTCTTTTCAAAGGATCCTATCCAAGACGCCCCTGTGGCTGGGCACCTGTAATATATACATATATATACAAGAGAGAAAAGAAAATAGAAACGGGTCAGAGCCCGATAGTGTAAATAATTTAAAATTTGTTTAGCAAGTATTTAAAATGTTTACAGGCCAATGCAACAACATATTAGTGCGGCACTCCCTTGAGAAACTCTCACCTCTCTTCTAATGTGCACGCCTATCGAACTAATCTTCCCAACGGTTTAATTTATCTTATCTTAAGTTACTCGTAAGATTTAAACTAAACAATTCAACTATTTAAGAAGTAAATTTCCTTTAGTAACAAAGCTCTCATCTTAACCTTATTTATTAATAAAGCTTTCCAGAAATATACCATTTTGCTTTTCAAAACAAGCATTTCCAATTTGAAGTCATTATTCATATTCTTACCTACCATAAACACAGTATGAAATTCCAAATTTCAGAATTTAATATATATATATATATATATATATTAAATACTCGTATAATATATATATTATAACAGCACCGCACATAAAAATTATGGTGCGTGCATACTCTGCTATCCAATCCCCGTATCACTCGTACTAAGGGAAATACAAGTTTGGAATCACTCTCGAACTGTATTAACACATACACAATTAATATTGAGGCGAAGAATAGATTCCAAGTCTCTAAGAGGATAGCACATACCCTCACGTCTCTTAGGACCGTCTGACCATCGATCAGAAAGCTTGTACCAAGGATATCTATCTTCTAGGGTACGAGTCAATATCCCTCATAAAGGCACATCGAGATAAGACTGTCCCAGCGCGGTAACCTCAGGGATAGCAAGTAGCGCGGGCATGATTTTCACACGTATATAGTATATGCATAAACATAGTAATATAAATATACTACTTTTACCATATCAAATTTAGGTTCATCTCATAACCCATAATTATAACATTTATCCTTATTTCTCATTATTTAGTCATCACTTATAATGGTTCGTCTCTTACTTTAATTGAGGGATTAATCCAATTTACTACGTAGCACTCATGGACCCTATCCTCCCAAGTATAGAATTCAGTAGGTACCCATCTATTTTTCCAATGTAACTACTTTACTCGTCTCTCCCTTTAATGCATAATTTCATCGTCCCTTATATGTAAATATCCCAAAAATGTACATCTCGTCTTACCTTAAAGGTCTCATAATTATTAATAAGTCCTACTGGTCTCCTTTACCTTCCAAATTGTTTTAATAAGGATGTCCAAATATTTCTACTCATTTAATTTGAATTTAACTATTTTAAAAAGGGGAAATGTGAGTATGCCAGAAGGGGTCTCGATCGAGGGCATGGGCTCGATCGATCGATGCGTCGATCGATCGACCCTCATAGTTCGATCGATCGATCAAACAGGTATGATGATTTTTGCATATTAACAGTTACGAATTTCATAATTTAACCTCAATCAAATCCAGATTTTTCACACCCAAACTCCCTAAAATTTGTACTACAAATAGTATAAACCCATATTATACATCTTCAACGTAAAGCATGAAATTTTTCATCAATAACAATAGATTAATAGGCCAAAACTCATATAAATCTCAAGAACCCTAGAATTTCTTTGGCATGGTTCTAATCAGTCTTTTTCCAGAAATTTCTACTCCTAATTCATCATAAATTCATGTTTAATCCTCTACATGTGAAGGGGTTTCTAGATTACCATTCAAATCATTATTACATGCGATTTTCCTATCTCCAACATGAATTTTCTTCTACCAAACTCATCCTAATCACCCTAGACTAACATGAACGATGCGTTAACGAAAATAAGCAAGATAAATACTTGCCTGGAAATTTCAAAGTTCTTATTTGATGACGAATTTGGTGTGGTTGCGTTCCCCGTCGCGCGATCTACGCGTTGGTGGTGGTGGCGGTGCAATCGGATGACTTTTCGATCTAGATTTGCTTTGAATGCTCTCTCCTTCCCTCTCCTATGGACGTCACTTGTCTTTGGTTACGTTAACCCTAGAAGGCAACCTTAGACATCTGATATAACCCTTGAAATTTCGTGGGTTTAATTTCCCAAAATTATAAAATGTCCAAAATGCCCTCCCGGGGTGCTAAATAGGCCTAAAAACGCCCCGAGACCCAAACTAAACCTCCGAGTACACTTTTCTGACTATCTCGAACCTTCCGGACACGTTGGTGCACTCAAAATTAAAATACGAATAAATTAAAAATATTCACTTTTATTAATCAATATTTAGTCCCGACGCGACACGGGCGCGTCCCGACTCAAATTTCCAATATTTTCATTTTATTCACTCTTGACATTTAATAGAACAAATATTATATTACCTTACTCATTAGTAATATTCAACAACAAGTTTCCCATAATTACTAGCTCAGATCACGTTAATAATTATAAAGTGATTAATTTCCAGATTTATATTAAATTAATAACTCACATTAAATTTATTAAATCCCCAAATTAATATAGCATAAAAATACAGGGTATTATAGTTTTCTGACTATCTCGACCCTTCTGGACTCAATGACGTGCTCAAAATGACCATACGAGTTACTGAAAAATAATTTACTTCTTTAACCCATTGAATTAGTCCCGACACGACTCACACGCGCGTCCTGACTTAATGTACAAAACTGTCACATTTACCACTCTTGATAATTTATGCAAATTTCATAATTCCATATTACGTATTCACATAGTACTATTCCATAATTCTCAACAATAAGTATTAACCATTGGCACTCTAGCTAATATTTATTTTTAATCCGGATTAATTAATAATCAATTTTCTCACATTTTTAATTTAATTAATCCAACAATAATAATTAATCCCACAATTATTTAACATAATAAAAATATGAGGTGTTACAAACTTATTTAAAGCTACTACAGTGGAGACATTCAGTGGTAGTATTTTTTGAAATGATCTACATTTCATAGATTGATGAATGGTTCCCCCTCGAGGTTTTCCAGTTGATACGTTCTCGGGATGACTTCTTTTGTGATTTTGTAAAACCCGTGCCAGTTAGGATGCAGCTTGTTGATTTTATGAATATCCTTATTGCGTATGAGATCCCCCACTTTGATTGGTTCAGACTTGACTCTCTCATTATAAAATTTTTTGGCCCTTTATTGGTAAGCTGATTGTCTTACGAACGTATCCTCCTTTTGTTCCTAAGTGAGATACAATCGAGTCTCCTCTCTTACAACTTTATTTTAGGGTCATATGTTTGGATCCTATGGATTTGAAATCCTACCTCTGTTGGGATAACAACCTTTGATCAGTATGCTATCATGAAAGGAAGTCTCACCCATATGCGTCCTCTCAGTCACCCGGTATGCCCATAGCGCACAGTACAACTCATCGATCCATTTCTCCTTTGGAACTTTCAGTTTCTTCTTTATTCCATCCAATATCGTCCTATTTTTAAAATCTATTTTCTTTCTCTGTTGTGGTCAACCTGTCACAGAAAAGTATTTCTTAATGCAAACCCTTCCGCAGTAAGCCGCTAGGACTTATTCTTGAGCTATTTTCCATTGTCAGATATTAGGGTATTAGGGATTCCAAATTGGAAAATGATATTACTCCAAATATATATGAAGAACTTTTCTTCTCTAATGGTTACCATGGCCTTAACCTTTACCCATTTGGAAAAATAATCTATCGCTATAATAAAAAAATGAAAGTTTCCCTTTGCTCTCGGCTGGGGGCTGACCAAATCAATCCCGCACATTGTAAAAGGAAAAAGGGACGAGGTAGAAGAAAAAATTTATGCGATTGATAAGTTATTTTAACAAATCATTGATAATTTTGTTGCACTTAAGAATATACTCGGTCGTGTACTTTATAAGGTTCGACTAATAATATTCCTGAGTGATGATCCAATTTGCCAAAGATCATCGTTTGATTTGGATTGCACAATTTCCTTCACATGTGTCTTTGAGCAAATAGTTGACCTCCGTCGGGTGTACACATATCAAGAGGGGAAGGAGGTAACACTTTTTATACAACACATCTCCAATAATAGTAAATTTGAGATGGCCCTTTTTGTGTGCTTTAGGGAAAGACAATTTTTCTCAAATATTTCTCAATTTAATTATGCATTAATTATGAGAACCAATTTTAGTTACCTAATTTTATTTTCTTAACCCTAAAACATGCATCTAGGTTATTTAAAGCATTAAGTAAATCAAGCATGCAGGGAAAAACACGATTTCAAGAAAAAAAACTTTCGAGTAAAACCTTTTATTTCACTATAATATGTATATTGCAACTTACAATAATACAATGAAATTTGCAATGAATCTACCGCAGCAAACCCAAATAGACCGCATCCTATAAATTAGCAATGGACTTCCGTAAGAACCCATAAATAATACATCTTTCCTCAGTAAAGAACACCTACGAGTATCCTCAAGTGACTGTAGTCGTCAGCAAGTAACTCCCTCACGAGCTACCAATCAGCAATATAGATGGCACTCTATAAGAACAAACTTCAATAAAAGTAATTTGGGTTCCACAAAAGATTCATAAATGAATTAGGATGTTATTGTGTGAATCAAACACATAAAAATCCCTAAACGTGAAGACTTAAAGTTTTGCATAAAAACAAATTTCGTGTATCAAAAGTCTAAATGAAAAAGATCTCCACAACATGTATTTATAGCTGAATAAAAAAATTGAGGCGGCACAGGTCATTCGAACGACTTCAAATGACATCTTCATGTCATTTGAACGACATCTCATGTCATTATTAACGACCTTAAAAATGACACTTTAAAAAACAAAACAGTACGTGGTCGTTTGAAGCAAATAAGAAACGACCCTTCTAACAACCCTTCAAATGACATTATTTGTTGTTAGAAGCGACATTGCATGTTGTTGGAATAAATTTGGCATGTCATTTGAACGACATTTCCTTCTCGATCGAACGACAGGAGCGAGAAAATTTTATTTTAAAACGCTCGCCTTCAGGTCTTGAAAAATTATTTTGACATAGAAAAAATGCCTCATTATGTTTAAAAACAGTTTTGAAAAATATCCCAATATAAATGTAAACCTTTTATGAAACTTAAACACATTCCAACAAAGTTTTACCTCGTGATGTGCAAATGGTGAAGATGCTTGAAATTTGGATCAGTCTTTATAAACTTATGAACTTGAACTTCTTCGACGGTTGTAGTGGTATAGGACATATTATGTCCTTACAACTTAGCTGCTCGATATTATACTTTTCTTTAGTCAGCTTTACTTTTCAAAAACTTCATGTCCTTTAAATATTCGATGACTGGGTCCATCTAAGATGGTCCTAAGTTCATATTAAAACATTCTACAGTTTCAACTTCTTCCTTTTCTATGCTCGAATTAAGAAATATTTCCACTAAAATTATTCGACAAATTTCTGCTCTAGTGGCTGATGCGAGCCTCGCGAGTGAATCAACTCTCCCATCCTCATTTTTATATATCCTATTTATCGCGGCCTCCTAAAACCTTCCTAGTGTCATATTTACTATGGTCAAGTACTTAGCCATTTTCTGATCTATTGCCTTATATATACCTAGGGTTTGGCTTACCACCAACTGTGAATCATTATGGAAAAGTATTTGGCCACTTCTTAATGCCTTGGCAAGTGCAAGTCCTACCAATAAAGCTTCATACTCTGACTTACTATTGGATGCTTCAAAATTGAATCTTAGGGCGTATTCAATATTGGTTCCATCTAGATCCGATAATATTAGTCTTGTCCCACTTCCTATCGCACAAGAGAAGTTGTCAACAAATAAATTCTAGACTGGTGACTCCAAAGAGCAGGGTCTTTTAGCCAAGATTCCTTTCTTCAGTAATAAATCTTTTTTTGGAACACTAATTATTGAATTGATAGATGTTCCCCAATATGTATATTTCTCAACATACTTGGCGACCTCGAGGGTTTCAACTGTTCTTCTTTTTCAGTATCGTCTGTTGATTCCCAAGTAAACTCGACTACGAAGCTTGACAATGCTTACCCTTTGATTGAACTTCTCGGGTAATATTTGATATCAAACTCAACTAACTCAACCGACCAAGACATTAACCAACCTAATTTATCATGTTTATGAATGGCCAGTCGCAGTGATGTGTTGGTGAGCACTACTATCGTATGAGATTGGAAGTATGGTTTCATCTTTTTTGACATGTGAATCAAAGTATATTGAAGTTTTTCCATCTTTAGGTACATCATCTTAGCCCCTTATAATGCTTTACTGTTAAAGTATACTGTCTTTTGGACCCCATTATTGTCTCTGATAATAGCCTCACTAATGATCAACTTTTAGATGGCCAGGTATAGACACAATTTTTCTCCTTGGATAGGTCGAGAGAGGAGCATTAGTGAGCCGAGATAGGACCTTACCTCCTGAAAACCCTTTCGCACTCTTTATCCTATATGAACTCCTTCCTTTAGATTTTAAAAAATGGTAGACCTTTGTAAGTTTCTTACGAGACAAACCTATTAATCGCGACCTATCATCATTTAAATATCTTTTGTGTTCCTCAATGCCTTAATGTTTATTAATGAATTTATCTTGGAAATATTTTCTTCGATGCCACTTTGATTAACTATAAAAGCCAAAGAATTTTTTGCTCTGACACAAACAAGCACTTAGCTAGATTTAATTTCATTCTATATTAATCCATTGTATCAAAATTTCTTTCAAGGTCGACCATATGATTCTCAACCTTCAAGCTTTTCGTCAGCATATTGTTAATATAAACCTCCATTTTCTTGTCGATCTGGTATTTAAATATTTTATTGACTAACATTCGGTAAGTACCCCCTACATTCTTCAGGTCGAACGACATCACCTTATATCCATACACCCCTTTGTCAGTTATAAATGAAATTTTCTCGGTGTCACCCTCATATATAGGGATTTGATTGTACCCCTAGTGAGCGTCCATGAAACTAATCCGCTCATCCCCTGTTGTAGAATCCACCATCTGATTGATTCTTATTAAATAAAATCTATCGTTTGGAATATGTTTGTTAAGGTCGGTGAAATCCACACACATGCTAATTTACTGTTTTTCTTGGGCACCATAAATATGTTGGATAGCCACTCTAGATATTTCAATTTGTTAATGAAGTTCGCAGTTCGACGTTTCTTTACTTATTTTTGTATGACCTCATACATATCTCTTCCAAAGGTTCGTCTCCCATATTTCATTAGCTTTACTGTGTCATTTAAATCATAGCAATATTAGATGATATCGTGGTTAATCCGTGGTATGTCACTGTGGCTCCACGTGAAAACATTTGGCCTCCTCTTACTAGTTTAATTAATTCTTTCTTTATCTCTAGTTTTAAGGATGAGCCAATTTGGACAATTTTTTTGATTCATCTTTATTGAGGATGATATATTATACCTCGTCCACTAGCTCTCCCTTCTTAAGCTTCTACTTGTCCCTTGGGTCCAGAGTATCAATATTGTATGAAGGCATCTTTCTCTTGCGGGCCTCACTCTTTTTCATCGAAGTGAATTTTGGCATTTGTGAGCTTCCACCTGATCAACATTTACTTCCCTTACTCCATAAGGAGTTGGGAATTTCATCTTTTGGTGAATGGTGGAAGGCACAAATTCAAACTCTTTCAACACTATCCTCTCAACATGATGTTATAGCACAAGAAGACATTCTCTTCCATCACAAAAAGATAATTTTCTTGGTCAAGAACTTCGGTAAGGTTCCCATACAAATGTCCATCTCAAATCATCCCTGAGGGTGGGCTTTCTCTCCATTGAACCCAATCAACGGGTGGTGATACAAGATGAGTCTCTTCTTTCTTAGTTTCAACCCTTTGAAACAATCCTAGAACTTGATGCCAGCTGAGCTTCCCCCGTCGACCATAATACGAGACACATCCGTGTACTCATGTGCTAATAACGACCAAGTCATTATGTGGGGATAAAATCCCCTTGCCTAAAAAAATCTTACTATGAGACTCTGTAGATCAACTTTTTTTAAATTGCCTGGTTTTGTCATGACCTCTGTTAAATTTACATCCACTCTTTTGGCCCAGTTTTGGCCTCAACTACTTAAGCCTTTCAATAGGAAACTTATGTTCCTTTACTTTCCATTCCCTTATATATCATCTTTACATAAAAATAAATCATATGAAAGTTACCTTTAACTGCACCAGGCATAGTAGGGAGGTCAAGATCGTCTTCTTCATCATTATTCAACTCTCGATTATATTTGTTCCCTTGAACTTACTTTTTTAGGCATGTCATCCTGTGTCAAGCAATATATTTTTTCTATTGTTGTCTTAGCTCTCTCCTTAATCAACATACTCTCATAATTTCCCTTTCTTCAATAGTTTCTCAATCTCATCTTTCAGAGTGAATCATTTATCAGTTGTGGGGTCAGGATCTTGATGGAATTCCCACTACTTACTTTTGTTCTTTTCTGAGGAGGATCTCTCAATTTCTCAGGATATTAAAGTGCTTTGCCATCCTTAGTCTCATTTAGGATAAGATTTGGATAGATTATCAATGGGGTGTACTTCTCAAACTTATTGTCATCTGACATCTTTCCTTCCTTATCTTTATCCTTATTTTGGACTTGCCTAGATTTGTTACTGATAACCTCTTTTTTGTCTCCTCTTTTGGCCGCCATAGCCTCTTTTGTGTTTATGATTCTCTCGGCCTTAGCCAAAATTTCTATCATGAGCTTTAGAGGATCTTTGCAAAGTTTCAGATAGAGTTTTCCTGGCTGTAGCCCACAAATAAGGGTTATCAAGTAAATGCTCTCGTCGTAGTCTTCAACTTCTAACTTTTCTTTGTTGAAACGTGAAATGAAGTCCCTCAAGCTCTCATTTTTTTCCTTTTCAGGCATTCAACAAATGAGTCACATATTTTTTAGCATCATGCCGGAATAGAGTTATGAAAGAAGTTTTCATCTGACTTCTTAAAGTTCTCAATAAATCCTCTCGGCATGCCAATATACCACACATGGCCAACACCAGCGAGAGTGCAGAGAAATCTTAGCACCTCATCTCATTTGGGGTGGAATATATGTCAATAGCCAACTGATACATCTCGATATGATGGTTAGGATTTGTACTCCCATTATACTGTAATACCCCGTACTTTTGGCTATATTTATTTTTGGGATTAATTAATTAAATGCGTATTAATTGGAAATTAATCCGGGTTAAAAATACTAACGAGATGCGAGTTGGTATTTGATTATGTGCATACATGTTTTTATATGAATATTGAATTATGAAAAATTTGTCGTGATATTTATATACGGCATTTTAGAAATTTTGTTGAGACGCGTGAGACCGCCGCGTCACGGTGTAATATTTTGATTATAAAAGTGAATTTAAATTCTATTAACCGTATGATCATTTCGAGTGCGCCAACGCGTCCGGAAGGGTCGAGATAGTCAGAAAACACTAGCCGGGGGTTTAGTTTGGGTCCTGGGGTATCTTTAGGCCATACCGGCAACATAAAGGGCATTTTAGTAATTTTGTATTTTTGGAGAATTAAAAGTGACGAAAATTGGGAGTTTTAATCTGATTGGGAATTGACCCACTAAGACACTAACCAACCCATATTAACCCAACAAGCTACGTAGGTTATTAGAATTAGGTTTTCTAATAACTTCCCAAAGCAAACCCTAGCCACCATAGCCACCATTGGAGAAGAAGCTTGGGGAAAGAGAGAGAAAGGAAATTCTGCAGAAAAGCTCCATCAAACCAACATCTAAATCAGAGATAAACTCGAGGCAAGTGAATTAATTCTATTTAATTTCATAGAATGTTCTTTCCATGTTAGATAATTCCAATTTTATGTTTGTTCTTGGTGAAATGTGAAAACCCATGTAGTTGGAACTTAGAAATTGAAAATCTTGAGGAGAATTGCATGTAGAATGATAGGTAGATGATTATTCTCATGATATTTGTGATTGGAAGAAATTAAAACGGATTTATATTGGGTTAATTCATGATTTAAAATGTTAGGGTTTGTGTTCTTGAAAAGAATTGGAGAAAGGTGTAGAATCTTGTGATCTAATGATGTTTAGGATGTATTAATTACTTAAAAGGTGTTAGTATATGACCCTAGTATGTTTTAGGATGATTGGAGACCTTAAAACATTGATTGGACGAATTTTAGTTGAGACTTGAGGAGTAAAAATGGTGAAAAACGAGATTAAGACAAACCTGGAACGAAACTGGCAGGTCGTTAGAAGCCCCTCCCCAGGTCCTTCGAACGAACTCGTTCGAACGAGCTTCTAACGAATTGACCAGTCGCTTCTAACGAAAGGGAACTTCATTCGAACGAGATCTCGTTAGAAGGTACAGTTCGTTCGAACGAACTGGATCTCGTTCGAACGAGACTTCTAACGAGCTGACAGTTTGATCTCGTTCGAACAGTCTCGTTCGAACGAGACTTCTAACGAGTTGACAGTTTGGGCCTTTTTGGCCTGTTTTGATTTTGGGAGTCCCGCAAACTTGTTCAAGGGTAGAGTTAACAATTCCTTTGATGATGTATTGATAGATTTGGGAGTTTTGGGTTATTATGAGGAGTAAATTATATACGAGGGATAGTTGGGTTGAGACGTGAGTGTCTACTACGACGTGAGAATGAATTATGGCGCGTATGATTATAAACTGGAATCGTATAAAGTGTGTAAATTATATATTGGTACTAGAATGAGGATAGTACTACGATTAAACTACGGGATTACTAAGACGTGTGTTTACTTAGTATTGGTATATGAATTGTGTGTATGACATACCTACCATACTTGCTATCACGGGAGGTTTGCGTTCGCTTAGGGCCCTCTAATCCCTGTGTTGCCCGGATTTAGACTGGTTACCTTGATGAACATAGGTCATAGAAAGACTTATTGGGATATTAATAAGTCCGCTGATCGTGGGAGCGTAGGTATGTGCGTGACCCATGTGATGTGACTGTGTTCGCCTCCATTATTTGTGATGTTGTTATCTGTGAACTATTCCTGAGAGATTCGGAATATGTAATCCTTATGTACGTGATGTACCGGGATGGATAGCAGAGTATGTGTGCACCGCAGCTTAGTTCTCGGGGTTCTTGTATTGTATATTTATGATGTGAATAATATACACTTAATTAATGAGAACCTTCATGTTAATGTGGTGAAATAATTACGGTATTGATTCGAGAAACATAACGAGTTAGTTGATAGTGTAATATATTGCATATTGAGCATCTGAGTTTACGTTAAACCCCTACTTAATTACGAGCGTTATTATGTTAATAGAACCGAGTAATAAGGATAGGACCTATGACAGTCTAGCTAGATAGGATGTCACTTAGCTAGTGGTTTGCGTCGTTGTAAATGGGTATATACGTTAGGAGTGCACAGTTAGACGAGAGGTGAGAATATCATGTGAGTGCACGTCCTAACATGTACTTTGCATTTAATGTTTTAAATGTTTTTAAAGCACTTGCAGGTTTTTAAAATATCTCCACATTCGGGCTCTGACCCGTTTGCTTTCAAATCTATTTTTCTTGTAAAACCATTTTAGGTGCCCAGCCACAAGGACACCATGCATAGGATACTCATTCAGGTGACGAGCTGTAGCTGTTTGTGGAAGCTACAGGGATTTGCTTGTAGACGCTTCTATCATTTGGATTCCAGAGTCATTATCTATCAGTTGTAGGGCATGTTGCCCATTTCTATTAGAGACATCTTTCCATTACAGTTTTCAGACTTTGGCATGTATTGTTTTAGTATTCGGTTTACTTATTTCAGTTGTGGGATTGTAGTGAGGAGTTTTCCTCCAGACTTTATTTACCTTATGTGATGGTTATTCTATTTATTTCAGTATGGTGAATGGTATTAGTTATTCTTCATTACACTTGTTGCATGTTAATCAGATTTAAATTAAAATTTGGCAACTTACTTTTTAAATACTAGGTGGTTAGTAATCATTAAAATGTTTTCGACAGTGATGCTATTAACTGGACCAACTTGACATTTTGAATTAATTTAATAAAGGAGTAGCTACCCGGTATTTAATTAGTCGGGGTGTCACATATACATGGTAGTCACGACATGAATCTTGATCTTTATAGGAATTAGATAGATGATTATACTTGGCACAAAAGGAGAACCCTCCATGTAAACTCCGTGTCTGGGTTCTCAAGTATTAATGAGGCAACCAATCTTATCTTCTAACCTATGGATAGATTTATTCCAAGGAATCTTGTCTAATGCTTAACTATCAACTACGCCTTCCACATCAGAGGCAGCCCTATAAGTTGACCCTATATTTAGGTTTCTATATACATTGTTCACTTTTTAACACTCAATTTATTCTGAGTGAAGTCTCGATCGAGATTCCCCAAGACGACCAGTGATATGTGTCCCCCAAATGCTATCAACAACCCCCTTTCAGGCCAAGACGATCAAAAAATGATCCTCTACTTATCATGTTGAATGTCTTGCCTCTCCAAAAACTATGAGGGGGTGTGCTAAAAGCTCTTAACGTGATAAGTTGGAGTCGGGGTGGCGCCTAGATGATACGAAATATCTGACGTTTCCTACCTCTCCCAAAAGTCATCATCTCCACACGCAAAATTTTTCGAAGCTCCTCAAACTTCCTTGATGAGACAGAGGTAGAGAGGGTCAAAGATATGTCTTCACTTGAGGTTGTGTTGAAATTATTTAGTAGAATCTGGGGGTGATCCCTCGACTAATATCTGCATGCCTCTTTGGCGACTGGAGTAATGAAATTAAAAGTTGGATCCTCTGGGATCCGACTCATAATGTCTTGGTTGAGTGCCAAGAACAGGTTCTGTTGTTGGCTATCCATAAGAAACCAAATCACCGCTACCACATCGGCCATCTCAAACTGATAGGGTAACTAGATGGAACCAACCCCAACGATTGATGGTGGGTCGGAAAATATCTCAAATCAGTGAGAAAAATAACAATAACAAAAATATGGGTGCAAAAACCCAGAAAATAGGATGAATCAAATAAGTGCTGATGAGCTCTTCCACCTAAGCTCTTTCGGTAGTGATTTAATTCTAAAAATGGTGGATTTGGATCACCTCCAGAGATGACAAAGATAGAATCCAACCTAAGATGAGCGAGGAAATGCTGAAAATGTTCCTATATATGGCGTTAAAATGATGATATCAGGATCATGCCATGGACTCAACCAAAGCTTTAAGCTTGTACAATAATGGTGAAATTGCACGTAATGAAAAAATTGGTAGAATAAATGATATAAAATGGATATAAACTCATGGATATAAGCAGTTTAGTCATTGCATATGTCCGCTGTGCAAGGTGAACTCGCTTTCATCATAATAAGGGCTCAAAAGGCTATGGGAGACATAGAAGCTATTTATCTCTGTATATTTTTTAGAATTTCAGTAGGGTTTACAAAAGAGAGATCCTGATGAAGAAAACATATGATGTCTTATATAGGTCTGGGGGTGTGTAGTATAACCCCTAAGCAAGGACTTCATGCCTAGTTGAGGTCATGGCGAATGAGAGAGTGCTAGTTATAAATGCTTTAATTAGATGTCATTATAACGAAAATTATCTCACGTGGGTAATTAATGTTAGAAAACTATTTTATGTAATGTGCCTGAAATTCCCCCATCGGGCTTCTCATGCATGTAGGATGTGTCTGAGGTAGAAGGGTCTTGGTCGAGCTGAGACTAATGAGGCTCTATTTTGTGTTACACGCTGAGATAAAACTGGGTAGTCATTTGATATCGATGCTCCCATCTCTAACTGAGGCTACTGATTTGGCATGCTGGTGTCGTTTGAGGAGGACATTGATATAGGTTGATACGAGGTTAGATTCTACCACGATATGACATTATAGAGCCTAGTATGTCTTCTAGGTGTCAGTCCCTTCATGGTATGAGACATCTATGGATGAGATTGCTCATACAGGTTTGGATGGGTGTAATGGTCCCTTTAAAAAGATGTATGTGAGAGTTATTTTATTCACTGTGTCGTTTGGAAAGGATCACACTTATGTATATCACATGTACTTCTTGTCTACGAGATGGATGTTACATTAATCAAGAACTTTACAACTATCCCTGAAGTCACTGTAGATGATCATGCAATGGTTTGTGACTCTTAAATTCCAATAACATCCCATATCCTCAATGTATAGGCAAGGGGGTGTACGTTGGTGAAGCATCCTCACGCAATTACCTAATCTTTATCGATTTAAAGGAGGTCAAATTGGTGAAACAACAACAAGAATTATTCTTTGATAAATTCACTTCCCTTTTTTTGTATAAAGAGGTCAACACTTTAGGACACCATTGGGAAAAGATTCATTAGGAGGATGAAGAAGAGGGAGAAGACTTTTATTTCTCTCCAGTTCCCCATGTCCTTGAAGATATAATCAATTGTCCAAGACAAATTGAAAGAGTGTCGGTGCATTCAAATAGAGATATTATTTAATTAAACACAGTTTTTATCAATTAATTCCTAAACATGAATCTATATGTGATTGAATAAGATGATGAAACATACAAGAACATTTAAACACACACATATGAGGAAAAATCCCCCAAAGGGGAAAAACCATTTATTTTCATTATAATATTGTAACATACAATTTCTCGAATTACAATGAAAATACAGTGACACATAATTACTCGCAGGCATAGGATCTATAGTCGAAGGCTGGAACTTTCCCTTTCCAGGAGGACAGCAATGAAGAAGAAGGACAGTCTTCTCCACAGAGGTATGAACAGACACACGCTTGTGTTCTTGGGTTGCAAACAGATTCACAAGGATTTGAAAAGTTGTGTGAATCGAAACATGAGTCTTGGGACTCAAAAAGATGAAGACTTAGAGTATTTAGGACTCTAAAAATTGTCAATCTAAGTCTTAGAAAAAAAATCCCCGAAGTTGGTTTATAAAAGAAAAACTTGCCCTAAAAAATCTGAACACAATCTGCACGATTTTATCCCAGGCGGATCGGTCCGCTTCTGATCCGGACTGGTCCGAGGTCGAATCGGTTCTTTTTTTAATAGGGCTTCTTCGGTTTTTAATCAGTCCGGGGTCTACTGGTTTGAAGCATAAGAGGATCGGTCCAGCTTGAGGCGGATCGGTCCGTTGGCGGATCGGTTCTTTTTCCAAACTGGCGGATCGTTCCGGTGCGGACCGTTTCCTTTTAAAATAGACGGACCGATCCGGCTGACCAGAAAACTGATTCCTTGAATTCTTTGATATTCGGATCCGTTGATGATGATGTGATCTTGAATTTCTTCAACGATGTAACGGCTTATGACATACATATAAATAATGGACAAAATGTCCTTACAAATCTCCCCCTATGTCTATGCTGGTACGAACATAAAAATATTCGAATTATTAGATATCAAATTGCCTATACAAATCTACCCTTCCATGAACCCAAAACTGAAAAGGTACAAATAAATAAGAATTCGTCTTTTGTTCTTCAAATCTTCATAACTTTCAAAGCATTTCTCATTAGGGTGTGCAATTCAGTGATCATCAATGTAGTACCTACACACATGAGAAAAAACAAATACCACATGACATATCGAGTTTGAAATGAGCTAAACATAGATACCAGTTTAAAATAGATCCTCAAACTCAAAACTCACTCCCCCATAATATGATAATTCTTCTTTCCCTTTTTATGATGTCCCCAAATAGACAGATATGAGAAGCAGAAATAGACGTACATGGAGAATGTCACAAGGTAATAAACCACTATTTTTGAATTTTTCAAAATTTTTCACACAAAGAATATAAACAAAGAAACACACTATGAACGAGCACAAAACAACCAAGTCGATGATAGCATAAATGTATGGGTGTGATCAAATTCGATAGGAAAATCAATGCATACAAACATGACATATGTGCACGATGAATATCGGATACTCCTAACGAATGAACTCAAAATCTTCCTTTGGTGTAAAAAAGTGGAAATATGAGACATTGACTCAATCAAATCAACAAATCAAAGCTTAAAGTGATTTTCACACCAATAACGTCTAAAAGTATTTCATGCTTTTTCAGGACTTTCAAGGAAGTGCAAACCGGTTTAAAGTCTCCAACCAAACTCCCTCATATATATTTTCTTATAGAGGTAATCTAAATTCTCAAACTTTAGAGAATTGATGGTGAACCTTAATGGCCCATATTTGGCATGAATTGATTTTTATTGCCTTTAAATGTTTCGGGCTCTTTTAACCTCTTTGGACCTCGGATAATAAAATTAATCAATTTTTTAAGTCCTTTTGAACGGTGGCTTTTGCGCAAAGAATAGATAATTACCTTTCGCAGCCCCTCCCCGTTCTTAATTAAACACACTGTCTCACCAAAATGGTTTTTACATGCATTCCAATCTTGTCAAGTTTTATCGCATATTGTATGTTGTAAAGACAGAATTGAGATGGAAACACTCAAATCAATATGTGATAGACAAGTTCAATAATCAAATAAAGACGTGCATGTGTGCAATAAAGGAGATAGGAGTCAAACATATAGAAAGATATCACTAATCACATCTCAAAGACTCTGAAACAATGTAAAGCACGTGGATGAAATGATGTAGCGTCTCAAATCTCTATCAAACAGTCACATGGATATGTGGAATGAAGTTGTGACTTGGCTATCTTAAATGCTCATCCATACAAGGTGCAAAAAGAATACAAAAATATTTTGTGTTTTTCTAAAAAATTTAAAAAAAGAAAATCTTTTTGGATTTTTCAAAAAAATAAAGAAAAACGGAACATATGATACAATCTAGCAATAGGCATTAGATGATATGATAAAGACAATGCAACCTATTCTATACACGGACCAACCCCTCAGTCAGCTGTGCGAATCCCCAAAGACTTCCTAAGACTCTCGAATCTAAGGGCATCTAAAGGTTTCGTGAAAATATAGGCTAACTGATAATCGGTGGGAAGGAAACTCAAGGATACGACTTTCTCCTCAACTAACTGACGTATAAAGTGCTCGCATATCCTGATGTGCTTTGTGCGCGAATTCTGGACTGAATTGCGGGATATGTGTATCGTGCTCGTGTTATCATAGGAAATGGTCATGGTTTCTCGTGAAATCCCATAATCCTTCATCATCTGCTTCATCCACAAGAGTTGCATGCAATAACTCTCGGCGACGATGTACTCAGCCTCTGCAGTGGACAAAGATATGAAGTTTTGCTTCTTGCTCAACCAGGAGACAAGAGAAGAACCAAAATAGAAACACCCACCAGAAGTCCTCCTACAACCATCTACATCTTCGGCACAATCAGCATCCGAATAGGTGGATAAATGGTCATTGGTATCAAAGGAATACCAAATACCATATGAGAGAGTCCCACTCACGTATTTGATAATACGTTTTAGAGCGAGTAAGTGTGACTCTTTTGGGGATGCCTGATAACGCGCACAGACTCCAACACTAAAGGCTATGTCAGGATGGCTGGCAGTCAAGTAAAAAAGACGACCTATCATACTCCGATACAAGGTTTGATGTACGTCCTTGCCTAAAGTGTCCTTACTAAGCTTGATAGAAGTATTCATAGGTGTACGATCATGCTTAGCGGAGTCTAAACCAAATTTCTTCACTAGGTCTCTAGCATACTTAGATTGGGAGATGAACATCCCATCCTCTAGCTGACAAACCTGGAGATCAAGGAAGAAAGAAAGCTCACCTACCATGCTCATCTCAAACTCACTTTTCATCTCCTCCTCAAAGTGGTGAGCATGCTGGGAGCACGTGGATCCAAAGACTATGTCGTCTACATAGACCTGGGCAACCAAAATAGCACCGTCATCTCTCCTGACGAACAACGTCATATCAACTCCCCCTCTCTTGAAGCCACGGGCTAAGAGATAGGAAGTAGGCCTCTCGTACCAAGCAGAGGTGCTTGATTCAAACCATACAAGGCTTTTCTCAGATAATAGACGTGCTCCAAGTGCTTAGGGTCTTCAAACCCTTTTGGTTGTTCCACAAAAACCTCCTCCTGTAGAATGCCATTCAGTAAGACACTCTTGACATCCATCTGATATAACTTAAAGCGCAGATGACATGCGATGGCGAGTAGTAGACGGACGGACTCAAGCCCTGCAATAGGAGCAAATTTCTCCCCAAAGTCTACACCTTTTATATGTGTGTAGCCTTGAGCGGCCAACCTAGCCTTGTTTGTGATTATGGTACCATTTTCATACATTTTATTCTTGAAAATCCATCTGGTACCTATCACATTAGTCTCACTAGGTCAGGGGACAAGTTCCCAAACATTATTCTTTTTAAACTGAAGTAACTCATCCTGGATAGCATATATCCAATGTTCATCCTTGGGTGCTTCTTTATGATTCTTGAGCTCGACTTTGGACGTGTAGAAAAAATGGCTGACTACGTTCTCTAGCTGAGCACGAGTCTTGACCCCTAGAGTGGGATCACCAACAATGGCAGAAGGGTCATGTCTCTTGCGAACCCAAGCAGGTGTGTACCCTAACACAGGAGTAGGGTCCACATAGTATGGGTGAGGTACAAGTAAATCACTGCCAGAAAAGTCCTCATCCTCACACTGAGGGTTAGGATTAATAACCGTCGGAGGTTCGTCATCTTGCACGGTGATGTTTATTGACTCCATAACCTTAGAGATCTTCAGGTTAAAAACCCGATATGCTCTACTATTTGAAGAATAGCCTAACAATATTCCCTCGTCGCTTCGGGAGTTAAACTTTCCTAATTGCTCTCTATCCCGTAGGATGTAGCATTTACTCCCCAAAACACGGAAATATGCAAGGTTGGGTTTCTTACCAGTCCAAAATTCATAAGGCGTCTTAAGTGTATATGGACGCAAGTAAACCCTATTCACCGTGTGGCATGCAGTAGACACTGCCTCTGTCCAAAATCTCCTAGAAACATTACGACCTAGAAGCATAGATCTATCCATTTCCTGGATCGTCCTATTATTTCTCTCAACAATCCCATTTTGCTGAGGAGGCTTCACAGTAGAAAACTCATGTTTGATCCCAAGGCTATCACAGTATAGATCTACTTTTTCTTCCTTAAACTCTGTGCCGTTGTCACTACGGATCCTATTAATAGTGACTTTGTGTTAATTTTGTAGGACACGGAACTTGGTGGTTAAAAACTCAACAGCATCCGATTTCTCCCTCAGACAACCTACACTAGAATATCTGGAGAAATAATCTACCATCAAGAGGATATACCTCTTACCACCCAAAGTCTCAGTACGAGTAGGACCCATAAGATCCATGTGAATCACCTCAAGTACTCAGGAGGTGGTAATGGAATGCAACTTCCTATGAGGGCTTCGAATTTGCTTTCCCAACTGACAGGGTCCACAAACCGTGGAAGTTGACTTTTCAAGAGATGGTAAGCCACATACTAGGTCCTTTTTTACTAAACGAGTCAACATTCATGTGACCTAGACGTTGGTGCCACAAATCCATAGGAGTGATCGTGACGCTGTTGCAGACAAGTGAGGAAGTGGGAACAGTCCCATAGCAATTATCCTCGGTCCTCACCCCTTTCACTAAAAGTTTACCGGCTTGATTATAGACATTACACGCGTCCCGATCAAACTTTACTGCAAAGTCAGCGTCGCACAGCTGGCTAATGCTGAGAAGGTTTGCTTTCAAACCTTTGACGTACAAAACATTATCTAGCTTAGGAAATCCTGGTAACTCTACAGTACCTCGTCCTACAATGCTAGACCTGCTCCCATCTCCAAAGGTGATTCTACCTTCCTTATACTCCTCTAGGTAGGTAAAAAATGAGACATCACCTGTCATATGTCTGGAGCACCCACTATCAAAATACCACTGTGAGGTATTATGTGCTTTGAGAGCAACTGGACAACAAGGGCTTTTTTATCTATCTTAGGCACTCAAGAAGTGGTAACCTTTTAATTACCCTTGTTGTTGTTGGTTTTAGCTGGGATGTGAGAAGCATTCGCTGATGGCAAAGACATCCATCGTAATTCCTCCATCAAACTTTGTGATGTGGCAGCTAAAAACTCAACATGCTCTCTTAGACTGGAAAACTCATCAGTATGATGTGGTGGAGCAGTAGTACGTCGTGTTCGACCCAAACTATAGTAAAACTCCCTGAGGTGGCCTTTTCTTTTATAATATATACAAAGGAACACATTCTTAAGCAGACCTTGGTTTGCTTTTCTTGGTCGAACTCTCCTTCGTGGTATTTGGCGATGGCCATAAGGAGTTGTAGTAAACTCAGGGACTGGTTCAGGTGCAATTTGAGACGTGGAGGCACCATTATAAAAAATTCCTTGCCGCTCACCAAAACCTAAAGCGGGGTCGAGGAGCATTTTTCCCATCTTCCCAGATTTGTCCTCGATTTGTACCTTGACTTCTCGTGCTTTCTCAAGATCATGAGTAAGCTGGGCTACAAGGGCTTCAAGTTTGTTTCGAGTCTCCACAGAGGTATGGATCTTACTCATAAGACTATCCATTTGTTTAGTCAAATCCTCTCTCTCTTTCTCAAAATAACTCTATATCTCTCTCTCTCTCTCTAAACAAACTCTCTTTCTCAACACAGGCAGACTCTCTCTCTCTTAAGGTAGTGCAGGTGGAGGACTCTCTCTCTCTCTCGCTTTTCTTAAATCTTCCTCTAAAGTGGTGATCCTAAGAACTAACGCTTTGTTAGGCTTTTTAGTTTTAAAAGACTCAGAATATAGCTCGGCGTAGGCGCGTTGAATATCACTCTCGCTCTCACTCGTGTCATCCTCCCCCTCACTCACATCGATCTCACTGTCGAGGTATCCCTGTGATGCATCATCCTCATCGTCATGAGGAGTACTAGAAGTGCTCACGTGACTAGCCATGAATGCGGTGAAGTTATAATCATGCGGTGACTCATCTCCGAATTCCATCGACTCGACCTCACTGTCGTCACTAAGGGTAGCATAAAGGACAGCTTTGCCCTTTTCTCTGTTCAGCCTAGTAGCACACTCAAAAGCTCGATGACCCCTACCGTTGAACTCAAAGCATCTCACACTTTCTTTCTTGGGAGGATCTTTAAAAACTTTTTCATTTTTATTTTCAAAGTTATTTTTCTCAAACTTCTTTTTATCTTTAAAATTACCATTTTTCTTGAATTTGAGAATTCTCTTGAATTTTTTAGCAAAAAGGGCCAAATCATCTAAGTCAAAATCACACTCAAAATCTGACGTGTCTGTCTCTCTTTTTCTAGATGACTCTCCCCTCCTTCTTGCCGACCCTCACTCTTACTCTCTTGGGAATTAAGTGCAATTCCCTTATCTTTAGGCTTAACAGTTTTAGGAAACATATCAATTTCATATGTTTGCAAGTCTCTACAAGTTCCTCCAATTTTAGCGTATTTAAATTACCTATAAAATTTAACACAGTGAATTTAGGGATAAAACTCTTAGGTAGATAACGAAGAATCTTTTTAACAACTCTAGCATTAGGAATATGTTCACCAAGATTAAAGCTAGTATTAACAATGTCAGAAAGCATAGCATAAAAATCATCAAAATATTCAGTTTCATGCATGGTGATGGTCTCAAATTGAGTTGTTAAATTTTGCAGTTTAGACTCTTTCACAGCATTAGTTCCTTCATGGGTAAGTTGCAAAACATCCCATGCCTCTTTTGAAGTGGTGCACGTCATTATACGTCGGAACTTGTCAGGAGTGACGGATCCGAAAATGGCACTTAACCCTTTAGAATTCAATGACGACCATTTAAATTCTTCTTCAGTCCATGAGGTGACAGGTTTTAAATTAGTCACATTTTCAACAGTGGCGGAGGGAGGAGTCCACCCTCTTTCAACCAAAATCCAGACACGTTCATCGATGGCTTTTAATGCAGATCTCATGCGGGCTTTCCAGTATGCATAGTTTGTCCCATCAAAAACTGGCATTTTATTATATAATTTCTCCATTATGAACACACTCGCTTTCAAAAATCAATTTTTTAGAAAATTGATATCTTAGAAAAATTTTGCAGAAAATTACACGATAAAGTTGTGTAAGTGGCTCTGATACCAATTTGAAAGAGTGCGCGTGGGTTCAAATAGAGATATTGTTTAATTAAACACAGTTTTTATCAATTAATTCCTAAACATGCATCTATATGTGATTGAATAAGATGATGAAATATGCAAGAACATTTAAACACACACATATGAGGAAAAATCCCCCAAAGGGGCAAAACCATTTATTTTCATTATAATATACCCCGCATTTCTATCGATATTTATTTATGGGATTAATTAAATTAAATGTGAATTAATTGAGAATTAATCCGGATAAAATACTAACGAGATGTGAGTTGGTATTTGATTATAACGTGTATATATGGCAATATATGAATATTGAATATATTGAATTTGTCGTGAAATTGAAATACGGTAATTTGGAAATTTTGTTAGGACGCGTGTGACAGTCGCGTCAGAAATATAATTATTTAAATTAAAAAGTGAATTTTATTTTTATCAACCATATGGTCATTTTGAGTGCGCTAACGCGTCCGGAAGGGTCGAAATAGTCAGAAAACACTAGCCGGGGGTTTTATTTGGGTCCCGGGGCATTTTTAGGCCATACCGGCAACTTAAAAGGGTATTTTGGTAATTTTGGAATTTTAGGAATTTTGACCAACGAATTTTAGGAGTTTAAAATAGGGAATTTAATGACCCACTAACCCATTACCAGCAATTAACTGATTATAGGGCTACGGGGGTTTCATGAGAAGTTAGGAGAAGTTCCCAAAGAGAGAACCCTAACCCCATCTTCAACCTTCAACCTTGGGAGAAAAGGAGAGAGCAACCTACATCCAAGATTCAACACCAAATTCAGAGAAATATCAGAGGCAAGTGGTTAAATTATGTTTTTTGTAACAAATGTTTCTTCCATGCTTAGACATTTATGAAAATTGCATTGTTTTGGGAGATTGATAAAAACCCATTGAATTGGAATTAGATATTCACATTTTGATAAGGAGACTGCATGTAGAATTGTGTTTGGGTAATTATTCTGAAAGAAATACATCTTTTATATCACAAAAACGGATTTAATTATGTCTATTGATGACTGTAAATTTCTAGGGTTCATGTTCATGAGATTTGGGGAAAATTGGGGGGATTTGATGATTAGATGTGGTTTAGGATGATTTGACCCCATATAAATGTTGTAATATGATTTAAATATGTTTAGGAACGT
Organism: Sambucus nigra; assembly: GCA_949130495.1. Lineage (NCBI taxonomy): Eukaryota > Viridiplantae > Streptophyta > Magnoliopsida > Dipsacales > Adoxaceae > Sambucus > Sambucus nigra. The sequence goes on along the minus strand of OX422217.1, from coordinate 511,695,330 downwards.
TTAGAAACCTTGAAATACTGTTGGAATGACGTTTAGATGAGATTAGAGGTGAAGAATATTGGGAAAAATGTAGTAGGAGAATTCTGGGCTCGAACTGTCACCTCGTTAGAAGACCTGCTCAGGTCGTTCGAACGAGCTTCTAACGAGTTGACAGTTTGACTTCTAACGAGTTGAATGTTCGTTCGATGCCTTTCATTTGAATGAGACCTCGTTAGATGCCCACTTCATTCGAACGAACTCTCGTTCGAATGACATCGTTCGAACGAGACTTCTAATGAGTTGACAGATTGGCCTTTTTGGCCTAATTTAATTTCTAATGTCCCGTAACCTGGTTTAATTGTAGAGATAACATTCCCTTGATGTCTAATTGATATAGTTGGGATATTTGGGATATATTGAGGAGTAAAACATAGAAGTGTGATTTGAACCAAATGAAAATTGTGGATTAGGACGTGAGTGACTAATTACGATGTGAGAATAATTGACGATTTAAATGTTAGTATTAAACGGGGATATGTGAGTTGCGTACATTATAAGTTGGTATAAGAATGAGAAGTATACCACTAATAAATTATGGTAATTACTAAGATGTGTGCATGCTTAGTATATGTGTATGACATACCTACCATACTTGCTATCACGGGAGGTTTTCGTTCGCTTAGGGCCATCTACTCTTTGTGTGCCTACGGGGGGATTTAGATTGGTACCTCGAGAACATAGGTCAGAGAAGGACTTATTGGGAATTTAATAAGACTGCTGATCGTGGGAGCGTAGGTATGTGCGTGACCCATGTGATGTGACTGTGTTCGCCTCCATTGTTTGTGATTGTTGTTATCTGAGAACGATTTTTGAGAGATTCGGAATGCGTAATCCTTATGTACGTGATGTACCGGGATGGATAGCAGAGTATGTGTGCACCGCAGCTTAGTCTCGGGTGCTTGTATTGTATATTCATGACATGAATAGTATACGCTTAAATAATGAGAACTTTCATGTTGGTATTGTGAGTATAATTATGGTAACGCTTTGAGAAAATAAAAAGGGATAACCTGTAGTGAATTGTATTGCTAATAATTGAGAATTCGAGTTTAAGTAAAACCTCTATTTAATTGATAACGTTAGATTGTATAATGGGAATCGAGTAGAAAGGGGTAGAACTTATGACGGTTTAGTTAGATATGAATGTCACTTAGATGGGTACGGTACGTTAGGAGTGCACAATGAGTCGAGAGGTGAGGATTTCATGTGAGTGTACGTCCTAACATATATTTTGCATTCATTGTTTTAATGTTATTAAAACGCTTGCTATTTTTAAAATACTCTCCACTTTCGGGCTCTGGCCCATTTGCTTTCAAATCTATTTTTGTAAAAACCTTTTAGGTGCCCAGCCACAAGGACACCATGCATAAGATTTCCATTCAGGTGACGAGCTGTAGCTGTTGTGGAAGTTACAGGGCCTTGCTAGTAGACGCTTCTTTTGTCTTGACTCCATATTCAGTTTCATTATTTGTAGGGCATGTCGCCCATTTCTATTAGACACATTTCTTATTTCAGTTATTCAGATCTTTGGCATGTAATTAATTCAGGATTCACTGTTCTATTTATTTCAGTTGAGGGATTGTTGCGAGGAGTATTTCCTCCAGACTTATTATTATTTGTTGGTTATTCTATTGCTTCTTTATGGTGAATGGTTACGTTATTCTTTCATAATTCTTTTATCGCATGTTAATCAGATTTAATTTAAAATTTAACAATTTACTTTTTAAATACTAGGTGGTTAGTAATCATTAAATGTTTTCGACAGTGATGCTGTTAACTGAACCAACTTGGTATTTTGAATTAATTTAATAAAGGATTAGCTACCCGGTATTTAATTAGCCGGGGTCTCACAGTTGGTATCAGAGCATCAGGTTCTAGTGTCCTTTTGGATCTGTGCGGCTTATTATGCTTTCAGCGTTGCTTTCTTTGATATAGAGCCCTAATACTAGGAATGTTGTGTTCATCTCTATACATTGGGAATTCGTACTTCCGCGATTTTTTTATTTGAATGATGAACTCATCCAAATTTACTTAAATTTTCAGATGGATCGTCAAGAAGAACTAGCTAAAACGGTTAGGGGAGTCAACGAGCAAGATCAACTCACACCTCAGGTATCCCCAGAGAGAATATCAACCACCGAGTTAGCAGGTATCGTGGCACAAGAAGTTACCACTGCAGTTCTACAATACCAAGAACGCAGCATACAACTAAAAGGAGGCAAAAGACCTAGAGAGGTTAACCAAATGCATGTGACTAACGTTGAAAATTATGTGAAGGCACCGAATCTGCGATAACAAAACAATCAAGATCGAGTAAGTTCCAGAAGTAACGAGATTTATGTACAGGGGTAAAAGTGTCAGGGCCAACGAAGTCAGGTTCAGAATGAAACCACAAAGAGGTGTTTCGGTTGTGGAATGGACGATCACAAACGTAAATCTTATCCGAATCATACTGGGAATAAACTACAATCCGACCAGCGAAGAATTTTGAAACTCTACTATAAATGTGTACAACCGGGTCACAAGTGGATGGATTGTCCTCGCTCTGACATAATTTTTCTGCAAATTTCCTCTCAAGGCCAGCAAGACCAGGGAAAAACCGAGACTAGTCAACACCATAATGAAGTGAAGCAGTTTCGAGGGAGGTGCTTCATTTGTGGAAAGACTGGCCAAAAAAGCCAGGATTGTCCTGATAGGGGCAGGGCCCCACAACAGCAGCAGCAGGGTGCTCGACAGGAGCCGCAGAGGCCTATATTTTCCGCCTCCCTCCCAGCACCACCACCGATGGCAGCACTACCACCCATGCCAGCGGTCCCAGTTCAGCAGGGACAGCTTCAGTATGGGAGAGTATATCAGCTTCAGGAAGCCGCAGCCCCACAGGATCCACCGGCCATTGAGGGTATGTTCTCTATTCAGGGGACTATGGGGCGTATTTTATTTGACACGGGGGCTACACATTGTTTCGTTGCTATGAGATTTGCACGCACCATTGGGTTGTTAGACACCGCCGAGAGTACGGTTACTTGTGTAGATTCGCCATTGAGTAGGGGTTCCGTGATTTCCGTTGTATGTAGAGGCGTGGGTATAGAGATCGGGAGGTTTACTTTACCCGCGGATATGTTAGTGTTAGAGATGACCGAGTATGATGCCATTATTGGTATGGATTGGCTAGTTGCGTACCGAGCCGTGATTGACTATTTTAGTAGGAGTATTATCTTTGCCATTCCCGGGCAGGATATGTTTTTAGTGGCGATGCCTCGCCCTGAGAGAGGATCATCCACTCACTTGTACTATATAGAGGAGGAGACCTCTAAGGAAGTGGTGATACCACTTGATTCAATTCCGGTTGTTCGACAATTTGTCGATGTATTTTAGGATATACCTGGACTACCTTCGAGTAGAGAGATAGATTTTGTGATCGATTTGACGCCGGGCACTCGGCCTATTGCCCGCGCACCTTATCGATGGCTCCAACTGAGATGAGAGAGTTACGGGATCAGAATGAGCAGTTGTTGGGTCAGGGGTTCATCCGGAGGAGTACTTCGCCGTGGGGTGCCCCTGTGTTGTTCGTAAAGAAGAGGGATGGATCTTTGAGGTTGTGTATGGATTACCGGGAGTTGAATAAGGTCATGATATGGAATAAGTCTCCGTTGCCCCGAATCGATAACTTATTCGACCAGCTGAGAAGAGCTTCTTTCTTCTCAAAGATTGATTTGCGATCGGGATACCATCAGTTGCGTATCAGGGAAGAGGACGTCTCGAAGACTGCTTTCTTAATGAGATATGGTTCCTATGAGTTTCGGGTTATGCCTTTTGGTTTGACCAACGCTCCAGCCATGTTTATGGACTTCATGAATAGGGTGTTCAGAGAGTTCCTAGATCAGTTCGTCATTATCATCATTGATGATACTCTGGTTTATTCCCAGACAGAGGAGGAGCACGCCGAGCATTTGAGGCAGGTATTACAGACGCTACATCAGAACGAGCTGTATGCAAAATAAGTGCGAGTTTTGGCTGAAGGAGGTTCAGTTTTTGAGGCATATTATTTCCGACCGGGGGATATCTGTTGATCCGGGGAAGGTATCCGCGGTGAGGGAGTGGGGACAGCCCATGACACCGACTGAGATCCGTAGTTTCTTGGGCTTAGCAGGATACTATAGGAGGTTTATTCGGGGATTCTCAAAGATAGCGGGTCCCCTGACACATCTGACTCGTAAGGGTGTGCCATTCATCTGGAGTGATGCTTGTCAGCTGGCATTCGATGAGTTGAAGGACAAATTGACCTCAGCACCTGTGTTAGCATTGCCGAGACCGGGAGTTGAGTATCTAGTTTACACCGATGCGTCTTTACAAGGACTTGGAGGTATATTACAACAGGAGTGTCAAGCCATAGCTTATGCTTCCCGTAAGCTTAAGCCTCACGAGAAGAATTACCCCACCCATGACTTGGAGTTAGCGGCAGTGGTATTTGCCCTTAGGATTTGGAGACATTATCTTTTGGGGGAGAAGTTTCGATTGTTCACGGACCACAAGTCCCTACAATACCTGTTCACGCAGAAGGAGTTGAATATGCGGCAACGGAGGTGGCTTGAGTTTGTGAAGGACTATCAGTTTGATATCCAATATCACCCGGGGAAAGCTAACGTAGTAGCAGACGCGTTGAGACGTAGGCCAGTAGATGAGGTGGCAGGGGTGTGGAAGGCAAAGTGGAAAGAGTTGGGACACCAGGATGCAGTGGCCCGATCGTTCATGTCTGTGATGACTGTTACACCGCAGATTGTAACGAAGGTGGTAAAGGCACAGGTAAATGACTCGTTCTGTCAGGATCAGATAGTTCGATTACTAGCAGAGGGAGCCGATTCCTATACCGTTAGATCAGACGGGCGATTACGCTTCAATGGGAGACTGGTAGTTCCGTAAGGGGAGGAATTGCGACACGATGTAATGGCAGACTCGCACGGCTCACGGTTCACGGTACATCCCGGTGGGGACAAAATGTACCAAGATATGAGACGTCAGTATTGGTGGAGTGGGATGAAGAGAGATATTGTCGTGTTTGTTTCTAAATGCGCCACTTGTCAGCTGGTAAAAGTGGACCATCAGAGATCGGCAGGACTTCTACAGCCATTAGAGGTCCCGATGTGGATGTGGGAGAACATCTCCATGGACTTTATCACGGGGTTACCTACGTCACAGAGGGGTCACGACTCCATTTGGAAAATTGTGGACAGGTTGACCAAAGTTGTTCGTTTTCTACCCGTCGCACAGCCGAGGGTTTAATTTGGGTCCCGAGGCATTTTTAGGCCATACCGACAATTTAAAAGGGTATTTTGGTAATTTTGGAATTTTAGGAATTTTGACCAACGAATTTTGGGAGTTTAAAATAGGGAATTTAATGACCCACTAACGCATTACCAGCAATTAACTGATTAGAGGGCTACGGGGGTTTCATGAGAAGTTAGGAGAAGTTCCCAAAGAGAGAACCCCAACCCCATCTTCAACCTTCAACCTTGGGAGAAAAGGAGAGAGCAACCTACATCCAAGATTCAACACCAAATTCAGAGAAAGATCAGAGGCAAGTGGTTTAATTACGTTATTTGCAATGAATGTTTCTTCCATGCTTAGACATTTATGAAAATTGCATTGTTTTGGGAGATTGATAAAAACCCATTGAATTGGAATTAGAAATTCACATTTTGATAAGGAGACTGCATGTAGAATTGTGTTTGGGTAATTATTATGATAGAAATACATCTTTTATATCACAAAAACGGATTTAATTATGTCTATTGATGACTGTAAATTTCTAGGGTTCATGTTCATGAGATTTGGGGAAAATTGGGGGGATTTGATGATTAGATGTGGTTTAGGATGATTTGACCCCATATAAATGTTGTAATACGATTTAAATATGTTTAGGAACATTTAGAAACCTTGAAATACTATTGGAATGACGTTTAGATGAGATTAGAGGTGAAGAATATTGGGAAAAATGTAGTAGGAGAATTCTGGGCTCGAACTGCCACCTCGTTAGAAGACCTGCTCAGGTCATTCGAACGAGCTTCTAACGAGTTGACAGTTTGACTTCAAACGAGTTGAATGTTCATTCGATGCCTTTCATTCGAACGAGACCTCGTTAGATGCCCACTTCATTCGAACGAACTCTCGTTCGAATGACATCGTTCGAACGAGACTTCTAATGAGTTGACAGATTGGCCTTTTTGGCCTAATTTAATTTCTAATGTCCCGTAACCTGGTTTAATTGTAGAGATAACATTCCCTTGATGTCTAATTGATATAGTTGGGATATTTGGGATATATTGAGGAGTAAAACATAGAAGTGTGATTTGAACCAAATGAAAATTGTGGATTAGGACGTGAGTAACTAATTACGATGTGAGAAGAATTGGCGATTTAAATGTTAGTATTAAACGGGGATATATGAGTTGCGTACATTATAAGTTGGTATAAGAATGATAATTATACCACTAATAAATTATGGTAATTACTAAGATGTGTGCATGCTTAGTATATGTGTATGACATACCTACCATACTTGCTATCACGGGAGGTTTTCGTTCGCTTAGGGCCATCTACTCTTTGTGTGCCTACGGGGGGATTTAGATTGGTACCTCGAGAACATAGGTCAGAGAAGGACTTATTGGGAAGTTAATAAGACTGCTGATCGTGGGAGCGTAGGTATGTGCGTGACCCATGTGATGTGACTGTGTTCGCCTCCATTGTTTGTGATTGTTGTTATCTGAGAATGATTCCTGAGAGATTCGTAATGCGTAATCCTTATGTACGTGAATTACCGGGATGGATAGCAGAGTATGTGTGCACCACAGCTTAGCCTCGGGTGCTTGTATTGTATATTCATGACATGAATAATATACGCTTAAATAATGAGAACTTTCATGTTGGTATTGTGAGTATAATTATGGTAACGCTTTGAGAAAATAAAAAGGGATAACCTGTAGTGAATTGTATTGCTAATAATTGAGAATTCGAGTTTAAGTAAAACCTCTATTTAATTGATAACGTTAGATTGTATAATGGGAATCGAGTAGAAAGGGGTAGAACTTATGACGGTTTAGTTAGATATGAATGTCACTTAGATGGGTACGGTACGTTAGGAGTGCACAATGAGTCGAGAGGTGAGGATTTCATGTGAGTGCACGTCCTAACATGTATTTTGCATTCATTGTTTTAATATTATTAAAACGCTTGATATTTTTGAAATACTCTCCACTTTCGGGCTCTGACCCGTTTGCTTTCAAATCTATTTTTGTAAAAACCTTTTAGGTGCCCAGCCACAAGGACACCATGCATAAGATTTCCATTCAGGTGACGAGCTGTAGCTGTTGTGGAAGTTACAGGGCCTTGCTAGTAGACGCTTCTTTTGTCTTGACTCCATATTTAGTTTCATTATTTGTAGGGCATGTCGCCCATCTCTATTAGAGACATTTCTTATTTCAGTTATTCAGATCTTTGGCATGTAATTAATTCAGGATTCACTGTTCTATTTATTTCAGTTGAGGGATTGTTGTGAGGAGTATTTCCTCCAGACTTATTATTATTTGTTGGTTATTCTATTGCTTCTTTATGGTCAATGGTTACGTTATTCTTTCATAATTCTTTTATTGCATGTTAATCAGATTTAATTTAAAATTTGACAATTTACTTTTTAAATACTAGGTGGTTAGTAATCATTAAATGTTTTCGACAGTGATGTTGTTAACTGAACCAACTTGGTATTTTGAATTAATTCAATAAAGGATTAGCTACCCGGTATTTAATTAGTCGGGGTCTCACAGTTGGTATTAGAGCATCAGGTTCTAGTGTCCTTTAGGATCCATGCGGCTTATTATGCTTTCAGCGTTGCTTTCTTTGATATAGAGCCCTAATACTAGGAATGTTGTGTTCATCTCTATACATTGGGAATTCGTACTTCCGCGATTTTTTTATTTGAATGATGAACTCATCCAAATTTACTTAAATTTTTAGATGGATCGTCAAGAAGAACTAGCTAAAACGGTTAGGGGAGTCAACGAGCAAGATCAACTCACACCTCAGGTATCCCCAGAGAGAATTTCAACCACCGAGTTAGCAGGTATCGTGGCACAAGCAGTTACCACTGCAGTTCTACAATACCAAGAACGCAGCATACAACTAAAAGGAGGCAAAAGACCTAGAGAGGTTAACCAAATGCATGTGACTAACGTTGAAAATTATGTGAAGGCACCGAATCTGCGACAACAAAACAATTAAGATCGAGTAAGTTCCAGAAGTAACGAGATTTATGTACAGGGGCAAAAGTGTCAGGACCAACGAAGTCAGGATCAGAATGAAACCACAAAGAGGTGTTTCGGTTGTGGAATGGACGATCACAAACGTAAATCTTATCCGAATCATGTTGGGGATAAACTACAATCTGACCAGCGAAGAATTTTGAAACTCTAATATAAATGTGTACAACCGGGTCACAAGTGGATGGATTATCCTCGCTCTGACATAATTTTTCCGCAAATTTCCCCTCAAGGCCAGCAAGACCAGGGAAAAACCGAGACTAGTCAACACCGTAATGAAGTGAAGCAGTTTCGAGGGAGGTGCTTCGTTTATGGCAAGACTGGTCATAAAAGCCAGGATTGTCCTGATAGGGGCAGGGCCCCACAATAGCAGCAGCAGGGTGCTCGACAGGAGCCGCAGAGGCCTATATTTTCCGCCGCCCTCCCATCACCACCACCGATGGCAGCACTACCACCCATGCCAGCGGTCCCAGTTCAGCAGGGACAGCTTCAGTATGGGAGAGTATATCAGCTTCAGCAAGTCGCAGCCCCACAGGATCCACCGGCCATTGAGGGTATGTTCTCTATTCAGGGGACTATGGGGCGTATTTTATTTGACACGGGGGCTACACATTGTTTCATTGCTATGAGATTTTCACGCACCATTGGGTTGTTAAACACCGCCGAGAGTACGGTTACTTGTGTAGATTCGCCATTGAGTAGGGGTTCCGTGATTTCCGTTGTATGTAGAGGCGTGGGTATAGAGATCGGGAGGTTTACTTTATCCACGGATATGTTAGTGTTAGAGATGACCGAGTATGATGCCATTATTGGTATGGATTGGCTAGTTTCGTACCGAGCCATGATTGACTATTTTAGTAGGAGTATTATCTTTACCATTCCCGGGCAGGATATGTTTTTAGTGGCGATGCCTCGCCCTGAGGGAGGATCATCCACTCACTTGTACTATATAGAGGGGGAGACCTCTAAGGAAGTGGTGATACCACTTGATTCAATTCCGGTTGTTCGACAATTTGTCGATGTATTTTTGGATATACCTAGACTGCCTCCGAGTAGAGAGATAGATTTTGTGATCGATTTGACGCCGGGCACTCGGCCTATTGCCCGCGCACCTTATCGTATGGCTCCAGCTGAGATGAGAGAGTTACGGGATCAGATTGAGCAGTTGTTGGGTCAGGGGTTTATCCGGAGGAGTACTTCGCCGTGGGGTTCCCCTATGTTGTTCGTAAAAAAGAGGGATGGATCGTTGAGGTTGTGTATGGATTACCGGGAGTTGAATAAGGTCATGATATGGAATAAGTCTCCGTTGCCCCGAATCGATAACATATTCGACCAGGTGAGAGGAGCTTCTTTCTTCTCAAAGATTGATTTGCGATCGGGATACCATCAGTTGCGTATCAGGGAAGAGGACGTCTCGAAGACTACTTTCTTAATGAGATATGGTTCCTACGAGTTTCGGGTTATGCCTTTTGGTTTGACCAATGCTCCAGCCGTGTTTATGGACTTGATGAATAGGGTGTTCAGAGAGTTCCTTGATCAGTTCGTCATTGTCTTCATTGATGATATTCTGGTTTATTCCCAGACAGAGGAAGAGCACGCCGAGCATTTGAGGCAGGTATTGCAGACGCTACATCAGAACGAGCTGTATGAAAAATAAGTGCAAGTTTTGGCTGAAGGAGGTTCAGTTTTTTAGGCATATTATTTCCGACCGGGGGATATCTGTTGATACGGGGAAGGTATCCGCGGTGAGGGAGTGGGGACAGCCCACGACACCGACTGAGATCCGTAGTTTCTTGGGCTTAGCAGGATACTATAGGAGGTTTATTCGGGGATTCTCAAAGATAGCGGGTCCCCTAACACATCTGACTCGTAAGGGTGTGCCATTCATCTGGAGTGATGCTGTCAGTTGGCATTCGATGAGTTGAAGGACAAATTGACCTCAGCACCTGTGTTAGCATTGCCGATACCGGGAGTTGAGTATCTATTTTACACCGATGCGTCTTTACAAGGACTTGGAGGTATATTACAACAGGAGTGTCAAGCCATAGCTTATGCTTCCCGTAAGCTTAAGCCTCACGAGAAGAATTACCCCACCCATGACTTGGAGTTAGCGGCAGTGGTATTTGCCCTTAGGATTTGGAGACATTATCTTTTGGGGGAGAAGTTTCGATTGATCACGGACCACAAGTCCCTACAGTACCTGTTCACGCAGAAGGAGTTGAATATGCGGCAACGGAGGTGGCTTGAGTTTGTGAAGGACTATCAGTTTGATACCCAATATCACCCGGGGAAGGCTAACGTAGTAGCAGACGCGTTGAGACGTAGGCCAGTAGATGAGGTGGCAGGGGTGTGGAAGGCAAAGTGGAAAGAGTTGGGACACCAGGATGCAGTGGCCCGATCGTTCATGTCTGTGATGACTGTTACACCGCAGATTGTAACGAAGGTGGTAAAGGCACAGGCAAATGACTCGTTCTGTCAGGAGCAGATAGTTCGATTACTAGCAGAGGGAGCCGATTCCTATACCGTTAGATCAGATGAGGGATTACGCTTCAATGGGAGACTGGTAGTTCCGTAAGGGGAGGAATTGCGACACGATGTAATGGCAGAGTCGCACGGCTCACGGTTCACGGTACATCCCGGTGGGGACAAAATGTACCAAGATATGAGACGTCAGTAATGGTGGAGCGGGATGAAGAGAGATATTGTCGTGTTTCCTTCTAAATGCGCCACTTGTCAGCTGGTAAAAGTGGACCATCAGAGACCGACAGGACTTCTACAGCCATTAGCGGTCCCGATGTGGATGTGGGAGAGCATCTCCATGGACTTTATCACGGGGTTACCTACGTCACAGAGGGGTCACGACTCCATTTGGGAAATTGTGGACAGGTTGACCAAAGTTGCTCGTTTTCTACCCGTCGCACAGCCGGGGGTTTAATTTGGGTCCCGGGGCATTTTTAGGCCATACCGGCAACTTAAAAGGGTATTTTGGTAATTTTGGAATTTTATTAATTTTGGCCAACGAATTTTGGGAGTTTAAAATAGGGAATTTAATGACCCACTAACGCATTACCAGCAATTAACTGATTAGAGGGCTACGGGGGTTTCATGAGAAGTTAGGAGAAGTTCCCAAAGAGAGAACCCTAACCCCATCTTCAACCTTCAACCTTGGGAGAAAAGGAGAGAGCAACCTACATCCAAGATTCAACACCAAATTCAGAGAAAGATCAGAGGCAAGTGGTTTAATTACGTTATTTGCAACGAATGTTTCTTCCATGCTTAGACATTTATGAAAATTGCATTGTTTTGGGAGATTGATAAAAACCCATTGAATTGGAATTTGAAATTCACATTTTGATAAGGAGACTGCATGTAGAATTGTGTTTGGGTAATTATTATGATAGAAATACATCTTTTATATCATAAAAACGGATTTAATTATGTCTATTGATGGCAGTAAATTTCTAGGGTTCATGTTCATGAGATTTGGGGAAAATTGGGGGGATTTGATGATTAGATGTGGTTTAGGATGATTTGACCCCATATAAATGTTGTAATACGATTTAAATATGTTTAGGAACGTTTAGAAACCTTGAAATACTGTTGGAATGACGTTTAGATGAGATTAGAGGTGAAGAATATTGGGAAAAATGTAGTAGGAGAATTCTGGGCTCGAACTGTCACCTCGTTAGAAGACCTGCTCAGGTCGTTCGAACGAGCTTCTAACGCGTTAACAGTTTGACTTCTAACGAGTTGAATGTTCGTTCGATGCCTTTCATTCGAACGAGACCTCGTTAGATGCCCACTTCATTCGAACGAACTCTCGTTCGAATGACATCGTTCGAACGAGACTTCTAATGAGTTGACAGATTGGCCTTTTTGGTCTAATTTAATTTCTAATGTCCCGTAACCTGGTTTAATTGTAGAGATAACATTCCCTTGATGTCTAATTGATATAGTTGGGATATTTGGGATATATTGAGGAGTAAAACATAGAAGTGTGATTTGAACCAAATGAAAATTGTGGATTAGGACGTGAGTGACTAATTACGATGTGAGAATAATTGACGATTTAAATGTTAGTATTAAACGGGGATATGTGAGTTGCGTACATTATAAGTTGGTATAAGAATGAGAAGTATACCACTAATAAATTATGGTAATTACTAAGATGTGTGCATGCTTAGTATATGTGTATGACATACCTACCATACTTGCTATCACGGGAGGTTTTCGTTCGCTTAGGGACATCTACTCTTTGTGTGCCTACGGGGGGATTTAGATTGGTACCTCGAGAACATAGGTCAGAGAAGGACTTATTGGGAATTTAATAAGACTGCTGATCATGGGAGCGTAGGTATGTGCGTGACCCATGTGATGTGACTGTGTTCGCCTCCATTGTTTGTGATTGTTGTTATCTGAGAACGATTTCTGAGAGATTCGGAATGCGTAATCCTTATGTACGTGAATTACCGGGATGGATAGCAGAGTATGTGTGCACCGCAGCTTAGTCTCGGGTGCTTGTATTGTATATTCATGACATGAATAATATATGCTTAAATAATGAGAACTTTCATGTTGGTATTGTGAGTATAATTATGGTAACGCTTTGAGAAAATAAAAAGGGATAACCTGTAGTGAATTGTATTGCTAATAATTGAGAATTAGAGTTTAAGTAAAACCTCTATTTAATTGATAACGTTAGATTGTATAATGGGAATCAAGTAGAAAGGGGTAGAACTTATGACGGTTTAGTTAGATATGAATGTCACTTATATGGGTACGGTACGTTAGGAGAGCACAATGAGTCGAGAGGTGAGGATTTCATGTGAGTGCACGTCCTAACATGTATTTTGCATTCATTGTTTTAATGTTATTAAAACGCTTGCTATTTTTAATATACTCTCCACTTTCGGGCCCTGACCCGTTTGCTTTCAAATCTATTTTTGTAAAAACCTTTTAGGTGCCCAGCCACAAGGACACCATGCATAAGATTTCCATTCAGGTGACGAGCTGTAGCTGTTGTGGAAGTTACAGGGCCTTGATAGTAGACGCTTCTTTTGTCTTGACTCCATATTCAGTTTCATTATTTGTAGGGCATGTCGCCCATTTCTATTAGAGACATTTCTTATTTCAGTTTTTCAGATCTTTGGCATGTAATTAATTCAGGATTCACTGTTCTATTTATTTCAGTTGAGGGATTGTTGCGAGGAGAATTTCCTCTAGACTTATTATTATTTGTTGGTTATTCTATTGCTTCTTTATGGTGAATGGTTACGTTATTATTTCATAATTTTTTTATTGCATGTTAATCAAATTTAATTTAAAATTTGACAATTTACTTTTTAAATACTAGGTGGTTAGTAATCATTAAATGTTTTCGACGGTGATGCTGTTAACTGAACCAACTTGGTATTTTGAATTAATTTAATAAAGGATTAGCTACCCGGTATTTAATTAGTCGGGGTGTCACAATATTGTAACATACAATTTCTCGGAATACAATGAAAATACAGTGACACATAATTACCTGCAGGCATCGGATCTGTAGTCGACGGCTGGAACTTTCCCTTTCCAGGAGGACAGCAATGAAGAAGAAGGACGGTCTTCTCCACAGGGGTATGAACAGACACACGCTTGTGTTCTTGGGTTGCAAACAGATTCACAAGGGTTTGAAAAGTTGTGTGAATCGAAACATGAGTCTTGGGACTCAAAAATATGAAGACTTAGAGTATTTAAGACTCTGAAAATCGTCTATGTAAGTCTTAGAAATTAAATCCCTGAAGTTGGTTTATAAAAGAAAAATTGGCCCTAAAAAATATGAACACGATCTGCACGATTTTATCCCATGCAGATCGGTCCACTTCTGATCCAGACCGGTCCGAGGTTGGATCGATTCTTTTTTTAATAGGGCTTCTTCGGTTCATAATCGGTCTGAGGTCTACTGGTTTGAAGCATAAGCAGGTCGGTCTGGCTTGAGGTGGATCGATCCGTTGGCGGATCGGTTCTTTTTCCAAACTGGCGGATCGGTCCGGTGCGGACCGATTCCTTTTAAAAAAGGCAGACTGGTCCGGCTGACCAAAAAACTAATTCCTTGAATTCTTTGATATTCGGATCCGTTGATGATGATGTGATATTGAATTTCTTCAACGATGTAACGGCTTATGACATACACATAAATAATGGGCAAAATGTCCTTACACAAATGATGGACCTTGATGCCACTTGGGACAATCTGAAAACAAGGGTGGCCAATAAAACTAGGTTGCCCAAGGTGTTAGTGGAACTAAAAAGAGGATTATCTCAGCTCGAGAGAAAGAGAAATGGGATAAGGAGAGGGAGAGGGAGAGAGGTGATGAAAAATCTAAGAAGAGGAAGACTAATAAGATCACTCCATCAACTCCTTTCGGGGTTATTATAGTCGTTTGGTGATTGACCTAGGCAAAAGACTCCCCCACCACCATTAATGTCTAAGGTTCATCCCTGCACAATAACTTCATGAAGGGAAAGGATATTGTTACTATGAAGACTTGGTGCTCCAGAAATTTGAAGTTGACTACTTAATAGCTCAATCCTCCATGTTACCTAATGATGTGTTGACTTGGAGAAGATTATCCTTCGAGAGCCTTCATAAGGAAGGTTTGCATCACTTCGTTACAAGTCAAATTTAATTTCTACTTTTAAAGTCCTTTATTTTATCTTGACGTTGACTCTCTTTTTTCCCTCTCTTTTTAGGCCATACAAGCGATGCGCAAGGTAGCCACCCAAACCAATAATCTATTGGAAAGAAATAACATTCTTATTGACCAAGCCAATGTTACGAAGACAAAATTGACTGGGAAGAATAAAAAAATAAAGTTAGAGTCCAAGTTAAAGGAGAATAATTCTTATAAAGAAAAGGTGGTGAAGACGTCCGACCTCCTTTAGTTGGAGTTTAATTGAGTAGACTCTGAGCTAGCAGCATTAAAGACCAACTTCACTTGACTTTAATTCTCTAAATAAAGAATAGGACTTTGGATTCTGGTTGAGGGGATGACTAGGAAAGGTTGGCTTCAATGTTGTGGTCCAGTAAGTTTCTCCGCAACTTGACTACTATGAGTCAATTGCATTCAGTAATGGTTTGGTAACCTATCTCTAGAGGCAAAAGGTTACTAAAGGGTTCCTTCTAAAATTAAGCATCAACCTTTGGATAAGCCCGTCATTGATGAGGCTTCATTGGCATCTAGATAAGAGGTCAACCATCTGACCACTGAGCCTATAATTCTTGAAAGAGAGGGCGAACAAGATAATTATGTTGTCTATGTTTAGGGGGAGGTCACCCCTGATACCATAGTATCCATAGATTTTTATTTTATTTTAATGCGTGACTTATGGCCGTATCTTGTAGGCCTTGTGTGATTTTTTTTATTAATGATATCATTCTTTTTCTCTCCTTATTTTATTTATATCTCGTGAACAAGTTAAAGAATTTTTTCTCGTGATCGGTGGAGTGTAGGCCTTTGGCCGAGTCCATTGACTTGTTAAATTTATCAATTAGTTTAATGTTATAATTAATTTGTCTGACTAAAATTTGATAATTTAACACTCATATTTAACTTAATTGGTAGTCGATAAAGTTGGGACCTATAGTCGACTTCACTTACTTGAAAATTAATCAATAGGACAAAATAATAATTAATTCATTGACTAATATTTGACAACTCAACATTATTATTAGCTTAACTAATACTCAGTGAAGTTAGGAGATGTTATCGACTTCACTAACTTATAAAATCAATCAATTGTCCAATGCACCAATTAACCCATTAACTAAAATTTAATAAGTTAACATTCTTATTTAATGTAGTCATTAATCCTCCCGTCTTTGGAGAGCCTTATTCCTATTCTAGGCCAACCAACCCAAGATTTGGTTATATTGTTATCTTTAAATGGGTTTACTTCCAAATTTTTGGCAAAAAGCTAGTTTTAAGTCATACCATCGATTTATAGGTGAATTTTTTAATACTCTAGGCTGACCAACCTAGAGCTGGGTTATACCATTATTTTTAAGTGAGTTTAGTGTCAAATCGCAAGAAACTAACTAGTTTTAAATCATAAAATCCAGTATTAGGTGAGTTTATGCCTATTTCAGGCCGACCAACCAAAGTTGGGTTGTACCGCTATTTTCAAGTGGTTTTAGAGCTAAATGACAGGCGGCTAACTTATTCTAAGTCCTACCACCCATTCTTAGGTTCTTTTATCCCTTTTTTAGTCTCGTCAACCCAAATTTGGGTTGTACCACTATTTTTAAGTGGATTTTTTAATAGAGACCAACTAGGAAGTTCAATCATATTAAATAATTGCATTTATCAACATGAATCATCCTTATTGAGCTAAAACATTTGCCAAAAGTAATTTATCCTACTTAATGATAAAACTTACTTAGGTTCATGGAATTACACAACCTACTTGTCACTATGCCATCCAACTCTATATCAACCGCCCTTTCTTTTGAGTTTATTCTAAGACGATCAACCCAAAGTTGAGTTGTACCACTATTTTTAATTGGGTTATTTAATAGAGATCAACTGGTAAGTGAACTTATGTTAAATAATTGTATTTATCAACATGAATCATCCTTATTGAGTTAAAACACTTGCAAAATGTAATATATCCTACTTAATGATAAAACTTCATTCGGTTCAGGAAATTCCATGACCTTATCATCACTATGCCATCCAAATTTTCTAGGTGATATGAATTGCCCCTAATTTTGAGAGTATTCATTATCGCCCTTGATAATTTGGTGCTAATTTCCCATTAGAGAGTTATCTTTGGAGGTCAAAGCCGCTTTCTGAGCATTTACTCTCTGATCTTGAATTCTCTGACTTCGACTTTCCTGACGTGCCGTCAGGAAAGATCTTACTGATATGTTGCAAGGTGAATGAGATGTTGTCATTTTTTTTCTTATGTTTAGTCAAGTTTATAAGCAAAGCTACTGCCATTTTGGGCGTCCTAAAAAATTTTAGTTCTAAAGTTGGTAGGATAATTTCCAAAGGGATGACTTCTTCCATTCTATATGCCAGGGCATAAGGGCTTTCTCCTATTGGTCTTTTGGGGGTTGTTGAGTAGGCCGAGAGAACATACGTAAATTCATTGAACCATTTTACCTTTGCATTCTGTAGTCTTTATTTGATCCCAAGTAGAAGATTTTTGTTAATAATTTCTTCCAACCTATTAGATCCCATATTCTTCGTAAAACATCTTAAAGTATTATTATCAAACTGGGTTTTATTTGGCTAGCCTTGTTTAGTTTGTGTGTGGTTTTGTGAGAGTTTTTTGTACACAATTATGTTCTTACCAACTAATTGATTATCTTAGCAATGCGATAATCAGACGATTGTGTTCCGTTTAATGCTTCAATTAAAAAGAGTTGTAGTTACCTTAAGGAAGATCTTACTGTGAATGCCAAATAATTTTACTTGATTAGAAACTTAGATGAAGATGTGAATTTCTGAAATAAAGATAAAAGAAAATTTGAAGTATGTAAAACGATGAAGTAAGATAAATATAATAAAAGAAAATAGTTACACTAAGAAATGTTAAGTAAGTTAAAACTCAAGACAAAGGACTTCTTTGTAAAATTAAAGAGAATTACAATCTACCTTACAAACTATTTTGAATAAAAAAAAATTATAAGAAAATGAAAACAAAATAAAAGGAAATAAAAGAAAAAAAATATATAAAACGAGTAAAATTAGTGTTTTGTTGGGGGATTCCTCATTTGCTTTGTCCTTTAACTGCTTATTTATAGAGTTCCTTGCCATTCAATAGTTGTTTGTAACTACTGGATGGTTACCCTAATGAATACCCCGACATAGGTGCAGTCATGCCCCTATAACTTCAATTTAAGGATTCACATTCAAGGCCTTAGCAAGTATTAAACGCTTGTGTAGTCATTTACGCCAGACTAGTTTACCACATTCTTAATTATAATTACCAGCTTGAACTTCCATGTGGCTATATCTTACTGGACGATAAATATATGGTGTAAGCATACCCCCCCCCCCCCATACTAATTTATTTTTAAGAAAAATCGATTAGTGTGGAGGGTATGCTTAAACCAAATATTTATAGACTAGTGTCGTATAGCCACATGGAAGTTCAAGTTGGTAATTATAATTATGAATCTTGTGAACTATTTTGGTGTAAATGAGAAAAATCAATTAGTGGACTATTAAGATTCACATTCCATCATCCCATGTCTTAGTTATTATGACTTTGGGGTAAGTGTGCATAAATAAATGTCTTTTGGTGGTGGAAAAATCTACAGCATAACTCATTGGTCTTTAAGTCTTCCGTCTAAGCTTCTTGTACTTTCTTCTTCTTCTTCTTCTTCTTCTTCTTCTTCTTCTTCTTCTTCTTCTTCTTCTTCTTCTTCTTCTTCCATCTTCTCTGAATTTAACAATGTTTGCCAATGATAAGTAATAACATCCCCATGAGAACCTTTGAACCTATCTCATCTTCAAACCCATCACGAGACATTGAAAACCCTTGGGAGGTTACTATTTCCTATTTATGATCTAGCTGGGCACCTTTGGGGCAAGGCTGAGGTCACTAATCATTATTTGACTGAGTATAATAATGTTTCTTTTCTACCTTCTCTAAATGGAATATTCTTTAGTTGTTTTGGTAGACTAACTATTGCAATCACAATACCTTGCGAACAAGATTCTTACAAGGTTATAGATGTTAGAGATGGTGACATCTTTAAAGTATAGGTCAATGATTACAGATCTAACCATAATATCTATATTGAGCCCAACTCTTGTGGCCAACGTCCCACTGTGGTCCATTATGGTCCCTTGCCAACTCCTCATTTTTTACCCATGTGGGAAGAATTTATTCAATAAGCCCATGATACAATGAATGCTAGCTATGATCGTAATATCATTCTTATCCCCTTTTCTCTTGAGTATCAAATGCAAGTGACTTATCCCACCTTTACTTGTCATCTTAGGAGGGCTTATGCTTAGTCTAAATCGGATAACCCATATTTCCATTTTGATACTTACAAGAGACCATACTTAAACCTCTTGGATTCTTGGCATTGTGACACTTATAAAGTTCTAAGATACGGTGCCATTGGCTATGATTCTCCTTACCATACCTTTTTTCACCGTAAAACTTACTTCCTCACCAATATCCTTTGCACCTCTTATGTATAGGCTAGTGCTAGATTTAGCATAAATGCCTTCGAAGCTTTGGTAACTGAGTTAAACTTTTTTGAGATTTTCCTATCGAACATGTTTTTCTTCCCACACACACTACTTAGGGACCCAATATGACATTTATAGACATTTTTCCATGATGTCGTAGAAATCATTTATCACTTACTGCCCCACTCCTCTAATGGAAATAATATTGGCTGAGTTATGGAAGTTTTCCATGCCTATTCTCACCTTTCGCCATGGGTCCTATTCGAAGGTCATGCTCAAAACAATTTTGTTTGGTCTCGTCTAATCATTTAATCCTTTGAAAAATGTCTTACCATTCCTATGGATAAATTCACGTTTTTCCTCAAAGCCTATCCCTCTTTCATTAGAAGGTTGAGGCAATACAACGCGGAGTTTCAAGATTATGATGTTTGAATCGCCCTCTATGATGATCTATTTAACAATTCTAGTAGTATATTGGAGGATTGGAAGGAGTTCACTTAAGTTTTTTGCATGGGAAAGGTGACCCTGAGGATTTTGTTCTTGAAGCCATTTTAGAGAAGGGAAATTCCTTTAAATCAATGGAATTAAGAGAAAAAGCTCAAGAATTAGTTTGAAGCTTTCAACACCGTGAGGAATTTATTTTAAAGATGGCTCAAGAGTATGCCTATTTGATTTCGATACATAAACACATTATTTTTATGTGGAATTCATTCCATAAGCATGTTACTATTCATTTTACCATTATTACTCAATTCAAAGAAATTGATAAAATACTCTTCCTTTTTTGTGACCTCCAAATTCTGGCATCAATGGTGGAATTTATTTTGTTTTTAGATTATTATTGCAGGCCTATATCTACACCAATGCATTGTGAATTTTCCTATTTATTATGTTAATTTTAGTGGTTAGTTTTAGATTAAACAAACTGTGTTATCCTTGTATAATGTTTATTTTAGCATTTAATGATCATTTTTTGCAATAACCAAAATTTGTTTGTCACATGTACTTGTCACTATTTTTGTACCTTTAGAACTAAAAATATTTCAATTTCGTTCTCTTCTGCATGCATGTTTTATCATCAGTAATGGTTCCACAAACTCAAATTTCACATGTGGACGTGTCTAAATAATATCTTTTTATTTACTGAAATAAATGATTCCCATAAATGAGCAACTTTTTACGGTTCCCTTCAACTAATATATGTATGGATGAATTACGGCTCTCAAAACTTGATTTCAATTTATTAGGCCATTGACAAGCTGCAAATCTAATCATCAGAGCATATTGATTGACCGTGCCCAAAGGACACGTTTGTTTATCTATCCACTCCCCCATAACCTTTTCATTTCGGTGGGAAACCTTTTAGTACACATGTTGATTTATGTTTGGTGTTATTCTTCATTTTAAACGGTCTATTTGAGATTACTTAATCTCGTTTCTTTGTTTCTTATCTTTTTTACCATTCAATCTCTCCCTCTCTCTCTCTCTCTCTCTCTCTCTTCAAGCATAGTTTTAGCTCTCTAGCTTATTTTCTCTCTCTTCTCTTTTTTCCATCCTCATTGGCTTTCAAATCTGAAAACCCTAATGTGTATTCCCAGTTTGAAGAGACTATTAACAAGTTTATGGCTAAAAACTCTTTTTCCACTAGGGATATTATTTTCCCCAATAAAATTCCATATGGATCCACTTACTTCACTATTAGCCCACTTTTTGGGATGAAGTTTCCTTACCGCTCTCTATTTCCTATGCCACGTTTGGGGATCAAACCCTCTAATATAAGATTTCGGTTTTGGCCCAAAAAAGGGGATAATGATGCATTTCCTAAATGGATCAACCAAATGCTTATAAGAAAATTAGGGGAAATGGAAAGTGATGGCATTTTTATGTTATTAGACTCAACATGACAAAAATTAAATTTCGATCCATTAGTTATTTCCAATGCTATACAATTTTGGAATTTGACTTTTAATTTCTTCGAATTTAATTTCTCAATGACCGACCCCATCGTGTTAAATATCTACCAATTGACTAGCTTCAAATCTCACATAGAGGATGTTCATCCTCATATGTTGTCAGTTAAAATACCTGTGAGACTAAGAAATAAAAATGCCCTTATGTGTTATTATACTTTCATAAATAAACACATTAATATGACAAAATTTATGGATGACAAGGAATATTATTATTTTATTTTGCTCTAGTCATCAAATCATGTCTTTCGTGTCAAATCTCAGTGAGTCATGCTGGAATATTCCTTCTTAGTTGCCATTCTTGTGAAGGGTAGAGAAGTGGATATTTTTCCTTACCTTTTGGGATCTTTCTATAGTAGTTGTTCATAGATTTAAGTGAACCCTTTCATGAGAATCAAGGAGGGCCAATGTGCGTCCTCCAAATGTGTTCAGATGCCCATTTTTCCTGAGATTGGGCATGCCAAAGGAAACTCTAAGTTTATCCATGTCAACGTCTTTTATTGTTATAAGATTGGTAATAGGAGCTTCAAATCTCTTATCAATATATTTAATGGTCTAAAATATGATAAACTAAGGTTTCTTCTACAACATCGTTGGCAGCTACTCAAGCCCCTCATTAGCTTGTTTTGATTTTTAATAAGTCTTACTCCACTGTGGATATAGATTTTTACTAGGGAATTTTTATGATTCCTAGAGACTTGTATTATTATACTTCACCCCCTAATGCCCCCAATTCCATGTTTTTATAGAAGCCTACTTGCTTAACTAATTTCCAGACAAGTTGACCTTTATAAATCCATCCTAATTCCTAAGAGAATTGGTGTTATTCCTTCTCCATTCTCAAGATCTTTTCAAATCCTTAAAATGGATGTTTTGGTAGGGTTTTCTAGCTTTATTGGGGTTTGAAGAAATTTTTAGCATAATAGGTGTTAAATTCTATGCTAGAGTGACTAAGGCCTTAGAGAATTAGTGGTCATGTTATGTTAGACTTCACTTAAGTCCCCAATATTCAGATACATACCCTTTAGTGCTTTTTTAGTAAGGATCCTTTCACCTCCCATAACTTTTTTCTAGATTTTTGTCCCTTTCTTAGCCATTTTGTGTTGTAGGTGCCCCACCTTTTATTACTTACGTTTCTTCTCGAAAGATGAAACTATTCCTTGAGGAGATGAAGAATTTAATAAAGGAAGAGGAGGAGGAAGAGGAAGACATTGTTCCTCATGTTCGAAAATCGAAGGAATAAACTCCTTTGGATGTTGAAGCTAGTACCTATGATTTTTTAAACCTTCTATTTCAGTTATGTTCAACTTTAAAAAGGGGAAAATAATTAAACTAATAAGTAGGAAGCCTTCTCATAAGGTTAAGTTGGTAAGTATACCCTTATCTTATCCCTTAATGAAGTCTTTTCAATTTTGTACTATCATGCCAATAATCCTAACTTCGAATTGATTTTATCTTATATAAGATCTAGCGGAGACTTTATCTATTAGGAAGGAAACT
Source organism: Sambucus nigra (assembly GCA_949130495.1). Classification (NCBI taxonomy): domain Eukaryota; kingdom Viridiplantae; phylum Streptophyta; class Magnoliopsida; order Dipsacales; family Adoxaceae; genus Sambucus; species Sambucus nigra. Next base: position 511,672,317 of record OX422217.1, on the reverse strand, counting down.
TTGACAGTTGAGGATCCTAAAAATCCTCCTCTTGCAGCTCCAATAATTGAGCTAGTCGATATTCCTACTCAAGAATCTACACAAACTTCGAACCAAATTCTTAGAGCAGAATCATTTCCCATTAACATTCATTCTCTAGATTCAACTATCATATCTAAAGATGAGGTTATTGGAACTTTAATCTTTGTGACATAATATCCCAATAAAGAAAATAATCCTATTGAGGGTACTTCTAAGTCACCTTCCATTCCCAATTCTCTCTAGGATAATCCATAGCCAAGGGCTTCACCATTTAGGGATGCTCCACCACCAATTGAGATTTCCCCACCCATTATGAATCTTCATGAGTTAATTAACCCAAAAAAGTTCATTCTTTCTAAGAGGAACTTGAGTGAATGATGTCCAAAGCCCCTATTCAATCATCAGATGTCTCCTCTTCCAGTGTGGAATAACAGTTGAAGTATCTCCTCCACTATTAACCAACTCATTACTATTGGAGAATGGAAGATTATCAAGCTTTGAAGCTTTGCCAAGGTGTTATTTGTTGTTTTACCTAACTTCTCTTTCCTCAGTGGTCTAAAAATAGCTTGCTCTTGCATCTCCCAGCTTGATGGTTCGAAGGAAAAAGCTCTACACGAGTTAACAAATAGTGTTTTTTTCCCTTCCATTATTTATGGAAATGAAGCCCCAAGTGGATGCATAAGAATGCGATTTATCTGTGGACTAAGATTAATTTTCTTAGTAAAATGATGATTCAACCAAAGTGTTGTAAGAATTAAAATTCGTTCATGCAAAAAGGGATACCCTTTTTATTATGAAAGAGAAATTACAAAAGAGGTTGGCTCAAGTCAATGTCGAGCTAGAAGTGACTTCCACGGAGGAAGACTTTTAATTGAGGTTTAATCAGTTAGTAGGGGGACATGAAAATATATTCTATCAATTAAATATTGTTAGAAGATAGGCTACTTCAAATCCAAACCAAGAGGGTTATGTATCAAAATTTCTAGACCAATTTTAGGACCTTTGTATATAGACATTTTATGAACACTTGATTGCCAATATATATCATTATGGTTTTTCTGTTTTCATTGTCTTTATTCCCTGATAGTTGGATAATATTACTTTAAGAATATAGCATTTGTTTGCCTCATGTGTATATGACCATTCACGTCTCTCAAATGGTACGATACACTATTGAATGACTTGTAAATTTAGAAAGATCCTTCCTATTTTGGTAACCACTTTCCATAAGGATGGATCTTGTGATCCTAAGGAAAAAATGGCCTTCCAAACCAAATATCCTTCATTAAAGGTCCTCTCTTTCACTCTTTGTCTATCTATGTCAACAATCTTCTTTTTTTGGACCCAAATATTTCTTAAGGCTCTGACTCTATCCTCATTTAAAACTATGTCAATAATCTTCTTCTTTAAATGTGTGCTATCTAATTAGGGTCATCTAATATATGGAAAAAGGTGCAAAACAAAGTTAACCACTACTTTTAAAATTATTAAATTTATGTTCAATTAAACATATTAACCCAAATTCAACTTAACACCAATTTTAAATTAATAGTTGAGATAAACAGATTAACCAATTTATCTTAACCTAAATAGGTCTCTAGGTGAGTGCTGGAAAAAGTAACTAAATCAACCATAATGCTCAATGTATGAAGGAAAACTAAAGGGAGAGAACCTCGGATGGTCCAACCAATGCATTTCACTATGATGAGGAATTACACAAGACATAGAGTATACTTACAACATAGATTCAACGCCGTCACAAACCTTGACGCTCTTGAACCTTTAACCTCTCCTTCATAGCCCACACAAGAGTCCACTTAGACAGTGCCATAATGTGTGATTTCACACACGCCTCAATATCAACCGATACATGAACAACAACCGTCACATACAGAGTCCACCGTATGTGAAACAACCGGGCACGAAATTCATCACATGAAATAAATTCTCAACAACATGTAGAGAATAAACCAATGGTGTCCATAAACTTGATTTGAATGCATAAATACGATGAATAATTGGATCAAAAACTGTTTGGGTTTAAATAGGGTTTAGGTTTTGAAAACTTTGATTATAAATAATCATGTAAACTAAAAGATCTTTTTAAGAGAGTTTGGGAGCTCAAAACAAAGGTTAAGGCCTCAAAGAAAACTATTTATCCGCACTCCTATTTATAGGAGGTTTTCTAAAATTGAGATAGGGATGAAAAACTTTGAAGAAAATATCAAAATCTTAAAAAACATGCAGACTCATTCGAACGAGGTACATCTCGTTCGAACGAAAAAACGAATCTTGTTTAAATGGCTTCTATTAACATATCTAACGAGAAACCCAAGAAAGCCAAAACATGTCTTGTTTGAAGTTCGTTAGAACATCTTACAGAGTACATATCTCGTTCAAGCAACAATACTTATGTCATTCTAACGATTTAGAGAATTTTAGAAAAACAATTTTAAAATAGTTTAAAGCATTTTTAAATCATTTTTATAAAACAAACACCCAATATTAAATATCCAAGGATAAAAAATATATACGCATTCATGCCTAAGAGATCTTTGGAATCTGAAGATGAAATGTGACACGAAACACATCACGATGATGTAAATCTTTTAACTTGTCCCCTACGTCTTCAATCAACATGTCATAGGATTGAAAGTTCAATACACTCAAGTCCTAACCTATCTGATTAGTCGCAAATATTGTATATTTTACGCCCGTTACTTATGCATGCGTGCACATTTGTGGTCGTTATCTCACGTATTTAAGCTCTTGAACTGTATAACCTTTTGTTTTGATATATATATATATATATATATATATATATATATATATATATATATGTGTGTGTGTGTGTGTGTGTGTGTGTGTGTGTTTCGAGGTTTACTTGAGTTTTTGTAGGGATTGGAGTGCTAAACAGTGTAAGTGTGCACTTTTCGGGTAAGTTTCAATGATTTACGCAACTTCATGGGTAATTTTGTCATTTTTACGTTCGAGCTTAGTGCCCAAACTCTTCGCAAAAGTTGTAGTTCTCCGAGTCAACTTCGCGTAGCCCCCGACGGTGTGTTAATCCGGTTCCTGAGGACCAAGTTTTGGTCATTTTCCCTGAGGCTCCTTGGTGTGTAATAAAAGAGGAAAGGATCCAAGATTTTTACAGGCGCGGTCGACCGGCCCCATTGATGTGGTCGACCGGTTTTTCATCCTTTGCCTTCGAATTGAGACAATATGCTTTGTTTCAATGGCGCAGTCAACCAAAACTGCTACCTTTTGGGTTTTGTGTTCCTTTTCTTATTTTAGTTTTCTTTACCACTCTTGTTTGTGGTTTTCTTCCACTTAGTATATATTGTGAGTGGTTTGATTTTTAGAATGGGATCCGATCAAAATATTGTGTAAGAGGAAAATAGAAGATTTGTTTTGTCTCTCTTCTCTCACATAGGGCTTGGGATATTTTCTTCTCATTTTCATCGTCTACTTCACTTATTGTAAGTCAAATTGCATCTTAGTTTCATTTTGTTGACTATTGGCACTAGTGGGTAAATAATATAGTGGTTTTGTCTTGAATGCTCTTATTTACCATAGCTTTACTCCTTTTTATTAACTCCATGGTGTGTGTTTCCATAAATAGTGTTATGAGTATCTAATTTCCTTAGGTTGGGAGCATAAACCCACCTTGCATGGTTCCACTTCTTGATTTGTTCAATGTTTGAATACAATAAATGAGTATATGGATTGATATTGGAGTTTCAAAAGATTTTAACCTCTCTTATCACGTAAGGGTTGTTTTTAAGACTTAACTCCAACACTAACGCATTTGTTCGATAATATATTGATACCTTCATCTTGTATTGTTGGGGTGATATCCTTCATACGGGATTGTTGAGAACGATATCTTATTCCCATTTAATCGTGATTCAATCGCAAGAACTAGTTGGGTTGTGATCATCCGATGTGGGGAAATGTTCCTCAACCTTTTGTTAAAGAATCTTTTAAAAATACGTTTTATAAATCTCTCGTACTTCTATTAGTTTTTAGTTAAATCTCCCAATAAGTGGGGTTCGTTTTAGTCCGTCACAACACTCAACACTTTAATCATCTTTTCTTTTATCTTTTATTCTTGTTTATTGACTTTTAACTGGAAGAATATCCTCGGTACTTCATATAATTCCCTGCGGAAATCGATTTCGATCTTACCGATTTTTTATTACTCTCGCGTTTAGCGTGCACTTGCGCTATACAATTTTTTGAGCGAGCCACTATGACTAAAAAGTTATGTCTAAAAACCAAATTAGCCAAAATACATACAAATTGACTCTATCAAAAAATTGTCTTTACAAATCTCCCCCTTGGGCTATTCTAGGACAAAACTAAAAATAAAAAATGTTATGGACCATTAATCTCTCTAAGACTTAATCCCCAACCCCAAATGGAAAAGGTACAACTGACCGACCCAGGTTGATTCGCTTTTCTCTTATGTAAATTTTATTGTATCGTTGCAAACTTGCTCGTTTAAACACACCTTCAAACACAAACAAAATGTATTAATTTAAATTTTCATTTGAATAAACCCTCCTATTTTGTCTAAATAATCTCTACCCAGGTTAGGAAGTCTCCCCCTAAGGCAAAAATCTCCCTCGGACTGTAAGGATTGAGATACCACTTTCTCCATTTTTGTTCAAGAATAGACAAAGAATAAAGGTGCATAATGTACAATTCTCCCCGAAATAACCAAAAGTCCTCCTAAATTAAACATTTGTAGGCATAAAGGAAAAACAAGTATATCATGCAGTGGTGTAAGTACAACAATCAACGAGAAGAACCTTGGTAACACATGCACAAATAATCCAATCATGGTCAATTAATACCAATTTTCATGAAATAAATGATACCAGTTTGAATACACATGAAATAGTGGGACACCAATCGAAACAAAGCAACAAAATATATCAAGGAGATCATATACCATACCAATTGAAACCACTTGAAAATCAGATGGACCTTACGACATATATATATATATATATATATATATATATATACAAAGAGAGAGAGAGAGAGAGAGAGAGAGAGAGAGGCCCCTTCCTGTAAGGACTCCTTATGGTGTAGACCCCCGTACATACCATTTTTTTAAAATAGTAAAAAAAATGAAGTTTTTGATAAAAATTCATGGATATGATCTCCACAGTGAGAAGATCATCTCCAATTTTGTTCATCAAAAAATTCATTAAAAAAATCGTTGAGATGAGGTGAGGTGATATGTAAAAAACGGTATAAATATGCATTTTCGACCGTTGAAAACTTGGCGATCATCTCACCCACTTTTTGATTGAATTATTTAATGAAACTTCATGCATATGATCTCGACAGTAAGAATATCATATCCATGAAGTTTCATCAAAAACTAAAATCAATAAAATGGTTAGCGCTGACCCAACATTTCAACGGTTGAAAATGAATATTTATAACATTTTTTTACATATCACGGCATCTCTATGATTTTTTTTATTAAATTTTTTTTGAAAAAAATTAAATATGTTCTTCTAACCATGGACATCATATCCATGAAGTTTCTTCAAAAAATTCATTTTTTTACTATTTTAAAAAAATGATATGTATCGGGGTCTGCACCATAAGGAGTCCTTATAGGAGACTTTCTGTATATATATATATATATATATATATATATATATATATATATATACCAATGACACCCAAACACATATATAGGTATAAACATCATAAACAAGACACAAAACAAAACAATATTTCCACAGTAATATAGTATTAACGTCTCCAAACAAACATATGTTAAACAAAGTGAATGGGCATGAAGTAGAAACAAAATAATTATGATCCAATCACTGAAAATTTCGAAGGAGTTCTATTTGATAGCATTGATTTTATCAAATAAATATTTAGTAGAGTGATAGATAAAGTGGACTCATAAATAGATAAACATGCATAACGCACACTAGCCTAGAAAATATTGAAGATTCTCAAATCAGTAGCATCAAATATGGATTAACCAGGACTTATTATGCAAACCCACTGATATTTAATTTATAACACCCTCAAAATTATAGATATATCATTTTTTTCTCACTCTCATTTTTGAAGGTATTAATCTTTTGAAGAATCAATGAAACAAATTGGCCTTAGTAATTTTTCTTTTTTTTTGTCTCTTAATTTTTAAGGCAAACCCATTTCACGCAAGGAAGATTTCCTCGTTTGTAGCCCTTTTCCTATGAACACTCATATTTTTGATAAAATAACAAACTCACGGGCAATGGTTCTTACATGCACAAATCCCTGAATAAAATATATATGTATATGACAAGATTTTTAGGATAACATCTCACTAATATCGTGTAACATACAAAGTTAAAATCCAAATGAGCACGTTCATGCGTGTGAAGAGGCATTTACATATTGAATCCATTATGCAAGTCATTTTCGAACTACTCCATGCAAGCATTATTAAGAACAATCTAAGCTTTGAAAATCATAATAAATTGTTCCATACACATGAAAACATGGGAATGAAGTGAATTCAAACACATTGATATGTCACACAAAATGTGTAAATCTAAACTACACATAAACCAAATTTTTTTTTTGAGTTTTCAAAGACACCATGTGAAAAAAAAACTCAAAAAGCGAACAAAATCTTTTTGTATTTTTTCACAGTAAGACCTAAAAGAGAAAACTAAAATACAAAAGGTTTAAATCACATATAACTAGAAAACACATCTAACACCAAGTACAAAATCTAGTGTATGTAGACAGTTGAACACAATTAACCATAAGATATAACATGAGAAGAGTCTTGTGCAAGCATGCGAGAATCAACTAGTCTAACTATTAATGCCTACAAGATAGATGAATACCTAATTCCTTGACTTTTCGAAACCATGGTGACAGGGGATCCAGACTTTCTAGGATCTCTTCTAAAACCATAACAAAATACCCTAAGGTGACCTTTCCTACCATAGTGCGAACATGTGTAAACATAAGGAATGTACGTATGGGCTGATCTTTTTTAACATCCTTGGTAGTGGTTCATGCTCTAAAAAAATGTTGGTCTTAGCTTTAGCAACTAAATAATCCATATTATCGAAGTCAATACCACAACTACTCGAGTCTCTTAGATCATCTTCTATCTTCAATACTCTAGACTCAAGCAAAGATTAGACTTTTAAAAAATAAAAGACTCCTTCAAAATTTTCATCATACCTATAAGGTTATCTTTTTCCCCCTTAAAGTAAGAGAACTTATCACTAAGATTCTTCTCACCTGCCTTCAAAACTTTTATCGATTTATCATCATCCTCAATGACACGTTCTTTCACCCTAGCCTTAACATCTTAGAGTCCTCTAATTCATTCTCTATAACTCGGACTCTATCATCACTCTCTTTCTTGAAAACTTTTAAAATCTTAACATCATGATTCATGTCCATGAGCTTCTCATGAAGAATATCTTTTTTAGTTTGAAAAGTTCATAAAAATTCAATTTCAACTTTAAAATAAGTTTTTTCTTTTTCAAGAAATTCAACTCTTTTTGCAAATTTCAAATTCAAACGAGCTACTTTTTCAGCACGGTTATGAAGCTCATTAATCTCCTCTCAAATATCAAAATCTTCATCATTGATAAACACATCGGACAACTAAACATTATGACCCGTCAAGAAAAACAAACAAACTGAGAAAGAGATAAGCACCCAAAATCCCTAAAACGGTATGAACAAGACATATAGTAGACTTATAGTAGACTTATAACACAGACCTGATGCCCTCGCAAGCCTTGACGCTCTTTAGTCTTCAACCCCTCATCTACAGTGCATGCAAGAGTCCACTTACTCAATGCCACAACGTGTGTCCATACACACCTCAAAATCCACTAATACAGGCTCAACAACTGTCACACATAAATTCCACCGTTTGTAAACAAACGAAGCACGGAATCCACCACACGTAATAATTCCTCAAATAATGTAGAAAATAAACCAATGATGCCCAAAAACTTGATCTCAGAGATTATATATGATGAATACTTGGATATACAATTGTTTAGGCTTAAGCAAGGTTTGGGTTTGGATAACTTTGATCATAAATGATCATGTAAACTCAGAGAGAGATTTAGGATATTTTTGGGGAAAAAATTAGTTAAATCCTCAAAGAAAACTTTCGCTCCACACTCCGATTTATTAGTGATTTCAAAAATTGATATAAGGATGAAAAACTTTTAAGAAAATCTTGAAATCTTGAAAAACACGTTGGATCGTTCGAACGAGGCACATCTCATTCTAACAAAGCACCTGATCTCATTCGAACAACTTTTAACGACATATTTATTGAGAAACCATGTAAGGCCAAAACATGTCTCGTTCAAAATTCATTGGAACATTGTCTAATGAGGTATAAAGTCTCGCTCAAATGACAATGTTGATGTCATTCTAACGAACTGGTGAATTTAAAAAAAAAATTACAAATAGTTTAAAACATTTACAAACCATTTTTATAAAACCAACACCCATTATTAAATATCCAGGGATAAAAAATGTATTCTCATTCATAACTGAGAGAATCATGGAATTCGAACAGAAATATGGCACAAAACAGACACGATGATGTATATCTTTTAACTTGGCTGTTACATCATCAATGAACATGTTACAGTTTTGAAAGGTCAACAAACTCAAGTCCTAACTTATAACTCAAAGGTTTTTTCCAAACATGAAATAATCCAAAATACATATGAATTGACTATATCAAAACTTTTTCCTTACATTCGTTGTAGCCTCTGCCCAACCATTTGATTGAGCATAATAAGGTGGTGCCTAAGTTAAAGTTATTCCTAGCCTTGAAGTAAATTCCAACACCAATTCTGACTTAAAATTTATTTCATTGAATGAGGTTATGGTTTCAATAATTCCAAACCTTCATACAATATCCTATAAGAAGTCTACTAATTAATTTTGGGTAACTGATTTTAAATCATTGGCTTTTACCCACTTGGTAAAACAATAGTTGACACTAGTACAAAACTGTGAAACTTGGAAGATGGACGATATATTTTACCAAAACATAAATTTATCATCATCTAAATGGCCATGGTTTCACTACATATTGCAAATCAATAGTAGGAACATGTTTTTGAGTACGATGTTGTTGGAATTTCTGACATTTTTTAGCAAATTCAATGCAATCTTTTAAGTTGGAAGGCCAATAAAAACAATGTCTTCTTAATAACTACCTCATCTTAGGACCATCTCGATGAGTCCCACAAAAGACTTCATGGACTTGGGCAATGGCAGTTAAACCTTCATTATTACTTAGGTGCTTTAGGATTATTCAATCCGTACCTCTTTTGAATATCTTTCCAGCATACACAACATAATTTCTTGCTCTTAACCTGACAACCCTATCAGTTATATTTGGGTTAGTCAGGTATTCAATTAATGATTTTCTCCAATCTTCATGAATATCTATGTTTTTAATTACAGCTAAAGTCAACCTATTATGAAGTAGAGGTAAGATCTTATTAATGGAACTCAATTTAATTTTTCTTTGTAGCTATCAGTGGGGTTATAACCTGAAGAATTTTAAGCCATTTAATTGTCCTTTTTATTGAAAAACATGGGAACATAATTTAATGTGATTTGATCAAATTTGGACAGCAAGTTCAAAGCCAACTGTTATATAAAGTCAGCCTATCACTTTCACATCTATATTCACCAGTTAGCAGTCTTATAACTACCTAAGATACTAATAAATTTATATTACATAAGAATTACTACTTCAAAGGATATATAAGCATATTATGACGACTTCATATTCAACTTAATTATTTAAACATGAATTTTCTTCCAATTTATATCCATGTTTCATTAATACATTTAAGGGACTCACTAACTACACCTATTTTGGACATTATTTCAGTATTTGAACCATCGAACCATAACTTCCATGAGCAAAGGAATATATATCTTATTTCATATTCAACTTCCGTCTCCTCCTCACATGGATGATCTGCCAAAAATTCAGTTACTGCTTGGACTTTTATTTCTCATTGATTTAGGCAAAACTCAGGGAGAGGTAACACCTATTAATCAATCCTATTATGCAAAATAGGCACTGTCAACATATATTTGATTAAATTTAACTTCAAAATGACATATACCTTTTTAGGCAACGAGAAGTATCGTGATTTCATTAATACGAAATACAAATATAAACATAGTTTTTCATTACAAAATATCTACATTCATAATCATTTGAAAATCGATTGAGATAATACACAACTCGCTTTATGTGCTTCTCATAGTCTTGTGCCAATAGGACTCCAACTTAGTTATCATAGGAAAAACATGCAACTTATGTGTCCTATCTACCTCTAGTGGGGCCAAAACTAGTGGCTTAAGATCATATTTATTTAGCGTTTGGAAAACTAGCTAACGCCCTTCCTTCTAATCGATCTCTTGGTGATCTTTTAGCTTCAAGAAAGGAGAAAATAGTTTAGGTTTTTTGGACGCATTAGTTAAAAATCTATGAAGGAAATTTACTTGTCCCCGAAATGTTTGTAATTATTTTTTATTATTGGGGTTTGTTCTTTCATTTACATCCTTATCCTTATTCACTTCAACTTGAATACACTTTTTGTGTACTCAATGTCCTAGGAAATTTCCTGCATTAAATCCAAAGGCTTCAGATTAAGTTCATAACATTTCATTCTTTTGAAGGAATTTTGTAGGTCTGTTATATGATCAGTAATTTCTTTTGATTTGAAGATTAGATCATTAATATAAAACTTTAAAAATGTGTCAACCATATCACACTTTAAAAGTGTGTCAGCCATATCGTGAGAAATTATATTCATTCCCCTTTGGTAGGTATCCATTGCATTTATTAATACAAATGTAATTTTAATCCATTCAAAGGTTCATAAATTACAAGGGCACCTAGAAGCGATCTTATGCACATCCTCTCTAGTTACGCATATTTTGTTGTAACTTGAATGAGCATCCATCACCTACATGATAGAATGACCAGCAGATCTACCAACCAATAGGTCTACCATTGGCATTAAATATTCATCCTTTAGAGTGACTGCATATAAGTTTCTAAAGTCAATGCTCACTTTTAATTTTCTATCTATGTCAATATTTAACACTATGTTAGAGAGCCATTCAACATACTTTATTGTTCTAATGAATCCAACCTTCAACGACCTTTTAATTTTTCCTTTCATCTTTGTTGTGACCTTTGGAGTCATTTGTTGTGGCGGCTGCTTAATAGGCGTGTATCCTTCTATGATTGACAGTTTATTTTTAACCAATTTCCTATCCAATTTAGGTAACTCACCATATTCCCGAGCAAACCAGGCCATATTCTATTGTAAACGGTCCACAACAAATTGAGGGTATTTGTGACCACCCGAATATAATTATGATAAATTATATTTAAATCATGATTAGCTTGTGTGATATGTATAATATTTTATTAGTATATATAATGTTAATTCATTATGTTTAGTCTAATCCTACCTTCATAAAATATGAAGAATCGAACTAGTTACAAATGTGAAATTTTGAAATTTTCGGAAGGAATGTTCAAGTTTAAGACTAGTTTTGACCTTTATGACATAATAATTGACTTGAGGTGTAAACTATATATTTGTATATATATGAGTTAGGGTTGTAACACAACAAACGGTCCATCGAACGGACATCTGAGTGGGAAGATATTGTCTTTTTACGAACAGGGGCTAAAGTAGTCATTTAGCCTTAAATGATATTTTGTTTTATATGATGCCACATGTTATAAATTGATTGGTTGGAGGTGGAGGTTGTTTTGGCCGACTTAAACCCTTGAGATATCCTCCTTTATTCAGCAAACTCAGTTTGGGAGAGGTTTAAGTTGAGTAAAAACAATTGTGAGGGTTAGGAAGAAGAAAGTGAGGAGAAACATTCAAAAAAATTCATAGAAAATTACGTAAAAGCCCCTAAGGTAATTCCAACCATGAATCTTACTATTTTTCTTTCATTTATGATTTATATGATATAAATCCTTGATTTTTTATTGACCTTTCATTCTTGGGTTCATATGTATGGATATATGCAAGTTTAAGTTAAGTTGAATGTACAAAACCCTAAAATTGCTTTGTTTAGAAACTTTGTTTATTCAAACTTCCATATATTTTTGTATACTTACTAGAATTAATTTATTCCAATTGGAGATTAACCTGGACTCATATATGTATGACATATCCTAAAATCATATGAAAATACAAATAAATGAGTCTTTGGTGAGAGTTTGAAATTCGGGTATGAAATCTGCCCTAACGGTGAAAATATGCCCGCCATGTGTTTGGTGTTTTTCTTGACATAGCAAACGAACCTTAAAAATTATGAAACTTTAATTTTGTATTTTTCAATATGTTTACTGATGTTGGGTGAAATATCATATAAATTTATGATGTAGAAAAATTATGGAAATTCGTGGAAGTTGAATGAACGATAAGAGGGCCTATAGGGCAGATTTGCCATGTGGTAAAGAAATGAGAATATCTTGCTCTAAGAGACCTAAAATGATGTACCGTCTTTTTTATTGGAATAATAATATGACAAGGATTTAATTTCCAAGAATAAATGAATTTATATTTGGTCTATGATTTTGATATGTTAAATATACTAGCATGGATTTGGATGGAACTTCACTTGTGTTAAATGATTTGAATGGAATCATGTGATGCTTATGGATTGAATTATGTTTAAATCGTTCTTTGGATTATTGATATTATTATGATGATACTAATATTTTAAGAATGATAGGAAGGGAAGGAGAGATGATTGAACAAGTACAGGATAAAGGCAAGGGCAAAGCCAGTTAAACTGCCAAGATGAGTGTACTTATGATTTGTTTCATATATAAATATGAATATAGCTCTAAGAGCGGATTTGTTTGAATACTTCGGTATTAAGGATTTGTTTGGATATTAAATTATCCAAGATTTGTTTGGGTATCATGATCCAGGATTTGTTTGAATACTTCGGTATTCAGGATTTGTTTGGATATTAAAATATCCAGGATTTGTTTGGGTCTCGTGATCCAGGATTGGTTTGAATACTTCGGTATTCAGGATTTGTTTGGATATTCAAATATCCAGGATTTTTTATTGCCAATGGGCAGAATTATTTGGATCTTATGATCCAGGATTTGTTATTGCCAATGGGCAAGATTATTTGGATTTTATGATCGAGGATTTGTTATTGCCAATGGGCAGAATTATTTGGATCTTATGATCCATGATTTGTTATTGCCAATGGGTAGGATTGTTCAGATTTTATATTCACATATTCGATATAGAATTGTTATTCTATTGCAGGGAAGGAGTACCTCACTAAGCTTAATGCTTATGGTTTATATTTTAATAATTTCAGGTTTGTACGCTGCCAGCTAGGATAATATATGACCGGTAACTCTGAGAGTTGCACCGTTAAAAGAGCTGGGGTTTAAGTATGGAGATGTTATCGTTGTCACACTGAAGATTTTGATATACTCACGCATTGTATATATTGATTTAGTATGGATTGAGTTTATCATAGTTAATCGTAGTATTGTATAATCTTTAATTATGACTATGATGTTGACTTCGTTATGGCACAAGAACAATATTATGTTCCTTATGCAAAAAAAAAATATTGATAAAGGAATTAAATTTTCAATGGGCTCGAGGTTATGATCCAATTATTCTAATAACAAATGAAAAGTATGGATATTGGGTTTGGGGTGTGACAGTATTATTTGCGAAGGTTTACACTGATAGATTCCATCTTCTTGTTTTGTTTGGTCCCTAAGTTCACTTCCAAAAAAGTTTTCGATTGGTTTACCACGGGATCTTCACATTATATTAGTGGTCTTGTTAGATCACCATTATCTTGAGGTTTTTCATCCTCTCTATCTTCTCCGAACACATAATTGGCTTATTTTATGATTATTTATTCACTAATTTTTGTATTTAAATATAATTCTCTGAATTTGTACAACACAATGGGAAATGTTTCATTGGCATTTTAACATCAATGTGTGTACTATCCATTAATAAAATATTTCATCCTTTTTAGTTGGTCCCATCAGACCAAAGATAATTCTTCCCATTCCTCATTTGGTACTTCTCCTTCTGATGCCTCCAGTATCAAAATATCCACCTTTAAAGTTCATATATTTCCTTGGTAGAGCTTAGCCTTAACACAGTTAGAGCTAATGTGAAAAATTAAGTTGTCTTCTACCTCCTCCACTTTCCCATCCTCCTTCATCAACAACAAGTTGTATGGAGTATGGAATGCATTTGTTAGACTGAATCCAACATCTACCAGGTGAATCATTGAGACTTCATTCACCATCAAAGATAAAGAAAGCAACTTTAAAGTTTTTATGCTTTCTTCAACATCTACCAGCAATACAACTTTTGTAGACTTGTTATCTCTATTAAAGCTATAAATTGTAATTTGAGTCTCGATCAATTTAGAAGTTTGTTTATTTATTTTAAAAATCATACAAAATGGATTTATATTAATAGCAACACCATTGTCTACTAATATTTAGTTGAACAATACTCTATTAACCCAACCCTTTATAAATGAAGGCCTAATGTGATTTGTCATATCCTTTGTAAGACTTTTGAACCCATATATTAAATCTATAATAAACATAATCAAGTCAATTATCATCTTCATCTAACTCCATTTCTATAACCTCTTTGGGAGGATCATAACCATGTTGATTATCACTTGCTATGGTCAAGATTTAATTTTGATGAATTTCTAATGAGCAGTATTTTAGGCAGTCCCTATTGTATCCATAACCATTAAATTTCTTCCTTTTCATCTTCACCATAGTAACTATCTCAATATGTGCTATCTCCATCCACACTCATAGCCTTCTCCAACTCTTTAATCTTCTCGACCAACGTGTCTACAAAATATTGATTCCCTTCCCTCATCCTATGGAGCCATGGATATGGATTCAAAAATGAAGAATCAATACATTCTGATCCAATTAGATGCAGACTTTCTGAGGCCTCTTACCAAGTCATATACTTATTTTGAATACGCCTTTGCTTAGTGCGAGAACACACAATATCTAGTTCTTTTTTCTTTGATTGTGGTGACTACACTAAATACCATATCCCTGGAGCTACATGTTAAGGCCCAAATATTTTTGACATCATAGGTATCTAATTGAATTATTGGGAAACCTTTGGGTCTAGAAAAACAAATTAATAAAGTACTCCTTTCACCGTTGGAATTGATTTTAGAATTTTGGCCCTGAAACTCCTAAATACTGGCACGATTTTGATTCATTTAAACCAAACCTTATGTATTGGTAGTTTTTTGGTGCCTTGATGTTTCTTTGAGGATGATAAGGGTCAGAAAATATCTTCACTTCCTTGTTGTATTCCCTTGAAAACCATCTTGGTATTGGAACCATTAGTTGTTAGTGTAGCCACTATTCCCATTTCTTTTGAACATTTTATGCCATTTACCATTTGTGATAATAAATTTACATATCTCAATATATTATACTTGGAAGAATATCCATCCCAAGGGAAAAGTATACTGAATAAAGCCCTTACAGACATAACAATTATTTTTTTTGTCACCTGACCAGTAGGGGGTTATCCTCCTAGTAATAATAATAATAATAAAAATCTACATTTTTATTATTATTCCATACAGATTTATAGCCTAGAGAACAAGTCCTAACCTCTGTTCTCAAGAAAAATGTAATTGATCAGTTTTCAGAAAATAGGGAGAAGCGGGTCTAACCCCTCTCTAAACTTGTTATTCTTATAAAGACAAAAAAAAGTTCCCAAGAAAAGTTTGGAACACGGACCTTGCAGACCAAGGGAAATTTTTTTGTATAAAGAAATAATTATTTCCTTATTTATGATATATGTGAAATTTTATTCAAAGTTTGTGGAAGGAGAAGGGCTAATCCATCTCTTAGTTACTTCCCAAGAAATGAATATGCATAACAAAATGGGGTTGCACTAAAAGTATCGCACAGTCACACGGGGCTGCGCTAAAAAAATTTATAAACTGCTCAGCTATATGCAAGAAGTACCCCGCAGCTAGAGGGGCCGCTTCCAAATTTCAACTTGCTCTGTTATATGAAAGTACCCCGCAGTTAAAGGGGAAACTTTTAAAATTTATAAACTGCTCAGCTATATGCAAGAAATACCCCGCAGCTAGAGGGGACGCTTCCAAATTTCAACTTGCTCAGTTATATGCAAGTACCCCGCAGTTAAAGGGGAAACTGTTAAAATTTTAAACTTGCTCAGCTATATGCAAGTACCCCGCAGTTAGAGGGGCAACGTCCAATTTTTTTTACTTGCTCAGTTATATGCAAGTGCCCCGCAGTTAGAGGGGCAACTTCAAAATTTTAACTTGCTCATCTCATATGCAAATACCCCACAATTAGAAGCGGGAAGTTAAATCTTGAGGTTCTCATATAAAAAAGAGTAACTCAAAGTATTGAGTAACTCCAAGTATAAATATAAGGTACGAAAGTTTAGTACCTAAGGCTCTAAGGGCACTGGAGCGCTCACAGTCTTGAGCAATTGCCAAGTATAAACATAAGGTGCTCTAGATGATCACCTAAGGCTCCAAGGGCATCGGAGCGCTCACAGTATTGAGCAAGTGCCAAGTATAAACATAAGGTGCTCCAGATGAGCACCTAAGGCTCCAAGGGCATCGGAGCGCTCACAGTATTGAGAAAATACCAAGTATAAACGTAAGGCTCCAAGGGCACCGGAGCGCTCACAGTCTTGAGCAAGTGCTAAGTATAAATATAAGGTGCGCCAGTTGAGCACCTAAGGCACCAAGGGCATCGGAGTGCTCACAGTCTTGAGCAAATTCCACGTACAAATGTAAGGTGCTCCAGATGAGCACCTAAGGCTCCAAGGGCACCGGAGCGCTCACAGTCTTGAGCAAGTGTCAAGTATAAATATAAAGTGCGACAGTTTAGCACCTAAGTCTCTAAGGGAACCGGAATGCTCACTGTCTTGAGCAAATGCCACATACAAACGTAAGGTGCTCCAGATGAGAACCTAAGGCTCCAAGGGCACCGAAGCGCTCATAGTCTTAATCAAGCGTCAAGTATAAATATAAAGTGCGACAGTTTAGCACCTAAGGCTCTAAGGGCACCGGAGCACTCACAGTCTTGAGCAAATTCCACGTACAAACGTAAGGTGCTCCAGATGAGCACCTAAGGCTCCAAGGGCACCGGAGCGCTCACAGTCTTAAGCAAGCATAAAGTATAAATATAAAGTGCGACAGTTTAGCACCTAAGGCTCCAAGGCCACCGGAGTGCTCACAGTCTTGAGCAACTGCCAAGTATAAATAAAAGGTACGACAGTTTTGTGCACAAGTCTCTTGACATTACAAGACACTTCTGCACGAGGGGGCTAATATTGAGAAGTCCTCAAGCAAGTGAACAAATAGTAAAATAACTTAGAGTGTGGGGTTCCATTTATAGTGGCTCCACCTTCCCAAGATTGCAAGTTTGATAGAAAATAGCCTAGGGCGAGGGGATCCACCTTGAGTGCCCTCTCTTCCCAAACTTGATGCTGTAGAAAAGCACTCAAGGCGAGGGGCTCACCGCGAGTAACCCCTACGCCCAAGATAGAAGGCCACAGAAGAAGGCCAAGGGCGAGGGGCTCACCGCGAGTAACCCCTCCGCCCAAAATAGAAGGCCACGAAAGAAGGCCAAGGGCAAGGGGCTCACCGCAAGTTACCCCGCCGCCCAAGATGAAAGGCCGTAGAAGAAGGCCAAGGGCGAGGGGCCCACCACAAGTAACCCCTCCGCCCAAGATAGAAGGCCACAAAAGAAGGCCAAGGGCGAGGGGCTCACCGCGAGTAACCCCTCCACCCAAGATAGAAGGCCACAGAAGAAGGCCAAGGGCGAGGGGCTCAGCGCGGGTAACGCATCCGCCCAAGATATAAGGCCACAGAAGAAGGCCAAGGGCGAGGGGCTCACCGCGAGTAACCCCTCAGCCTCAGATAGAAGGCCACAGAAGAAGGCTAAGGGCGAGGGTCTCACCGCGGGTAACCCCTCCGCCCAAGATAAAAAGCCACAGAAGAAGGCCAAGGGCGAGGGGCTCACCGCGAGTAACCCCGCCACTCAAGATGAAAGGTCACAGAGGAAGGCCAAGGGTGAGGGGGCCATCGCGAGTAACCCCTCCACCCAAGATGAAAGGCCACAGAAGAAGGCCAAGGGTGAGGGGCTCATCGCGAGTAACCCCTCCACCCAAGACAGAAGGCCACAGAAGAAGGCCAGGGTGAGGGACTAACCGTGAGTAACCCCTCCACCCAAGACAGAAGGCCACAGAGGAAGGCTAAGGGCGAGGGGCCCATCGCGAGTAACCCCTCCACCCAAGATGAAAGGCCACAAAAGAAGGCCAAGGGCGAGGGGCTCATTGCGAGTAACGCCTCCGCCCAAGACAGAAGGCCACAAAAGAAGGACGAGGGCGAGGGACTCACCGCGAGTAACCCCTCCGCCTAAGAGGAAAGGCCAGCAGAAGAAGGCCAAGGTAGAGGGGCTCGCCGTGATTAATCCCTTCGCCCAAGAAGGAGGCCAAGGGCAAGGGGCTCACCGCGAGTAACCCCCTGCCTAAGATAGAAGGCCATAGAAGAAGGCCAAGGGAGAAGGGATCACTTTAAGAAACACCTCTACCCAAGATAGAAGGCCATAGAAAAAAGGCCAAGGGCGAGGGGTTCACCATGATCAACACCTTTAAACAAAGTAGAAGGCCATAGAAGAAGGCTAAAAATGAGGGGCTCACCGCGAGTAACCCCTCCGACCAAGTTTATACCCTGATAAGGAGGTCCATTATAAGTGGACTCATTTACAAAACTTGAGATGAAGTGACATAACATTTAATGACCCTAAGAGGAATGATGAAGAAACCCTAGGGTCCCTGAAAAAAACTGAATTTATGGAGTACAAAGCTTTTTGGTCTACCCAATACAAAAGACTTTGCACGAGGGGCTAATGTAGAAGGGTGTCTACCTATAAAAAGTAAAAATATTATTTTATTAAAAATACTGAGAAAAAACCCAGGGTCCCGGCAGAAACTCATATTGAGCAGGAACCCCCTCGGGGTCCCGTCAGAAACTCATATTGGGCAGGAACCCCCCAGGGTCCCGACAGAAACTCTTATTAAGGAGGAGCCACCCCAGGGTCCCGACAGAAACTCATATTGAGCGGGAACCCCCCAGGGTCCCGACAGAAACTCGTATTAAGAAGGAACCCACCCAGGGTCCCGGAAGAAACGCATAATTGAGATGGAACCACCCCAGGGTCCCGACAAAAACTCATATTCAGCAGGAACCCCCAGCGCCACTACAAGTATCAGCGCCGCTGCAAGTGTCAGCGCCGCTGCAAGTGTCAGCGCCACTGCAAGTGTCAGCGCTGCTGCAAGTGTTTGCCCCGCTGTAAGGGTCAACGCCGATTCAAGTGTCTACGCCACTGCAAGTATCAGTGCCGCTGCAAGTGTAAGCGCCGCTGCAAGGGTCAAGGGTCAGCGCCGCTGCAAGGGTCAGTGCCGCTGCAAGGGTCAGCGCCGCTGCAAGTGTCTGCGCCGCTGCAAGGGTCAGCGCCGCTTCAAGTGCCAGTGCCACTACAAGTGTCTACGGGTCAGCGTCCCTGCAAGTATTAGCCCCGCTGCAAGTGTCTGCGCCGCTGCAAGGGTCAGCGCCGCTTCAAGTGTCAGCGCCGCTGCAAGGGTCTGCGCCACTACAAGGGTCAGTGTCGCTTCAAGTGCCAGTGCCGCTGTAAGTGTCTACGCCACTGCAAGTATCAGGTCCGCTGTAAGTGTCAGCTCCAATGCAAGTGTCAGCACCGCTGTAAGGGTCAGCGCCCCTGCAAGTATCAGCGCCGCTGCAAGTGTCAGCATCGCTACAAGGGTCAGCGCCGCTGTAAGTGTCAACGACACTGCAAGGGTCAGCACCGCTGCAAGGGTCTGCGCCGCTGTAAGGGTCAGCGTCACTTCAAGTGCCAGCGCCGCTGCAAGTGTCTACGCCGCTGCAAGTATCAGCGCCGCTGCAAGGGTCAGCGCTGCTGCAAGCATCAGCGCTGCTGCAAGCGTCAGCGCCGCTACAGCAATAACATTCGAGAGGTGCCCGCGAGGGTCACCATAGAAGTCCAAGATTGAGAAGTGCCATTGCAAGAGTCAGCGCCCCTGCAGGGGTCAGCGCTACTGCAAGGGTCAGCGCCGCTGCAAATTCACCGCAGTAATGACATTCGAGAGGGTCAGCGCCACTGCAAGGGTCACTGCAGAAATGTTATTTGAGAAGTGCCATTACAAGTGTTTCGACAGAAACTCATATTGAGAAGGAACCCACCCAGAGTGGCCAGGATGAGGGAGTAGCTACCACGAGCAACTCCTCATCATGAGACGTCAGTCTTTAAATGAACAACAATATTAACACTTTACTTTCTTATACAGGTTGTCTAGTTGAGCAAGCAAGGCTCAAGCAGGCTAGTTGGGACCTCCTGGGAGTTTTGGCTTGGCGGCTGAGGGACAAGGTATGTTGAGCAAGCTCAACCACTTAGCACTATAGGATTGAGAGAATACTAGTAGGAGACCCTAGGGTCACCCAGTCCTCACACACCTCACACTTAGTCACAAGTGAAGTGAGCAGCCAAAGGGCTGGCTGCTCACAAGAAAAGAATTGTTTATAAAATGATTTTAGAGGAGACGGTCCCCTAAACCCCTCTCAAGGAAAATTATTTTAGAAGGGGGTCCTCGAGACCCCCCTCAAACTTGCAAATATTTTAGAGGAGGTGGTCCTCGAGACCCCCCCCCCCCCCCTCAAGTTTACAAAGTTTGTATCAAAGTTACCGTTTCAAAATATATTTAGCAAATCAGATATTTTGTCCCCATTAGAAGACATATTTGCTTTTGAACTTTGGTCGGCGCCAGGGGGCATCTGCCAGAGGGGACAGGCAGACCTGCCTGCAGGTAGGGATAAATAGTACACTGCAGACTTTGTCCCTCACCAACCCTTTAAGTTTGGCGCCAAAAGTGCCAACCCAGCCTTAGTGTCCAAGTATAAATAGGACCCCTGGGCAAGGTCATAGAGACAATAGAAATTGCACTGTTACTCTGCCAAAATATCACCAGACCTACCTAAGTATTCTCTCCCTGCTCATTCTCTTAGTGTTGAGTGCCTTGTTCCTTCACTCCCCACTGACAACCATCACCCTCAGGTGTTTCTCTTGAGAAAATTACTATTTTTGCTGTGAAAGTTCATCTTCTTACAGGGAGTGAGTTGAAGCTTGAGTTCCATTGTTACCGGAAGGAGAAGTTTTCTTCAGAAGTTGCACCAGGATACCTTGAAGACCTTGCAGGCAGCGTCCATTGGAGTGGGTCACGCCTCACCCTTTCCAGTTATTCATAGACCCCAGTCTCACTACCCTCCTACAGATACTTACTTCCACCGGATCTATTATTAGATACGTACAACGATTCTAATTCCCAATACTACCTAACTCCTTACCGAACTAAACTCCATGCATGGGATTTCTCAGAAATGAAATCTAAATAAGGAACCCCCGATACACTTCTATCTAGCCTGGTTGTTCGTTAAAATAAATGGCACGAGACTCCTGAAAAAAATACTAATAACCCCAAATTACCCTATACGTATGAGTTACCAATGAGAACTACCAGGAATCACATACTTGTAAAGTACCAAACCCATTCTACCCAGAGCAATCAACCATCTCTAAAATCACCATGTGCTACAGAATATACAGTTTAATATAAATGCTTACAACAGTACAGACTAATCAACCAACCTTGAACCATCTAACACCAAGTATTCATCCTACTTTTATTGTTCTACCGTTTGCACAAATGGTACAACCCTTACCCATCCTATAGTTGAGAAATCAACCAACTTAGGATCCATGCTTAAGCCATACATAAAGTATAGCTATAGTAAACCAATCGACCATTACGAAACGTACCATAATCATATATCGTTAATGATTATCTATCCATTATTATTAACCCACCTCGGTGCTTTTTAAGATTTACTAGTTAGCACTCATATGCATTGCACTCATATGCATTGCACTTCTGACTCATCTTAGATTGATGAATATGTAAGTATGGACTTAACTGATGTCAAAGTTATTTGAGATTAAGAAAGTGTGTATAAATATCCTTTTATCATTAAATGTACACAATTTTTTCCTGTATTTAGTTAATTATATATTATGATAGAACTCAAAAATTAAAGTGAAAATAGTAAAGGAAGTATATGGTAATGTTATCTAGGCATTGTTTATCCATCCACGATACGTTACAAGCTTAATTGAATTTAGTAAATTAAAAAATTTTGAAATGAAAAATAAAATAGTAATTGCATAGGAAGTTGTCTAGGATTAAATTAAAGAAGTGAAATATTAAGTTAAAACATGAACATTTTCTTCAACGTTTTCTTGAAATTAAAGTCGAGCTCTTGTGTGCTTTTTACTTGATGTGACACAAAGCGTCCTGGTGTTTGATTATCATTACTCAACTTCTTAACTTTGATGTAGAGCATGAAGCCTTTTTCGTTGATTAAAAATTATTGCATGAAGTACTTTGAACGAAGATTTTCTTGTGATAGAAAAATTGATATCGTTAATTTAAATGTGGTGCAAATTGATAGTGGCTGTAGATAAAAGTTTGTCATACAAAATTTCCAATTATTAAACAAAAAAACCTGAAATCTTTAATTGAAGGCAAAATATAATATTCATTCATGAGTCCCAAAATTTTGTCCCCCTCGTATTTTCTAAAATTATTTGGCTAAACTTTAATTAAAAATTATGGATGGAATTTTTCTCAAATTACCCTAAACCAAATTTACAGATATGTTGTTCAAGAAAATTATCATAAGGACACCAGGAAAAACAAATGTTATTTAAGGAATAATATTAATATGAAATTTCTTTAGTAAATTATAAAGTTATAAATAATAAAAATATAATTAAAAATTATAGTTGGAATTATTATTAAATGATCTTAAAAGATAATTGTGGATATTGTGTTAAAGGAAATGTCATAATTAAATAAGGAAGAATAACTGTTATTTAAGGATATATGTTAGTATAAAATGTCATTTGGTAAACTAAATTATAAAGTAGTCATTAGTATAAAAAATTAAACATAAGGTACCTGATTTTTAGTCATTGTTTTCAAAATACAATTAACATATTTGCTATGCTAGTGTTGCTAGGATTTGTAATTTATTAAAATTCAGTGAGCATTCAACAGGTGGTTGAGAGAAACCTTTTATCTCCATATATCTCAGGAAAACTAAAGAGAGAAAATGAGTGTACAAAATCTGACTTGTAGAGAGACTTCATTATTATTGAGATTTTTACTGTGAGACTGAAAGGATACAAATATTGTATTAGATTGAGAGATTCTTGAGGGCACTCTTTAGAATTGCATTTAAATTGAAATATATTATAAAACACTGTAAATAACAAATCTGATCACTACACCAAAACTTCCAACTTGTCACGGTCAAAAACCTTGACAAGTCAAACTTGCCACGGTCTTTGATCGTGACAAGTTTTGGGGTGAAAAATACACTTTTCAGAACTTATCACGGTCAAAGACCGTGAGAAGTTTGTTACATTTGTCACAGACTTGTCACAGTCTTTGACTGGAACAAGTTTATCACGGTCAAAGACCGTGATAAGTCCGTGACAAATGGTTAAACTTGTCATGGTTAAAGTTCGTGTAAAATAAAAAATTATCAAGGACTTTGACCATGATTCGTTCGCAAGAAATAACATTGTCATGGACTTATCATGGTCAAAGCCTGTGACAAATCTGGGTAAATTTAAAAAAAAACTAATGGGCAGTATGGCTATTGCCACTGCCCAACAGTATATTTGTACCCGTTATAGCAAATTTAATATGTCCAAACATCATATATATTAATGAACATTCGATATTCAATAACCTATACAAATGGATACAAATTTCCATAACCAAAACAAAACCCACATGTAAATATCCATAACCAAATAAAAAAAAATACAAATAATATCCAATATCCAAATAAAATAAATACAAATAATGTCATAGAGTAGGGTCTACAGTAGATCAGAGGAGGAAGGAAGGCCACACAACATACGAATTGAGACACCCATCAATTCGTCGAGCGCTTCATTGTTCTTGAAACCACAAAGGTGCATTCTCATTTTCGATCAAAATATGTGTGACAAAAATCTTTGCCTCAAAGTCTTGCATGGCTCATCCATGAACTAACATACTCAGGAGGGTTCCTTGATCCTTCAACCCCCTCGCTATCGGCATGCCACCAAATACATCTATTAAAAACATGCTCAGCCAATCGATTGTTGACATATGTCGTTCGATAGGGGTCAAGATGGGAAATGAATCCTATAAGGGTGATGAGTCTGTGCGTATTGGCGAGTCTGTGTGTATCGGCAATGGAGCAATGGCGTCCTCATCTACCTCCTTCCCCTTCCCCTTTCCCTTCCCTTATCGGAGGTGGACCCCCACTGACGCTTTTTGAAGGCATATATATCTAGGACTGTCGTCTCTAACCTTTCTAGCTTATCGTCATGGGTGTCCACCTTATGAGACAACCTGATGTTGCTCGTCTCTATCCTGATGATCTTCGACTTCTCCATTCGAGAGTTCACCCCTAGGCCTCCCCTTGTGATCCTCCCTGAGCCCTTGGTTGAGTGTGTCAGTAGCCAAATATGGTTCGTCGACATCAGACTGCTTTTCATGCATTTCCTTAATCTTTGACTCAAATGACAAAAATTATATGATTAGTTAATTAAGTTAATAAATCTTATAATGTAATTAAAAAATTAAACAAATTTAACTTACAATCATGGTTCCATGCTCAGGGACACCTCCTTATCCTTGCACTTTGTACGGACATTTTTGTCTGTTATCAATCTATATGTCGTATACTGCTGCAACGTCAAAGTAGTTCAAGATCACATTCACATCAAGACGGGTCTGAATAATCATGGTTCTTCAACAAATAGTCTCCGTAAGGTTACATTTTAGAGTACCTTAGTAATACACTTAGAGTATTGGGATTATTTTTCATAAAATATTTTCTAAGTGTTGGAGCGGAGCTTTAAATGTTTTTATTAAATTTTTTTGAATTCATTATATCTAAAGATTTTGTTCTCAGACTCCTTTCCGTAGAAAAATAATAACTAATTCAAAAAATCAGAAAAATACAAAACTGGCGGCCACGCGTTCATATCAAAATTATCTACAATCATGGCCTGAAATCTCGCTTGATAGGTCATTTGAACGACAACAAATGTCATTCCAATGACATGGAATGTCGTGCGAAGTTCCACTTGTTGTTCGAACGACAGTGGACCTCGTTCAAACGACATGCTATCTCGTTTGAGAGACCCACCGCCTTAAGTCTTTTATAAATAGGTTTTTCCAACTTTATTTTCATTGAGAGACCTGACATTTTTATTCTGCAAAAACAACAGATTTAGGTTTTCTCCCTTAAGGTCTTTAACCCTTTTTGTTTACAATTCACAAATAAATTCCAATCTTTATGTGAGTTTTTTTGGAACCCAAAGAACATAATTTGATATTGTTCATCCTTTGTGGGGAGATCTCTACAACCAAGAGATTCGTGCTATTGTGGAGTGAGTCTGTACAAAGTTTATGACTGCGTGTCATTGAGGACCTTCTGCGTGTTAATTCTTTGCTGAAGATTGTGTGTCTGGACTGCGTGTCCTTGTGGTATAGCTGCGTGTGAACCATTATTGATTTCTAGCCGATTCTTTGAAGATTTGATGAAGACATCGTGCATTACACTTGTGGGCGATTATCAGGTTGTATGTAAGTCAATTGTCTTATAAACTTGTCAAAGTTCTATAAAAAAAGGTTTTACCCTTTGGGGATTTTTCCTCAATTTTGTGTCGCATGCTTACTTGATTTGTTTTGACACGTAGTTGCATATTTTTGGGATGCACTAAAATTGGTTTAAAATTAGGGAATTTTGTAAAACCATAGAGGCAATTAATATTTTGCATTTTCACCATTCTTCATCCGGATTGCCACAAAGGCATTGAGTCTATGTGTCCTACTGTGATACCCCGACTAATTAAATACCGGGTAGCTACTCCTTTATTAAAATTAATACAAAATGCCAAGTTGGTTCAGTTAATAGCATCACTGTCGAAAACATTTTAATGATTACTAACCACCTAGTAATTAAAAAGCGAGTTGTCAATTTTAAATTAAATCTGATTAACATGAAGTAAGTGAAGAATAAAAGAATAACATAACCATACACAATAAAGTCCCAATAGTGAAATCAATAAGTAATAATGAGTTTAGAGGAAATACTCCTCACAACAATCCCAATATGGAAATAAATAAAACAAGTCTGCATCCTGAATTAATTACAAACCCGAGTCTGAATAACTGAAATATAAAATGTCTCTAAATGAAATGGGCGACATGCCCTACAAATATTAAAACTGAATATGGAGTCAAGACAAAAGAAGCGTCTACTAGAAAGGCCCTGTAACTTGCACAACAGCTACAGCTCGTCACCTGAATGGAAATCCTATGCATGGTGTCCTTGTGGCTAGGCACCTAAAAGGTTTTTACAAAAATAGATTTGAAAGCAAACGGGTCAGAGCCCGAAAGTGGAGAGTATTTTAAAAACAGCAAGTGTTTTAATAACATTAAAACAATGAATGCAAAATACATGTTAGGACGTGCTCTCACATGAAATACTCACCTCTCGACTAATTGTGCACTCCTAACGTACCGTACCCATTCAAGTGATTCTCATATCTAACTAAACCGACATAAGTTCTAACCTTTCTACTCGATTCCCATTATACATTCTAACGTTATCAATTAAATAGAGGGCTTTACTTAAACTCGGATTCTCACTTATTAGCAATACAATTTACTGGAGGTTATCCCCTTATTTATCTTCTCAAGGAGTTACTATAAATTATTCTCATAATTAAACATGACAAGTCTGTTCATTTAACCGTATATCATTCACATCATAGATATACAATACAAGCACCTTGAGACTAAGCTACGGTGCACACATACTGTGTTATCCATCCCGATACATCACGTACATAAGGATCACGCATTTCGAATCTCTCAGGAATCGTTCTCAGATAACAACAATCACAATCAATGGAGGCGAACACAGTCACATCACATGGGTCACGCACATACCTACGCTCCCATGATCAGCAGTCTTATTAACTTTCCAATAAGTCCTTCTCTGACCTATGTCCTCAAGGTACCAATCTAAATCCGGGCACACAAAGATTAGATGGTCCTAAGCGAACGTAAACCTCCCGTGATAGCAAGTATGGTAGGTATGTCATACACATAAGTTATATACTAAGCATTCACACATCTTAGATGTCTCAATATTAATAAAGGTATATTCTACATCCTTATACCATTATTCCAATTTTATACATTTTAAGTCTTCCGACAATACATAATGTAGACTGTCGACACATCTCACGTCATAGTTTCTTGTACATAAGACCTATCTCAAAGGGATTATTAAGTTTCCTATTATTCCCATATATAACATCATTATTCTTAAGGTCCTTACTTCTACCCCAAACCTCATTTCATCACATCATTCAGATTTACTCTTTTAACCCTAATATTATCTCACTCATCGAATTTCATTAGATTTTAGAATAATTCCTCAAATTGAATTCTAATTAAGGTCCAAATTTTATAACCATACCTACTGGTCTTCCTTAAGTCTAAGGATATTCATAAAGTCTCCAACAATAATTTTCTAAGGGTTAACATCATTAAAATTTAACTAAGGAAAATTTTACTCATTCTGGGAAGGTCGATCGATCGACCTTGAACATCGATCGATCGATGGTGGTCGATCGATCGACTGATGAATGTCGATCGATCGATTGCACCAGATAAGCTACGGACTGCTTTGTTTTGCAGTCCTCAAATCGTCCAAAAACTCCATTATAATGCATGAAACTCTAATCTAACGTTATAATATCATCATACAACCATCCTACAACATTGTTAACGTTCTAAAACCAATAAATCATCAACCAAGGGCTTTATTTGGATCAAAACTTCATCAAGAACCCTAGTTTTCTATTTCTTTCAAGAACACTAATAATTCTCTTCTTAAATCCGTTTTTTAGATCATCAAGGGTTATATTTTGAATTCATAATTCCTCCAGAATATGTCTACATGCAAATCCTAACATGGTTTATAGTTTTAATCCTCAAATTCATGGGTTTGTATCAATCTTCCAAGACAAATTCGATAATTACCCTAAACATGGAAGAACATATCATTGAATCAATTGTAATTAAATCACTTGCCTTATGTTCCAGATTTTTGTTGTTGGTTGAAGAAGGTTGAATTGCTTTCTCTCTCTCTGCAGAATTCTCCTCTCTCTTTCTCTCTCTACAAGTTCTTCTCCAAGATGACAATGGTGGTTTAGAGGTTGCCTTAGGAACCTCTTAAAACTTCTTCCAATAACTCTCGTAGCCCATTAAGTCATTTAGTGTTGTTAGTGGGTTTAGTGGGTAAAGACTAAATCATATTTTAACTTTTAATTTTTGTGGGTTTTAATTCCCAAAATTCCGAAATTACCAAACTACCCTTTTGGGTTGCCGGTATGGCCTAAAAATGCCCCGGGACCCAAACTAAACCCCTGGCTAGTGTTTTCTGACTATTTCGACCCTTCCGGACTCGTTGGCGCACTCAAAATGACCATACGGTTGATAAAAATAAAATTCACTTTTTAATTCAAATAATTACATTCCTGACGCGACTGTCACGTGCGTCCCAACTAAATTTTCCAAATTGTCGTATTTCAGCCTCGCGACAATTTCAATATTTACAATATTCATATATTGTCATATATACACATTATAATCAAATACCAACTCACATCTCGTTAGTATTTTATTCGGATTAATTCTCAATTAATTCACATTTAATTTTAATTAATCTCATAAATAAATATCGATAAAAATGCGGGGTATTACACCTACCCCCAGGGCCACTCTTTGTTTCTTAAAATAAAATAATACACGATTAGTAATTAACGTAAAGTAATGCTAAATTATAACAACATAAAACTAAAATTAAATAAAAATAAAAATTAAAACTTACCATCCTGTGCTCCACCTCGACGTAAGACGTCCGCCCGGAGTAGTGCACATCCACCTTTTTAGCCCGATTTTACCTCTCGGATTGACAAGATGTCAATTTTCTCTCCTTGATGTCATTGCCTCAAAACTGCTGCCACTGTGCCAATGAGATTGGCTCCTTCGACAGGACGGTGTCGCGCACTCTCAGCAACTCCAGTTAGTGTATCCTGGGCCAATGATCACCTTCCTCCAATTAGTGTACCCTAGGTCGATGATCACCTTTAGAAACTCCAGGCATCTAGCTTGTAATGTCTTCTTATTCTCAATGACAGACCTTTACCCCATTTTGATGGCTTAGTGGCCGAGGAACCTTCATCGTCTCCGCTACCGCAATGCCCTGATGAAGACATTTTCTACAAAAATTATTATTAGTACAAACATGTTTACGATAAAATGTTCAAATATAAATGAATTAGAATATTGTACCAGTTACTGACATTATAAATACGATAATAACAAAGCACTAGAAGAATACAATTTAACGACATTATAAATCTAAAAATATTGTTTTAATATTGGGTCATGTCATGGACTTCGAATTAATGCTTAAATTGATTAAAATCTAAATTAACATATTCACTAACCAACAAACCAATTTTGGTTCAAATCCGATAATAACAAAGCACTAGAAGAATACAAGTTAACGACATAATAAATCTAAATATTGTTTCAATATCGAGTCATGTCATGGACTTTGAATTAATGCTTAATTTAATTAAAATCCAAATTAACATATTCACTAACCAAAAAATCAATTTTGATTCAAATCCGATAATAACAAAGCACTAGACGAATACAAGTTAATGACATTATAAACCTAAATATTGTTTCGATATCGGGTCATGTCATGGGCTTTGAATTAATGCTTAATCTAGTGAAAATTCAAATTAACATATTCACTAACTAAAAAATCAATTTTGATTCAAATTTGATAATAATAAAGCACTCGAAGAATACAAGTTAAAAGCATTAAACTATCGTCCGATAATAATAAAGAACTAGAATAATACACCCACTGGTCATTACAAATAATAGGAAAACTTATTACAAATCGAAAAATAGTTTCAAATTCGAGTTATCATAAAATATGGATTAATATTCGATAGGAGCTGCCAAGTCATCCACACTACTGTTTAGATGCTTTGACGCGTGTAGGACGTTTGACCACTACTCGTTGGTTATATACTCCGAGTAAAATACTTGCTTGACCTTTTCAAGAGCGCAAAAAAATGGCTCATCGCTCACGTGCTCATTGCTCTTCCACTTGGACAAGTCAACCATGATCAAATTGGTGTCAGGGTCAACTTTACAAGCATTTTTATCCCCAACTCTTACCCATTCACAATAAATATAACCTTTTGAATCTTATATAGTCCAATTCAAATATATTTTGAATTACACCGTAGTAAGCCATTTCATATTCAACGAGGTTTTTATCTTTCGCACTCTCGCAAAAATAAGTAAGAGCCTTGTATGAAATGCCTAAGTTTTGTACATTTTTATTTTCCTCATACAACCTTGCACAGAATACGTAACCATTCAATCGGTACTTTTTGTACTCTTGTGCCATGAACAAGGGTCCAATGGTTAGATAAGCAAGCCTTGATATCGCATCACCCATCATTAAGCGCTGAGAATATAGATAAATTAATTATATTAGTTATAAAGCTTTCTTGTAATGTGACATTTAATAAGAGACATTTTCATTGTAATTATCCCATGTGACAAGCACAACCTAAATTTGTTGTCTGATTGTGCCATTGTTTTTCATCTTTCATTATTCCCACACACTTCATTTTTTCTTCATTGATCGTGACGAACGTATTACAAAATTGATCATGTATTAAAATTAAAATAATGTAAAAGTTAAAATAATATAAACTTATTGTTTCCATTTTTTGACATCTTCATGTGTGTCAAATAGATAATGAGCTACTTGCTCATATTGTAAACTCATTAATTTCACTCTTTTTCCCATCATATGACAACCCTCATCGACGAACTCATCACTGTCATCCACGCTTCTCGTGTCAGGCATATATTCACGAGTGTAGATGGATGACTCCACCGTGATGTATTATTCTATAATTGATCCTTTAATGTATCGGGTATTCTTGATGTAATCTTTGAAAACTTTTATCAATATTACAAACGGATACATCCACCGATATCTAACTGGGCCGTAAATAAATGTCTCATCGCATAAGCATACCAGTAAGTGAACACTTATGTTAAAGAATGATAGGGGAAATTTCTTCTCCAACACACAAATCTCTTCAGTCACCGCCAATTTTGCGACCACTATATGATCTCGATTAACTACCATCTCACATAAAAGTGAGAAGCAAATACTAATTTTTATAATAGCACTATGCAAATCCTTGTGCTTGGAGAAACAGTGTTTAAGTAATAGAGGAACCAATTGCATGATCACATGTCAATCGTGGTACTTACACTTATGTAAATCATGGGTAGCATAATTAACAATCCTTTACAAGTTGGACATAAAATTAAATGGAACTTTCAAATTATATATTGTGTCTAAAAGAACCTTCCTTTACTCACTCATCAAAGTAAACGCACCAGGGGGAATTATTGTCCTTCCCATATTATCTTCTTTCAACCATAATTGTGGCTTACATTTCAACGATTTAAGGTCTTTTGGGCATTTTCTCCATCCTTCGAATGACCCCCCGAAGGCATGTGCCCACAATATGTTCAGTGATGTTCTTCTCTGCGTGCATCATATCCATTACATGGCATATTGGGTTATTCTTATAATAAGGCCAGTCAAATAAAATTGACCTCCTAGACGATGCCTTTCTTATCTCGGTTTCATTCCCAGTTGGGGTCTTCTTATGCTTGACATTCTTAAATTTAGGATTCTTACTAAGCATATTAGGGCCACAATCAGAAGATTTACTTGCAATTTCTAAACTTGGAAGAGTATTCTGCTTAGGTAGCAAGTCCTTCACTCAATTCAAAATTCTTATCACGCTATTGCCAGACAAACAATAATGACCCCCATAATGAAATACCGGGTGATCAATCCTATATTAAATTGAAACAGGAATCTCATTTAGTTCATTCTTAGCTATCGAAAACTTTTTAAAACTTCTTAACCACCTAGTATTCAAAAAATGGAGCCAAATTTTATCTTTATTAATCCAAGACAAAAAGTGCGGAATTAAAATAAAACATCCAATGTTGATAGATTCAATCATCACACACTATAATAAAATTTATGCCGAATAAACCACCAGCTAAATTCAAAACCAAACCAAACTAACAGAGAGTAATAAATCCCATACAATCTGAGAAGAAACTAAATAAAACTGTGAGTGGCATGCTCGAGATAGACTGATATGAATCCCTAGACTAGGACTAGAAAAATATATTCATCTATCTAAATCCTGCAACATCCACATATGTTATAGTTGCGAATCCCTGGAATGAAGTCACACCTGGCGTCCCTGTGGCTGGACCCCTAAAATGTTTTTAAAATATTTGATAGCAAGGGTTAGAACCCAAAACGTTTTGAAAATATTTAGAAAGTGATTAAATTACAGTAATTTAAAATGCATTAATGCTCTTCATATTTAAGCCAGTGTTGCACTCTCTTGAGTACATACTCACCCCTCAACTAATGTGCACACCTAACGCATCCTATATGACCCACCTATTCATCTATCCCTTAAATAGCTCTTGATAAAATTATTTCCTCACACACTACTCTAACCCCGAGTATGTTTAAAATATGATCTATAAGTTACTTATCACTTTAACTTGAATACTTATCTTTCCTTTAAGTCCATAACATTCACACTAGTTATATAATAAATAAAAAAATTCTCCATGTATTGGATTACCTAAATATAATTATTTCTCCCATTTATACATAACACTATATTACAACATTCACACATATGTTGAATATATATATAATCCATCCGCCCGAGTAATACCTGACTGGATGTATTCTCTAAAGTTCTATCAACCCAGGCTACTCAGTCCCACCAGGAGTTCCAAGACAACTATGGTCCGCCTAATCGGAACGAAAATAATAAACATAATGGAGGCGGTCATATCCCCCGAGTATGAGGACATCATCGCAATTCCCCGCCGCTATAATTGGACGCTATGATCTGGGGATATACTCTCCCTACTCCTCAAGCTATGGGATTCACCCACATCGCGCAACCCCCCTTGACAATACTAGAGTATATAATTTTATCAAATATATAGTCATTGATATTTACAATCATACACACACAATATATATACATATATATATATATATATATATATATATATATATATATATATATATATATATATATGCTATCACACACCGTATATATAATTTAAATCCCGGCTATACCATGTACAAAGATACGTAGCACTAGCCTATATTTTCCCGAGTCTATGGTCCGGCTCCAATTTAAATAATTTTCTCATTAATTAATTTATTACCTTCCCGAGTCTATGGTCCAACTCTAATTTAATTAACTTATCCATTAATTAATTTATTACCTTGGTGTCCCTCAACCAATATACCTGGACTCGCTCAGTTGGTATGTATCTTAACATTACTCGAGTCTACATTTCGACTCCAAATTAATTTATTTCTCTCAATAATTAATTTAATACCTTGGTGTCACTCAACCAATATACCCGGACTCTCTCACTTGGCCCGTAATTAAATGATCCGAATTTAATGCCAAAATTCCCCTTAATAAGTTTGACACACTTATTAATTTATTCTTTTAAATGCTCCTCTTTCCCCATTTATTTAATCCCACGTACATCCTACTGTTTGTCCCTTCAAAAACCTCAAACTACTGAGGCTAAAAGTAAGTGCACCTGTTGTACGAATTTAACCTTTAAATTTCAGCATCATCCCAAACATTAAAGGAAACAAAAGTCGCCAGATTTTATCTCGTCGTTCGAACGAGACACATGTCGTTTGAACGACAGTGCACGTCGTTCAAACGAAATCCAGGGTCGTTCGAACGACCCCTGGGTCTCTCTCTCTTCTTCCTCGCCCAGTCCAGTCCGCCATTAAAACTCAACTTAAGCTTTTTGCCCAGATTTCTCTACTGTAATCCTTTTTCAAATCAATTCTTTCTTAACCATTTTCAGTCCCAAACTTTATACACACAACAACAAAGTTCTATATATCACGAATCGAATTACATTCTCCAAACAACATCAAAAATATAATAACAAATCTGGGTTTCTTTCCTAACTTTTGCAATAATAAATTATTCTCAATTTATCCATATCTCCTAACAACAAATACTAATTTGGCCATACATAGTCCAGAAATTGATCGATTCATCCCACAAATTAAAAACCCAATTTGTGTGTCACCCCAACCCAAAATCATTTGTTTAAACACATATTATGATATGAATTGAAGATAACAATTAATTTCAAAGAATGTTTAATCACTTGACTTAGGATTCGTAGTGTCTGATTAATCCTTTGGTGTAGAGATTTGGTTTGTTGAAGAACACCTCCCTTGTTCTTCCTTTTGGATCCCAAGAGTTCTCCCTTTTTACTCCTCTACGTTCTCAGATTCCTCCCAATTGTGTTATGGCTTCCCACAACTCCTAAACTTAGGCTTTTATCTCCAAATCCCATTTTTAGTCGCATGGGCCTAATTCAAATGGCCAAAACACCCTTGTGTGGACCCGGCTATGCCCAAAAATACCCCGTGACCCATTTACCACCCTCGGGTACACTTTTTTTACTATCTCGACACATCTGGACTCAACCGTGTACTCAAAATTATCACCCAAAATACTTTATAAGATCTTCTAATTTCGACCTCAAAAATGCGACACAACAATAATCCAAATAATTAAATCTAAATTTATCGAATTTAAATAATTCCTCCAATTTAAATAAATTCTCCAAATCATAGATTTAAATCTCTCTAATTTAAATAAGTTTCATTTCTCCCAAAAATAATTAAATTTTAAGTCCTCAAACTTACGGGGTGTTACATACTTTCCCCCTTACAAAATAATTTCGTTCTCGAAATTAAGTTAAGCCTAGTACTCCAAACCCCAACTATCTCCCAAGTTTCCTACCCTTAAGATCATTACACCCATCTCTCCCACTCGAAATCGTGAATTATATTGAAATTAAATTAGTTAACCAGTGCGCCTATACACCCTTTATCCGTGCTTAACCTCACAAATAATACTCGACTTCTTTCAGCCTGAAATCGTATTATAACTTTCGTCACGCAGTCATAATCACGTAAATATAAAATAACCGAGGTACCCAGCCCATGTACTAATGACGAAACATCTCCCCTCTTCCAACGTTGCACTAATTTTCATGCGTGGAACGTCTCGCAAAGCAAAACCCATACAAGGAACCCCCTGATACACTACTACCTAACATTGTCAGTCGTTGAGATTCGTTAAGCCCTCAGTCCATAACATGTACCCCCAAATACCCGTATCTTGGCATAAAAGTACACACATCCACTCTTACACTACAAAAGACAACATATAATACCATACCCTTACCATCACTACTTCCCTTGTGCAAAATGAATCCCGAGCTATATCACCCCGTTCAGAAATAAGCTTATCCACCCCTGAATCTCATTAGTAACTGTCCCTACTCCCCGGGATAAAATATAACATCACAAGACATTCTTATATTTCCATCATACCACATAGTACAACATATATACACACATATACATATATATAGGCTAGGCCCCCTCTCAGGTGACACCTAGAAGAAATCATCCACATCCTGATACAGCGAATACCACGACTTACTATCTCTATCCACAATAGTTCAAATTCATCACTAACCAGCCAAAACTTGGGAAAAATCATCTACCCTACTCCCAAAATTCTTGAAAGTAGTAACTTCTTGCAAAATTCCACCATCCCTTCAGTGTACTCTCCCCCTACTCTTTCATGGTTAACACACTAAAGAAACCCTCTACCCCACAATATATATATATATATATATATATATATGACTACTATAACCTGCGCACTCACTAAATTCGACTTACCCGCGAACTCTAGTGAAAATAATTTTATGTTGTGATTCCCCCACTGTCACCCAAAACATAATCCATGCTCATAGGATAAAAGAAAATTACCTCCATACTCTAGCTACATTATCTGATCCTGGGGTTCCTGGTCAAAACTCTCTCGTCTGAATTGACCCATAAATTGTTGTAGTGGCTGTACATCCAGAACCTCGACTTGTATTTACCCCCTGCCTCGCTTAGGGAAATTCCTCTTCATGTGACCCACTTCTCCACAAATGAACAACTTTCTATAAAATTCGCCCAGCCACTGATCCTGTCCTTACTGGCCTGGTTGGGAATCCTTCCCATCCAATCGATAGCCCCCGGATCTAACTCGCTTGGCCTAATTTCCCTATCGCGAATCCTGTCCCCGATGTCCCACTGTCTACTATTGGGAGGTCCCACTGGCACTGCCCCCTCCTACCTCGCCCGACTGACTAGATTCAACTCCCCTCTTGCTCCCCTTCATGTGGAAGCGATGTTCCTAGAAGTGTAAGAGCACTGCATTAACGACGTCCGTATAAGCTACCAAAGCGGGATTACCAATCAAATGTTGCCTGATCCTCCAGGCTAACACTTTTATGAACTTCACCTTCTTTTTTTCTTCATTGTTCACCTCATCTAGTAAAAAAAATTCCAAACGGTTGAACTCCTCCTTGTACTCTACCACAGTACGCTCTCCTTGAGCCACCTCGCTGAAGTTCTGACGCGACTAAGAATGTGTCTCAGAAGTGCATACTCTCTAGGCTCAAGTGAAAGCCTGTCACTCAAGCAATAATTCGATAAGTTGGGTATCGATCCTTAGCAAAATAGGACGACGGTGTCGTAACGACGTTGGACAGACGAAGGAAACCTAACTTTGACTCTAAGGAAAAAGGAAACATGATTTGAATGGTGGAATAGCTACAACTAGATGCAATTTTGAAAATGATTAACTAATTAACTAATGAATGAATGGCATGCAATTACCTAAATTAGTGATGATGATTGAACTGAAACTTGAATTATATGATGAAGAAAACAGGACGGGAATACAATCCCTCAACCCTAGTGTATTGCAGGTATAAAACTAACCGTAAATTTACGTTATTAATTAGACCCAGAATTTAGTACTCCCAAGCATTACATAAATGAGGTTCAAGCCCGCACTATACATAATCAGAGGACGAGTAAATCGGATCACGATAGCTACACTCGAATTGCATTCTAAAGCATCCCAATTACCCTGAAGCAAACGAGATCCAAAGATCTACAATGGTTGTGTTGCTACGCAATACGGTCATAATAAATCCTTAAGTTTAGAGGATTAATTTTATACACATGCAACCAGCACCTCAGGTTGAATTCATGCATCCCGACCTTAAAAACCTAGCCTAACATGGTGAAATTAATGGAAACTACGTTATCTACGTTGCATGAACTCATAACTTCTTAGAAAGAGAGATTAAACATGAGAAATACTAATAAAATTGCTGGAAATAAAGGTTACCACGATTGAAGAACAAGAACATGCAAGAAGAAATCAAAGGTTGAAGAAAAACTTGAAAAAAGCTCTTGAATTAAAGGTGTAAAATGTGAAAATTCTTCTCCTAGATTTTCCTACTTGATTAGGAACTTTTACATGAATGAAATCTCAATAAAAAGAGTCTTAATGACTAAATATATAGGCTAGAGCTCGTTTAGAAGAGTCCCCAAAATACAAAACTCTTTTGGCTAAAAGATAAGGACAAAATAAAAATCCCGTATCTGGAAATTTGTCACACTTAGAAAGCGTGACTAATTTTGTAACGGATATGGTGCGTGACAAATAGGCGAACCGGTTCTTTTTTCTTAGCTTCGGTTCGGTTCATCCTTAACAGTTTTTTTTTATTTTTTTCTCAACTTCAAATGGGTATAACTTCTTCACCGTAGCTCGGATTGAGGTGTCGTTTTTTCCACTGTTCTTGTAATTGAAAGCTCTTCAACTTTCCATTTGGCCCCACCTCTGGACTAAGGCTACAAAATTACAAAAATATCCTTTAACTCCCCGTTTCTTTTTTTTTCACTGTTTTGAGTTCTCTTTGGTACTAACTTGCATGAAATACCTGTAAAACACATAAGAGATACACAAAATACGAAATACTTGTCAAAAATGGTTAATTTTATAAATATGAGACAAATCCAAGCTATTTACACCTCACGTGATCATAAAAATACCGAAATTCTGAGGATAAATGTGAAGAATTTATGTTTAATCAAACCCCCTAACTTAGAACTTTGTGCGTCCTGAGCAATGTAAAAGAATGAGAGTATGAGTTAAAGACCCTTCAAAAACTTTATTGGGATAGAATACCTCTTTTGCGGGTGAGCGATTTCATTTAGCATATGCAACAAGCCTTTAAACTCCTAGGTTACTCTACTTCGATGAGTTGTGTCTCGTGAGGGTTTGCAGATAATATCCCCACAAAATTCGACTCAAAGAAACTCAAAATATGCAAAAATTGTATAATTCAAACTTTCCCAGAAAGTAATCATCATCAAGTCATGTTCAAGAGTCTCAAATCATAATGTGCGTGTGTGAAATCAGAAATTTAACCGCGAATTTTCACCAATTGACCATTACGTTACTTATCCAAAAATTCATTCTGATTTCAAAATCTCACAGAATGCTCTCACAAACGAATCACTCTTGGAATGTGGCTATTCTCTCGGTATGCGTGATTTATAAGAGTAAATGTATTGGAACCAAGTTCACACACACAAGTAGAAAGACGAAAATTTATGGTAACCGGATCTCATCATTGGATTACGGATATAAGAAAATGGGAACATTGCCTCTAGTTAGTATCTTTGATCTCTTTTATTATCTTTTTGTGTTTTTGCTCTCCACACGGTAACCAATTTCGCAATTTTGGACTCGATTAGGATTTTTTTGAGCTAAAGGTGTAATTGGGTATTTTTGGAGTGATTGGGAACTTCGGAATTGAAAAATTGTCTTATGATGTCCGTTAGTGCGTTTCCAGGCTTTTGCTCATTTTTTCTTCTTTTTCTATTTTTCACTCTTTTTCTTTTCTTGCTATTTTTGTCGAGCATAGCTATTTTTTCTTGCCCCTTTTTCTGCACTTTCCAGACTTAATTTCTGGGATTATCCCTTTTCACAATTTCGGGATAATTGGGGTTTTTCGGGTTGTCAAACGAAAGGAAAATTTTACTCGGCTCAATTTGGGTTACAAAAGGGATAATTTTTCTCTACTTTTTCGGCCAATATTTTTGGGTAACAAACGAGGGCCTACTTCATTGTCCAAAATACAAATTGCATTACCATATGCGTTTCGAGATGAATTAAGTTTAGAGATATATTTCGACATATTTTTCAAGGCAATACCACATGCATTTTCCATAACCGATCAAAGTGAAAGGATTGAGATCGTCGACGACTTTTTAGATGCTGAAAAGAACTTTTAGTTAACAATTAACACGGATTGATTTATAAATTTCACAAAAATTGAAAGGCTCGAATCTCACCGGGTTTGTTAATCTCCACATGTATTCGTTAAGTCGCCTACGTTCACTCAATTTCCATCTTTGGTCAATTTCGGCTTTGTGTATTGTGTTTTTACAATTTGAGACTTTAAACCAATTTTAATGATATTTTCTAAAAATTTGAATTCCAAATTTTTTTTATTTTGAAGAAAAATATTTTTGGAATTTTCAAGATTTTATGATTTTTTTGAAATTTGTGGGCATTTTTGAAAATTTGTGAAGTTTTAGAAAGACGCACTTGTCACCCCCCCCCCCCTAACTTAGACTTTTTCATTGTCCTCAAGCAAAAAGGACTAAAATCTAACTCAAAATGAATTAAAAGTGCGAGAAAATAAAACAAACAAATTATTAAAATGCAACAAGACACTATATGACACTCATGCATAACTCAAAAATACAACAAAAATCACCCCATACGCATCGGGGGTGCGACGACCTCTGTCCTAAAACTTACTCAACCCCGTGTGTGGGGTCCTCCAATCATAAATCAAAAGTATGAACAATTGTAAGTCAACCCAATAGAACAAGTATACATATGGAGGCACATAATGAATGCAGTGAGTGAAATCGACATGCACCACCATGTCATAACATAAATGGTCACACTTGAAGATTCTATCATGCTGAAATTCTGACTGACACATTAAGCCTATATTTTTTCTAACTCGAGAACGGATAAATTGGGCTTCCAATTGGATGATACTCTAGTTATGTCCTTGATCTCATCCAAGAACTCCAATGACATGTGTGAACGTGGTGGAAAGTGACAATGCGATATGACAAACCATGCGTCACCAGATGGAAACGCTCGAATTATTTTATCAATCTCATCACTAATAGATAAAATCTCACATTTCAGCATACTTTGAAAAGGCTCGGGTGAACATTCATAAAGAATGAATTTATCTATTATGTCATTCCACTCCCTCTCATCTAGATCACCAAATGAGTCCAAAAATGATTGAACTTCAAGAGTGAGGTCCCTATCCACTGGGCCGAATTATTTCTCAAAATCTCCAAGACTTATATCTAAACGTAATTCAGTTGTGTCACTATCCCGTGGGGTATTCTCAAGAATCATATCTTTATTTTATTTTTATTTTTTTTGTGGCTTTGTAAGAATTAGAGTCAAATTTTTTATTAACTCGACCTAACCTAAATGCCTACCTACTTCCCCGGCAACGACGCTAAAAACTTGACGCGACTAAGAATGTGTCTCAGAAGTGCGTACTCACTAGGCTCAAGTGCAAGCCTGTCGCTCAAGTAATAATCCGATAAGTCAGGTATCGATCCTCAGGGAAATAGGACGACGATGTCGTAACGGCGTTGGACACACGAAGGAAACCTAACTTTAACTCTAAGGAAAAAGGAAAGATGATTTGAATGGTGGAATAGCTACAACTAGATGCATTTTTGAAAATGAATAACTAATGAACTAATGAATGAATGGCATGCAATTACTCTAAATTACCTAAATTAGTAATGATGATTGAACTGAAACTTGAACTGTATGATGAAGAAAACAGGACAGGAATACAATCCCTCAACCCTTGTGTATTGCAGGTATAAAACTAATCATAAATTTAAGTTATTAATTACGCCCAGAATTTAGTACTCCCAAGCATTACATATAT
Source organism: Sambucus nigra (assembly GCA_949130495.1). Classification (NCBI taxonomy): domain Eukaryota; kingdom Viridiplantae; phylum Streptophyta; class Magnoliopsida; order Dipsacales; family Adoxaceae; genus Sambucus; species Sambucus nigra. Next base: position 511,630,786 of record OX422217.1, on the reverse strand, counting down.
GAGGTTCAAGCCCGTACCATACATAATCAGAGGACGAGTAAATCGGATCACGATAGCTACACTCGAATTGCATTCTGAAGCATCCCGGTTACCCTGAAGCAAATGATATCCAAAGATCTACAATGATTGTGTTGCGACGCAATACGGTCATAATAAATCCTTGAGTTTAGAGGATTAGTTTAATACACATGCAACTAGTAAATCAGGTTCAGTTCATGCATCCCGACCTTAAAAACCTAGCCTAACATGGTGAAATTAATGGAAACTACGTTATCTACGTTGCATAAACTCATAACTTCTTGGAAAGAGATATTAAACATGAGAAATAATAATAAAAGTGTTGGAAATAAAGGTTACCACGATTCAAGAACAAGAACATGCAAGAAGAAATCAAAGGTTGAAGAAAAACTTGAAAAAAGCTCTTGAATTAAAGGTGCAAAATATTTAAATTCTTCACCTAGATGTTCCTACTTGATTAGGAACTTTTACATGAATGAAATCTAAATAAAAAGAGTCATGATGACAAAATATATAGGCTAGAGCTCGTTTAGAAAAGTCCCCAAAATACAAAACTCTTTTGGCTAAAAGATAAGGACAAAATAAAAATCCCGTATCTGGCAATTTGTCACACTTAGAAACCGTGACTAATTTTGTAACGGATCTGGTGCATGACAAATTGGAGAACCGGTTCTTTTTTCTCAGCTTCGGTTCGGTTCATCCTTAACAGTTTTTTTTTCATTTCTTTCTCAACTTCAAATGGGCATAACTTCTTCACCGTAGCTCGGATTGAGGTATCGTTTTTTCCACTGTTCTTTTACTTGAAAGATCTACAACTTTCCAGTTGGCCCCACCTCTGGACTAAGGCAGAAAAATTACAAAATATCCTTTAACTCCCCGTTTCTTGTTTTTCTTTCACTGTTTTGAGTTTTCTTTGGCACTAACTTGCATGAAATACCTGTAAAACACATAAGAGATACACAAAATACGAAATACTCGCCAAAAAGGGTTAATAGCATAAATATGAGATAAATCCAAGCTATTTACACCTCACAGGATCATAAAAATACCGAAATTAAGGGGATAAATGTGAAGAATTTATGCCTAATAAAGTTCCTCCTCATCTCGGCCTCAACTGCCAAAGGAAATTACTTGCGGTTAAACCGCACCCAAAAATCCTCGATAGTCATCAAATCTTTATCCCCAATAGTGGTGATGGACTTCCACCAATGTAGCACTACCCCCACTAATCTAAAAGTGGCTAGCATTTGCTTTTGCACTTTGCTACAATCTACCATGCGTAGGTGACGTTGCATGTCTTTCTTCCACTGACACGTAAGAACCACCTCTGAACTCCCCTAAAACTCCAATGGACGGCCTTTCTAAAAGGCCTCTCATACTCACTGCCACTCAGAGGGCCTCGGGTGGGCCTGAATAATTGGAGCCACTGGCTGCTGTGGCTAAGGCTAACGAAAATGGGCTACCATAGCTGCCATCATTGCATTGACTGCTTGGGCCACCACCTCTGCCATCTGAGTTGTAGTCACCAAACCTAGTGGGGCCTGTGGTTGAGTCACCTCCGGCTCCTGCTGAGCTCCCCTCTCCTCATCCCTGGTTATTTCCCTAATAGGTCTACCTCTCCTAGGCGGCATTTGAAATTTAAACGAGTTGTATTAGTTCACTATCAATACAAAACTAAATAGCAGAAGCATGATACTCTCATAAGAGTGAAGATAAAACAACAGTCCTAATGATAGGGCTCTATATCAACATACATTAATCTGAGACGTAATAATCCGTATAGATCCTATGGATACTAGAACCTGATGCCCTGATACCATCTGTGACACCTTGCAGAACTAAATACCGGGTGATCAGTCCTATATCAAATTCAAACAGGAATCTCATTTGGTTCATTCTTAGTATCACTATCGAAAACTTTTTAAAACTTACTAACCACCAAGTATTCAAAAAGTTGGTGCCAAATTTTATCTTTATTAATCCAAGATAAAAAGTGCGGAATTAAAATAAAATATCCAGTGTTGATAGAATCAATCATCACACAGTATAATAAAAGTTCTGCCGAATAAACCACCGTCTAAATCCAAAACCAAACCAAACTAATAGAGAGTAATAAATTCCATAAATCTGGGAAAAAAAACTAAATAAAACTGTGAGCGACATGCTCAAGATAGACTGATATAAATCCCTACACTATGAATAGAAAAATAGATGCGTCTATCTAAATCCTACAACATCCACATATGCTGCAGCTGTGAATCCTTGGAATGAAGTCACACCTGGCATCCCTGTGGCTGGACACCTAAAAGGTTTTGAAAATATTTGATAGCAAGGGTTAGAACCCAAAATGTTTTGAAAATGTTTAGAAAATGATTAAACTGCAGTAATTTAAAATGCATGAATGCTCTTTGTATTTAAGCCAGTCTCGCACTCTCTTGAGGAATACTCACCCCTCAACTAATGTGCACACCTAACACATCCTCTATAACCCACCTAGTCATCTATCCCGTAACTAGCTCTTGATAAATTTATTTCTTGACACACTACTCTAACCCGAGTATGTTTAAAATATGATCTATAATTTACTTATCACTTTGACTTAAATACTCACCTTTCCTATAAGTCCATAACATTCACACTAGTTATATAATAACTAGCATGTAACCCACGCGATGCGCGGGTGTACATGTGTAAAACAAACTATAATTTTATTGTTGTCGATAAAATAAGTAAATATAATGAGAGGAGTGATGATGTAACACATTTGAATATTAAATGTGAAACGAAGAGTTGATATTCAATTTATTGTAATAAGTAGGATACATAAAAAAAATTATATTGATATTAAAAATCGCATTGAGCAGTCAGGTAAGAAGACAATCTCATGAAAAAGGACATGTCCTTATGATAAAAAAAGGGAGGGGGGGGGGATCTTCATTCGTTACAATGTAAATGGCAAAGGAAACATGATGCTGATTGAAAAAAATGAAAGTCTTCATCTATCCATAGGTTTAACTACCTTTTTAATCAAGTGCTAATAATGCCTTATCACTTATTTAATCTCATCAATTTACAAAAAAATTAACAGTTAGTAATCAAAACAGGATTAACTACTCAGAGAAGTGTTATTTTTTTAACTAAAATAAACAAACAATGAGTATGCGACATTCAACCAGACAATTTATATAACCGTTATCTAAACACATAAACAAATAATGCTATAAGAGTATGACATAGGAGATGAGTACTTGAAAATGACAACATAGTTTGGAGGTTCACCTCTTCCAGATATACAGGGATACATTTATTGCAAATAACTATGTAGAGATGGAAGATTAAGAGGTCATCTTGAATATCATTTCTATCAATTTTGATGAAGTTATTCTGTTAGAAAAATAAGATGGAAGGTCGACTAGATATATGAATCGTTTGGATTCAAAATTTATGAGGATATGGAGAGACGCATACAGGGAAGAACGTAAGATTAACAACATTTAAAATAGTAGGAGCATACCAAATATATTTTGATTATCATAGATGAAATAATAGTAGTATAGTAAATTCATAACGAAGAGCTTATATTTAAAAAATTGAATTATTAAGACTACATCAACCATTTTATCTTTATATATCATGAAAATTCAATTAAAAAGACAATGTGCTTAAAAGGACAATGGCATAATGATAAAAACATAAGAAAATGTTCAGGTATTGATATTTAAACGACAATGGCTACGTCTTGCTTATTTAAAGGAGTGAAAGTCTTCATCGATCCCGAATTGTGTCATTTCCCTTAATCCTTGAATTGAATTCATTTTCCTCTGCAAAGTAATGAAATCTTTATTAAATAGTTGTACAATATTTACAAAATAAGAAAACGTAAAATTGTATGTTATTGAAAGTAACGTATATTGTAGTTATACTTGGAATTTTTTATTCTCTTTGAAGATCTTATGTTTATGCTCTCATGGAAATTTTCCTCAACAGTCTCATGAATGTAGATGTTAGCATCCTGCATTAACGCGTTGTTTGGAAGAAGGTGTTAGTAGTGTAATCATTTTGAAGGCATCCATTTGTGAAAGAATAAAGTAAAAGGATTATCGAGTCAGGTTGAATATATATTTTTGTTTACCTATATTGAAATTTAATGTACTAAAATTTTTATTTGATATCCCTATTGTATTTATCTTGATATTTGGAAGCTACGAATTTGTTAAGTGTTGGACCAGTAGTGTAATTGTGAATATACCTAAAAGATTAATGAATCGCGTTGGAGGAACTTACATGGGCAACAATTGCATCAAAGGCATCTGCGTCTGAATGTAATGTGTTCCTATACTTTTCTTTCACCATTGACTGTCCATACACAATACAACAAGGAAAATAATACTTCTGAAAACTTCCCCAAGCCCAATAATTACCAGCTATCAAATGCTCCCAATGTTAAGAAATCTGTGTTTTTCAGTGTACTCCTCTAATGTATAGATGGTAATGTTTATACTATATTTCAGTATTAGAAATTCATTTCTAGTATGGAAGTAAAGGTGGAGAAGATATTTTTTAAATAAAGGCGACATATCAGATAATAGTTGTTTTGGAGCAAAAGGATTCAGAAGTTTAGCATGTGTTTTAAACAATTCTAAATCATTGATAGACACATCCAAAGTCGTGGTGTGGTTGATCTCCTGATCTGTGACCAATTGCGACAGGGCAATGTCTAAATGGGGATGATCATTGAAGCAGTATGTAATTTGATGAGTGTCCCTAGCAAGATGGGTTTTACCTTCGCAGCAGAAATTTTAACATCCGAATGTTGAACTTCCAATTCAGTTATCCCCGTCATTTGCTGAAATATGCAAAAATTCTATTCAAAATATGTTAAATAAAAAAAATATTTGTCCACTGTAATGCGACCATTTCAACTAGCACGTCAGTTAAAAAATTCTGTTTCAAATACACAAAATAATTTTTTAACATTTAAAACGTATGTGTATCATGTACATACCCGTGGTCGAGCACATTTTCAGTAGATGCATTAATTCTAAACAGATCTGTTATATTTTTGTAAGAAATGAGTATTTAAACGCAGGTAATGTTCATTCATTAAATAAATGGATTAGTTTTAACCTTCAGAAATTAAAGGACTATAAGTACCAAAGTATGTTTTGGAAGTACATTTCTTTTAATCCTTTGGAATTTTTTAAAATACAAAAACATATTTTGTTTTCTGAAATTTACATGTTGGAGAATGTTGTTCTTAAATGCAGTTGGGAAAACATGGCAAAGGATAGTGTTCACTCTTTGTACTAGCATGACAACCAGTTACCAAACAGTATAAGGATTGGTTACTATGTGTCTGTCATAATTACCAGTTACCAAACAGTAGAAGGATTGGTTACTATGTGCTTGTCATAATTTCATAAATGCAGATATGAATTCATATATTTAATTTTAAGTTTCTTGAAATTTATATTTTTGAATCTATTGCCATTTTAAGTTTGAATTCATCCCCAGGACCATATGGCTATGGTCTTGTTTTGTAAAAAAATTATTTGGATTTAAGTAAGGATGATATCCCTGATGCAGTTATCTTGTTATTTGCAAGTTATGCATTCATCGAAGAGGACATGTTGGATGAAATTACCTGGAAAGCAATGGCATGAGAGTATTCTTCGTCTGCATTTATTGACTCCTCCTGCTTTTCTTTCATCATTGTCTGCCCATAAAAAATAGAAAACAATTTGATACTTGAGAGAAGTCAACTAAGGCAAATAATTACTAGTTATGAAATGATTCCCTTTAACAATTACATGCATATATTTTTCAACTTTAATATACTAAATTGTAATATATTGACATATGAGGTCCATTTACTATTTGTTACCTTTATAGGAGAATTTTTTTTAAGATCTATTGATACCAAATTTAGTCTGCTGACGTGGATCAATTATTTGGAGACACGTGTCAACCAACATGGCACCTACAAATACTTTCAATGAACAACACACTACCTCCGAGGAACTTAAATTCCCCGACCAACTCATGCGTCCCAAGCAACCCATGTTCTCCGAGGAACTTCAGCATACCGAGCAACTCAAGAGATCCGAGCAACTTAGCGTGCAGAACAAGAAAATCAAAGAGACGACTGCGCATTAAATGCTCATTATTATCATACAGATGTACATGTTTACTAGATAACAACGCATTATCCTTTCATTTGTGCAGCCTCAAGGCTATAAATACATTGTAACCTCCTCATTATAAGGGGACCGAAATTTCTTGAGAAAACCATTTTTTGAGAATTCTAAGCAAATATTCAGCAATACAAAAACAGTGGACGTAGGCCATTCTCATAAGCTGAACCACTTTAAAAATCTATTGTCTAATATTTCTTTATTCATTTTTATTTGTGATTAAAATAATTAGATCAAATCTAGTTTTTTACACCAACAGATTAACGTCGTCTGTGGGAAACGACTATAATTAGCGTTTTTCACCAAAACAACTCATCATCAATGGCTGATAATCCAGAATCCAGTAATCGAAACACTGGAATTCCTCCAAACCCTTTTGTTCCCCCAAATTTCTCAGATCTGGTAGGTATAATGGCTAATTTGGCCCAAGTCCAGACGGACATGCAAGAAACCATGCGTCAACTCATACAAACTGTTCAAGGCGTAGTGTCGGCCCAATCAGGACAACGAAGTGTTCAAAGAAATACTCGTTTACCCTCTTCGCGAACTAAGAAAAAATTATTTCCAGAGTAATCTCGATCCAGACATACCGATTCCTATCGTACTGAGAGATCTAATGATCCTTCTTATCAGCCTAGACGAACTTCCTCAGTACGAGCTACAGACACTCAACAAAACGTCACTCTATCTCGAGAGAGGGCAAGCGCCCTTAAAAGGTTGAGTAAAATCTCTCCTTTTGATCGTTTGGGACCTAGGAGGAATAAATGTCCCCCTAGGATTGTGTCGAGGAACTCTCAAAAACCATCTGATTTAAGGGAAGGCTCTGCCCAATCACGACCAACTACTCGTCATGAAAGGTCCCACTAGGCAAATTCAACGCGATCAGTGGTTCGAACCAATAGGCTCGAGGAGGGAAATGATGCATGGAAGGGCTCTATTCAGAGGTTGGAATATAGATTAAGGGAAATGGATAAGGCCAAGAATCCTATACAAAGAACTTTTGTCCAAGGAACACCATTTGTACAGGCGATTGTGGATTTCCCCACACCATCAAAATTCAAAACTCCTATGGTGACACCTAAATATGATGGAAAAACTGACCCTGTCCTTCATATAGAACAATACCAAGTTGCTGCTGATATCTATGCAGTTCTAGATGAGATGAGATGCAGGACATTTTCAGGAACTCTTACCGGATCTGCTCAGATGTGGTACAATAACCTTCCTCAGGGAAAAATTATGACTTTCTTTCAACTAGCAGAACTCTTTATTAAGAATTTTTGTTTTGGATCAAAGCCAGTCAAACGAGTAGCACACTTGCTGAGTGTTAGACAAAAGACAGGTGAAAGCACCAGGGACTATATTACTCGTTTCAATAACGAGAAATTGGAAGTAATTGATTACGAGAAAACAGTAATTACTGCTCTGATGAGTGGACTGTTGCTCAATAAATTGTACTACACTTTAGCCAAAGATCCGCTCAGGACCATGGCAGAACTGATGGCAAAAGCAGCCAAAATCATGAATGCCGAGGAAGCCATGGTTGTGAAGAAGAACCCAGACACTAAGGAGACCAAGGTGGAAGATGGTAAAATAAAAAAAAATAATTAGAGGAACAATGGTGGTAACAGGCAATCGAAAGCAAAGAAAACACTCAAACAGATGAAGAAATTTGGAAATTACACTCCTTCAAAGGTATATATAAATCATATTCTGGAGGAAATCAAGAATATCGAGGAGCTAGCCTGGCCAGCGAAAATAAAGGCAGATCCAGACAGAAGAGACAAGTCCAAATATTGCGAATTCCACAAAGACCATGGTCATACGACCAAACAGTGCATAGCTCTTCAGAATGAAATTGAAGCACTCATCAGACGAGGAAAATTGGCTAAGTATGTTGATCGCCAAAATGGTGGAAAGACCAACGATCGAGGAAGAAGATCGTCTAAATCTCCTCGTCAAGCAAAAGAAGAAAAGAAAAGAAGTCATGAAGAAGATCCAGAAGATGATCAAGATGATCCCGATCTCCCCAAAAGATCAAGACAACCAGAACGTAAGGTATTTTCAATTCATTTTGGATCATTTGATTGTAATGTTATTACATGTGGGGATGTAGGAGGTGGAGACCTTACTACGGAGAGGAAAGATTACCTCAATGAGGCTCAAGCTTTCTCGTACATTCAACGAATAAATCTAGCTAAAGATGATCGCCCAAGGAAGGTAAATAAAGACAAGTTGGTCATTGGTATCTCTAAGAACGACTTAGCAGGTGTGTTATATCCTCACGATGACCCATTTGTGATCAAAATGAGAATAAAGGAAGTAATGATTTCACGAGTATTGGTGGATAATGGTAGCTTGACAGATATCATGTTCTACCCATGTTTTGATAGTTTGAATCTAAAGTTATCCCAGTTGGAGCCATATTATAGGCCCCTCCTTGGTTTTACTGGCGAGAAAGTTTTTCCACTTGGGACGATCAAGTTGGATATGCTTATAGGTACACGGCCTGCTTATCGAACAGAAAGAGTACGCTTTTTTGTAATGGATAAAAACGTCCAATCAGCTTACAATATCATCATGGGAAGAGTAGGCCTGAAGAAGTTCGAAGCAGTACCATCTACCGTACATCAATGTTTAAAATTCCCAACCAATTTTGGAGTGGGAATTATGAAAGGCGACCAAAAAGTAGCTCGAGAATGCTACTATTCATCTGCCGAGCAGGAAGAGCATGAAGAATCCAGGAAGAAGACTACTACTTATCAGGTAGATGAAATAGAAGATGCGGAGATTGAAACTTTAGACCCAAGATACGAGTCTCAACTCATTAAGGGCCAGGTCATAGAAGCTACAGAAAATATCATTCTGGACGACGAGCATCCAGAACGAATAACTCAAATCAGTGCATCACTAGATGTATCAATAAAATAAGAGCTGATAGCATTTCTAAGACGCAGAAAGCAGACTTTTGCATGGAGTCACAAAGATATGCCAGGGATAGACCCAAATTTCCTTTGTCACAAGCTCAACGTGAACAAGGAAATCAAGCCAGTGAAGCAAAAACGAAGGGTATTCAGTCCTGAGAAGAACCAAGTCATACAGGAAGAAGTAGAGAAACTGCAAAAAGCCTCTTTTATTGAGGATGTCAAATATCCTGATTGGCTAGCAAATGTGGTAATGGTGAAGAAGAAAAATAACAAATGGAGGATGTGTGTGGACTTCACTGATCTTAATAAAGCCTTCCCAAAGGATCATTTTTCTTTACCCCGAATCGATCAGCTGGTGGATACTACCTCGGGACATGAATTGTTGAGTTTTATGGATGATTATTCTGGGTACAATCAGATTAAAATGAAGCCAGAGGATAGGGAGAGTACCTCTTTTATTACCCCAATGGGAACTTATTGTTATAATGTTATGCCTTTTGGATTAAAAAATGCAGGTGCAATATATCAGCGGCTGATGAATAAGGTGTTTGTAGAGAAAATCATTCATAACATGGAGGTTTACGTTGATGATATGCTGACGAAGAGAAAGAAAGTTGCTGATCATCTAGTTGATTTAGGTCAAACCTTTGATCAACTAGAGAAATATCAAATGAAGCTGAATCCCACAAAATGCATATTCAGAGTACGAGAAGGTATATTTCTCGGATACATTATTAATCAACGAGGGATTGAGGAAAACCCTGAAAAGATGAAGGCTCTACTAGAGCTACGATCTCCAACCACGAAGAAGGAAGTGCAAAGTCTCACAGGACGAGTTGCAGCACTTAACAGATTTGTATCACGAGCAACAGATAGATGTCTCCCATTATTCAAAACACTCCGAAAAACTTTTAAGTGGAATGATGAATGTGAGGAGGCCTTTCAAGAGTTAAAAAAGTATATAGGGACACCTCCACTATTATCTAGACCAGTGATGGGAGAAAGATTATACTTATATCTGGCAGTTTCAGAAAACACAGTGAGCTTGACATTGATAAAAGTGGAAGATGGAGTACAAAAACCAGTCTATTACACCAGCAAAGCTTTTCGAGGAGCAGAAATCAGATATCCAAGGCTGGAGAAATTGGCACTAGCACTAATTGAAGCAAGCAGAAGAATGAGGCCATACTTCCAAGCCCATACTATAGTGGTGTACACCGACATGCCATTAAGGCAAGCTCTGCATAAGCCGAAAAAATCAGGAAGATTGATGTACTGGGCAGTGGAGCTCGGTGAATATGATATAATTTATGAGCCTAGGTCGTCTCTCAAAGGGCAGGCAGTAGCGGACTTTATCGCAGAGTTTACTCAATAAAATGCCTTCGAAGAACAGGATTTGAATATTGATCAACCTGTGGAAGTTACAGGATCATCAAATGCAAACCCCGACCAACTTACGTCGGTAGGCAAGCAGCAAGAAAGGCCACTCGAGCAGGAAAAGATGACTGACGAGCAGCGAGAAGTACTAGAGGAGGAAAAAAGGAAGTACCAGTTATTCCACCGAAGAACTCTCTCTAATCAAAATTTTGATGATAAGTTACCCATATGGAATTTGTATGTGGATGGCTCTTCGTTCACTGCGGGCAGTGGAGCAGGGATTGTTTTGAAAAGTCCGAATGAGATTGATGTGGAGTACGCTCTGCTCTTTCAATTTAAAGCTTCTAATTATGAGGCCGAATATGAAGCAATGATCATGGGACTAAACTTTGCGAAAACCATGAAGGCAGAGCAAGTCGTTGTGTATAGTGACTCTCAGTTAATTATAAATCAAATTTTGGGGGTGTATGCAGCAAAAGGAGAATTAATGATCAATTATCATGCCAAAGCAATGGAGGTTGTATCAAGTCTTACTGTAGTTCAGTTGATTAGGATACCAAGATTAGAGAACGCAAGAGCAGACGCACTAGCTCGATTGGGAATCAGCCACTCACACCGAGCTACGAAGAACCACCCCAATAGAAATCCTAGTTGGTCGGAGCATAGACGAAGATCTAATGATGAATTTCATTGCCCTAGACTTAGGACCATCTTGGATGGATCCCATCAAGGCCTATATTAAAGATGGGACTTTACCAACTGATAAACTCGCTGCCAAGAAACTAAAGTTTAAAGCTGCTCATTATGTATTGACCGGTGGTATTTTGTACAGACGAGGAGTTCTAGAAGGGCTACAAAGATGTGTCCATCCCTCTGAAGTGAAAGATTTGATCGAAGAGGTTCATGAAGGGTTTCGTGGAGCCCATGTAGCTGGTCGGACGCTCTTACAAAGAATAACCACGCAAGGGTACTACTGGCCGATGATGAGAGTTGATTGCGCATCTTATGCTAAGAAGTGCGACAAATGCCAACGTTTTCCGTCCATCCAAAGAAATCCTCAGGCATTTTTAACACCCATAACGTCCCCTTGGCCATTTGCCATGTGGGGGATAGACTTGGTCGGGCCACTCCCAACGACCAGGGGAAGATTCAAATACCTTGTGGTTGCTGTAGATTATTTTACAAAATGGGTGGAAGCTGAGCCCCTTATTGATATGACATACGACAAAGTCTATCAATTCATTTGGAAAAACATTACTTACAGATATGGTCTCCCACATGCATTCATTACTGACCATGAAACCCAGTTTGACAACGAGGAGTTTGCTGCATACTGTCATCAATCCAATGTACGGAAAACTCATTCTGCACCAGGTCACCCCCAGAGAAATGGACAAACTGAGGTGACAAATAGAACACTACTAAATGGATTGAAGAAACGACTAGATAGTGCAAAAGCAAATTGGATTAATGAACTACACTCTGTGTTGTGGACTTATCGCACCACACCGCGAACAGCAACTGGAGAGTCCCCATACATGCTGGCATTTGGGAGTGAGGTTGTCATACCTGCTGAATTGGGTCTACCTACGCATAAAGTACTAAATTTCAACTCTCCTGTTAGTGACTTGATGAGAAGATTAGACCTAGATATGCTCAAAGAAGTTAGGGAAGAATCAGCAATCAGGAATACAGTATATCAACAACGAACAGCTTTGTTCTATAACAAAAGAGTGAAGAAGTGTGATTTGAAGGAAGGGGATTATGTGCTGAAGAAAGTGATCCAAAAGCACAACAAACTGGAAGCCAACTGGCACGGACCCTATAGATTAGCATAAGTTGTTCGCCCAGGGACATACAGGATTGAAACCTTGGAAGGAGAAAAATTCAATAATGCATGGAATGCAGAGCATCTGCGCAAGTATTATCAATGATTGTAGTTCATATGTAATGCAGTTTCTTCAATATAAATAAAGTGATGCTTCATCCAGTTTCTTTCTTTGATTGAAATTTTTTCGGAATATCAGTGCTACACACTACACATCAAATTCAGAGCAACCACCAACTCTGATTGGTCAGAAACTTATTTACCACCAACTCCAATTGGTCGGAAAGCATTTACCACCAACTCCGATTGGTCGGAAAGCATTTACCACCAACTCCGATTGGTCAGAAACTTATTTACCACCAACTTCGGTTAGTCGGAAAGCATTTACCACCAACTCTGGTTGGTCAGAAACTTATTTACCACCAACTCCGGTTGGTCGGAAAGCATTTACCACCAACTCCGGTTGGTCGGAAAGCATTTACCACCAACTCCGGTTGGTCGGAAACTTATTTACCACCAACTCCGGTTGGTCAAAAAGCATTTACCACCAACTCCAGTTGGTCGAAAACTTATTTACCACCAACTCCAGTTTGTCGAAAACTTATTTACCACCAACTCCGATTGGTCGGAAACTTATTTACCATCAACTCCGGTTGGTCAGAAAGCATTTACCACTAACTCCGGTTGGTTAGAAACTTATTTACCACCAACTCCGGTTGGTCGGAAAGTATTTACCACCAACTCCGGTTGGTCCGAAACTTATTTACCAACAACTCCGGTTGGTCGGAAACTTATTTACCACTAACTTCAGTTGATCGAAAAGCATTTACCACCAACTCCGATTGGTCGGAAACTTATTTACCACCAACTCCGGTTGGTCGGAAAGCAATTAACTCAAATTAAACAAAAAATGGGATAAGTATTATATACACACATATATTTATCAATCATAAAGAAAGAACGTTCTACAAATTATTTAGAAGACAATGAAATGGCAAAAAAATTTATTCATTCAAATCAAATAGAATTACACATGATGTGAAAAATATACTTCATTACAATAAAAATCCTATTCTATCGGTTTTTCCCTTCTGCCTTTGAAACAGGTTCTACTCCAGCAGGAGGGTCATTTAAAGCATAAGGAGAATTTATAAAATTTACATCTCTCAGCATTCTAACATTCATCATAGAGGGCTGATCAAGCAAATGCTCTGGGCGATATATATCAACGTTAGATTGAAGACTGTAGTCGTCAAGATATTTGGAGATTAAGCATCAAGGAATTGCCCGAGCAGGTATCCAACTAAAATCAAGCTTAAAAGGAGGCACGAGCAAGTCGAGCACTCCAGGCTCATAATAATCCCATTAGTAGTGTCCCTGCTCCAATTTTAGCACACAAATAGCATTCAACCATCCCTGCTTGTACCCCTCATTATTCGACTGTTGGATCCGATCATCAAGATGGTAAAGGGCTTCATTATACCCAGCCATCCAAAATTCTCTGGGTTGTTTGTGGAATTGGTAAGTTAACCTCTCCAGTTGCTCGTAGAGATTCTTCACCAGGATTTCCTTATTTTCCAAGGCAGATCTACGGGTAGTAAGTTGTTCACTGAGATTCAAAATTTTCTTAGACATTTCTGCTAAAGCTTGATTTTTTACCATCAATTGAACTGCCTGATTCTCCAAGGCAGATTGAGTCCTCGCTTCTTCAATAGAAACCCGACCAGCCCTTGCTCATCCCCGAGAAGAAGATCTTGCTCGTCCACGAGTAGAACTGGAGGGTCCGGACCTTTTTAAAGTTTCCAACTCATCTCTTAAGTTGGCATTTTCTACCTCTAAGAAAGAGAAACCTTAATCATTAACAGGAACCAGGGCTCCCGAGGAAGATGCGACAGACTTGAGTTGTTTAATCTCTTCTTGCAATACAATGTTTTCCTGCTCCAATAACTTAGAAATATGCTTGTGCTCTTCAACCTCAAGATTCAGAACTCTCTCTTTCTTCTCATAAGCAGAGATGAATTTATCATATCCTTTTTCAGCACTCAATTGCTGAAATTTCTTTTCGTACCCTTGATGCAGAAATGTTGAGGATTCCTTGTACTGCTGTTGGAGTTCCTCGATCGTTCCTTGGAGATCTTCAATAATCTCATAATAAGCCACATTATTGGCAACAGCGCGGTCGAGCAAGCACTTCAGATATTGATAAGCTCCAACTGCTCGTTCAGAAGCATCTAAACCCAAGATATCAATGATTTGAGTCTCATCAAGATCTGCATGACCCGCTTTAAAATAGTCATTGCATTTCTTCATTAATTCTGTGTCATGAGCTGATAAGAGCTCCATCCTGGACATAAACTAGCAAAGATAAATATAAAGAATCAATAAGGATGCAGACAGAGCAAGTAAGGGAGAAATTCTAGATGAACAACCAAAGTTCGAATTTTATTTCATCATAAGAAAAAATACAAAGTCTGAGATTACATTCAATATAACAACAAAATAAAAATTCGAGCAATGTTACACCTTCTCTTTGTTCCCTATGACTTCCTTAGGAGGTTTGGGTGAATGGGTTGGTTTCTCGAAAGACAATGATAGCTGCTCGGCGGAAGTACTGGTTGGTTGGAGTTGCTCGGTAAGTTGAACAACTGGAATAACAGGAACCTGATCTCCAATCATCATGGAAGACTCATCTGAGGCAGCTTCGTCCTCTTCTTCTTCTCCAGGAGAGGGAGGAGGGCCATGAGTGTGTCGCTAGAATAACTCAGAATTCTCAGCAACTTTCAGCTCTTGCAAGGCTGCGACCCATCCGTCCCTAAAATATTTAAGGCTGACATACTCCATTTGAGAAGACATGGCAGCCAGGCCTTTGTTCCAGCCTTTATCCCAACCAGCACTGAAAGAATTTTTAACTGCTTTCTTCCTCTTTGCCTTATCCGAGGATGTCCTTTCCTTAAGGAGCTCCTTGACAGCCTTCAATTTATCCTCCACCTCCTTTTTCTGTCGCTCAACATCTTGAAGAGAAACAACTCTTCTTCTCTTCATTAGGTTAGTGATGGGAACAATTGATTTAGAGGAAGAACCTTCCACACTAGTCTCAGCAACTGGTACTTGGTCAAGATTAACTACCACTAGACAAGGATGAGCAGTGAAAGACGAAGTATAACTCTTGTACTGCAATAAATAAGAGGCAGATCTAATATGTTCCTCGGCAACAGATTGGTGAAAATCCCATATAAGTTTCAAATGCTTTAAATTAACGTCAGCTTCTTTTGGAGGTTTTCTTTTACTGTCAACTGTAACAAAATAAAAATAAATGTCAGTGATACATTTTATCAAACACCAAGAAAATAATATTTCAAAAAATAAAAACAACCTATTCCATTGCCATAAGGGGGACACCTGGGACCCTGATATACATTATCTCCATTTAATGGAGCATGTTGCCAATTTTTCATAACAACCCCATGCTGAAAGTAATCCCTATTGGTGTCTGGAAGATTGACAACTAAAGCCCTATTCAAAAACCTAGTTTTTAAATAGAATGTGGAATCACAGACAACCCATCTATAGCAGTACATAATCTCTGGAATCCTAAACGGGTTCCACGGAGTTGGTTCAATCTATGAACACCATTAACTATCCTCCAGGTATTTGGAGCTATTTTTGCAGGTACAACATCAAATTATTGGCAGAACTCCAAACATAGGGGGTTTGGTAGAAAAGAAAAAACACATTCGACCACAAAAAGATTTGGGAACCAATGACCCTCAACCAAAGAAAAATAATCAGAAGGTTCAGAAAGCTCCTCCAAAATGACCCACGAAGGGATTGAAAATTCAGACCGAAATTTGTCCAACGACTCAACAAGATAAACCATGATGAACAAAGAAAATAAAAGAAAGGGAAGAAAATCTTACAGAGAAAAAGAGATCAGGTGACAATGAACGACGGAAAGAACGAAGGCACGAGACAGAGAGAAAATGAAGAACTCAAAGATACAGATTTGAAAAAAGTGAAAGACGATAGGATTTCTGCCGCGCTCAAATACTTTACCTCGGGAATAAAGAAAAGCAATGATTACAAGGGAGGACGTTTGCGTATCCGGCGGCTAAAAGAAGAAAAGGGGCACAAATATCGAAACGATCATGAAAATTCAAAATACTTTAAAAGTCTGATATTATGCACTCAAAAAGGAGTTATATACAACGAAAGTTCGCTTAAATTCTATAAAAACCGAAAATCTAAGGAGCAAAATGTTCCACACTCTGCTTCAACTTCAAATGTGAAACATTAGGGGCTTCTGTTGATACCAAATTTAGTTTGTCGACGTGGATTAATTATTTGGAGACACGTCTCAACCTACATGGCACCTACAAACACTTTTAATGAACAACACACTACCTCCGAGGAATTTAAACTCCCCGACCAACTCATGCGTCCCGAGCAACTCATGTTCTCCGAGGAACTTCAGCGTACCGAGCAACTCAAGCGATCCGAGCAACTCAGGCGGCCCGAGAAACTTAGCGTGCAGAACAAGAAAATCAAAGAGATGACTGCGCATTAAATGCTCATTACTATCGTACAGATGTACATGTTTACTAGATAACAGTGCATTGTCCTTTCATTTATGCAGCCTCAAGGCTATAAATACATTGTAACCTCCTCATTATAAGGGGACCGGAATTTCTTGAGAAAATCATTTATCAAGAATTCCAAGCAAACAGTCAGCAATACAAAAACAGTGGACGTAGGCCATTCTCATAAGGCTGAACCACTTTAAAAATCTATTGTCTAATATTTCTTTATTCATTTTTATCTATGATTAAAATAATTAGATCAAATCTAATTTTTTACATCAACAAGATGTAACACCACAAAATCTTACGTCATAATTTTTGTAGTTGTGTAGTTCTGCCACTCAAGGGCCAAGTTGTGGAATGTGAGTTTTAGTTGGAAGATATGCGTAGTCCCAATCAAGTTTGTCAATTGACTTGGTATGCTCCTTTGGTTGGCCTGTTTGTGTAAATTTTGTCAATTGATATTGATATTTTTATGTAACTTTTAATTTTCGTTTGTATGTTATTCATTGTCTTGTTGAGTAGAACGAATGAAGTGTACTAACTACTTCAATTGGAGTCAGAGGAAGCGATTCGACAACTCTGTTGAATAGGACGAATGAATTGTACGCCAAACTATTCTTGACACGTGATTGTAATTTGTACCTGTATCAAAAAAAAATATCGGTTTTAGTAATCGGATTCCATGTGTACGTATAAATGTAAAATTTTTAAAATTTAATTATTTAATTTTATTATATTTAATTCATATTATTTTTCAAATTAGTTATATGCTGATCATTGTACCTTGGTTTTGGATATTTAATATCCGTGTTGGAAGTTTGGCACCAATTTTGATTTCCAACCCCTTGAACCTTTTTGCTGCACGAATTGTAGTACCAAACCCGTTCATTTTCGATATCTGATACGGTTGCCTTGATGCAAATCCATTTAATCTGTTAATAATAAAATAATTAATACTAATTATGAAGTCTGTTATGAATATATTTTTTCATATTAAAATTTATGTTTCACCTCATCTCTTGATGTTTAATGTAATTCCAATAAATCAGCGACGTTGGAGATATCTGTCGATATCTGTCTCCCACTTATTGAATTTGTATGAATGTCCGCGGTATAGGTAATATTATGCGTCACTCCAGATATCCTAATGATATATGTTATATTAAATATTTCCATCATAGAACTTTAATTGAATAAAATTATAATAGGAGACTACATACATCGCCTTGAATTGATTTACTTCTTCGCAGGCAATATTATTGTAAACTCTGGTAGCGCTTGTTGTTGAGAGTGATGGTGGCCTATACAACATAATATTGGTAATTTTTTTAACAGTCGTGACACTCTGGGAGACGGATTATATACATCAATTATATCTATGATAGCATAGATTGCATTAGACTTCAAAAGCATTTCACGTTCATTCTTAGTTATTTTCCAATCTTCTTTATGGTGTGATTTACATTGGCGAGTTTCAAATTCAAATTTAGTGAGAATCACAAATAAATGTCAACTTTTGTATAAATAAAAATCTTTTTTAATAAAGAAAGGTGATTTCTTATAAATAAAAAACTGAATTTTCATTTGATAGAGGCATGTTTTTTAATAACTTTTTATAAAAAAAAATAGATTATTTTTTTCGAAAAAAGTACAAAACTCAAAACTGGCTATTTTTATAAATAAAAGACTTTTTTATCAAATCTTTTTTTGTAAAAATAGCTTATTTATTTATAAAAATAAAAGCTTAGTTATAATTGTTTTGTAAATAAGTTGTTTCCCAAATAAATAAGATCTTATAAATAAATAATTTTTTTTGAAAATAAACGCATCTTTTTTATAAATAAGTTATTTTTTATAAATATTTATAACTGTTTATAACTATGCTGTCTTTTTTTATAAATAAATGCTGACATTTTTTTATCAATGATGTCTTTTTATAGAAAGTGTCTTTTTCATAAAAACTATCTATAAAAAAGAGAGGTTGTTTTGTTAAAATAAAATTATAAAAAGACCAACACATCCATCCAAAACCACCTAACCGTAAATATTCTTTTGAAAGGGACATATACCAAATAGTCCCTCGGACATTTTTTAATATCCATTTAGTCCAAACTTTTTTATTTTGCCTCAAAAAATCCTTTGCCACATATTTTGGATAGGGAGTGCCGCTGGCGCGGACCTCTAAAAATAAGAGGATATTGAGTGCTTGAGGGACTAAATGGGTTAAACTAAAAATATGTGTCCTTTTTAAAAAATAACAAATTTTTTAATAAGAAATAACAAAAAAGAGGATGATAATAAATTTGATAATAACCACCTAACCGTAAATATTCTTTTGAAACAACTCTAGTTGTTGTATGTATAATAAGAAATAACAAAAAAGAGGATGATAATAAATTTGATAGTAAAAGCAAGGAAAACAAATTAGCCGATGCCATATGTTAAGAAAATTTGAACAATTTTGATGACAATTTAAGGAAAAAGGACAATTATGTGGCCTTTACTCTAGCAGATCATAGTATATCTAAAGCACTTTTTGCAGCAACTTCGGTTAATAATAGTAAGCACATATGAAAAGTTACTGGAACGGCTATAAATATATTAGATCTAATAAAGAAAGGGTACAGCTATCCCCGCTCCACTCAACTCCTCCAGCGCTCCAATTTTTTTTTAAAAGACAAAACTAACCTTTATGCTTAAAAAAAGGAAACACTCCATATTTCTCCAACAATAAAAACAAAACTGCTAACAAAATTTTTAAACTCATACTATTATGGATCTTTCTCTAACATAATATATATATATATATATATTAAAATGAATAATTAAAAATTCTTTTTTAGCCAAATAATAATTAAAAATTCTTTTTTAACCAAATAAGAATATCACCAAATTAAAATATGAAATGACACGTTTTTTTAACTTGACACAAATATGATCCAAGTAAAAACGACACAACATAATTTTTTTTATCAAATGCAAACATGACCAAATGAAAATTGGATACAACACGAAATTACTTTTTAACCGAACGCGGACACAATCCAAATAAAAGAGACATGACATGACATGACACGAAATATTTTTTTAATTTATTTACAAAAACAGAATCATGATCGAATAAAAGAAAATGATTTCGTTTTGTGTGGCATTTTAATATGGTCGTGTTTCTGTTTTTGTAATAAAAAAAGATTTTATAACCGGACCAAATTAAAATCATGTTGTGAAATCTTTGTTTTTTACTAAAATAGAAACACGGCCAAGCCGAATTAAAGTGTTACACAATACGAAATCTTTTTTTTTTACAAAAACAGAAACACGGCCAAATTATTATTTTTTTACTTCGATCGTGTTTGTGTTTGTGTTTTGTAAAAAAATCGTGTTTATATTCGATAAAAAAAATTATTGTTTGTGTTTGGAAAAAAATCATGTAATGGAATTACTTATGGGTGTGTTTGTATATTCCTTATATACGGATTCTGCACCCTTAGCAGGTTATTTATAAAAAAAAAGTACTTTTCATAACTATTTTAAAAGACATTTTAGTTGTTTAAAAAATTTGTTATC
Organism: Sambucus nigra; assembly: GCA_949130495.1. Lineage (NCBI taxonomy): Eukaryota > Viridiplantae > Streptophyta > Magnoliopsida > Dipsacales > Adoxaceae > Sambucus > Sambucus nigra. Next base: position 511,610,295 of record OX422217.1, on the reverse strand, counting down.
TGTTTTTTTAAATAAAAAACGTTTTAAAAAATAGTTCTTGATTATTCTTTGTTGAGTGTCATACTTTCAACCACTATTTCATTTAATAAAAAAATCAACTATTTTATAATAAAAAATGTTTTAATTGAATTATAAAATAGTTAAAAATACATGCATTTTTTTATTTGTTAAAAATGTTTAAATTTTTTTTTATAAATAACATACCGTCATTATGAACATTTCGTAAATATCATAGTTACAAAAAATGTGAATTCCAAAGTCATTATGAACATTTCGTAAATAAAAACTCTTATTTTGTGTTGTGTCTCTTTTACTTGCCATATGTGTTTGGTAAAAAAAAATTAAGATTTCGTAATGTGTTGCATTTTAATTTGGTTGTGTTTGTATTTTTGTCAAAAAACAAAATAAGATTCCGTGTCATGCGAGGTGGATTTTACTTGGACAGAATACGAGTAAAATCGACCTGCCACGAAATCTTTTTTTTTTACAATAACACAAACACAACCATAACCAAATTAAAATGGCGCACAATAAGAAATCTTATTTATTTTTTTTACCAAAGACAAATACGGCCAAGTAAAAGTGACACAACACAATTTTTTTTTTCTAAAAACAAATACGACCCAATTAAAGTACGGTAAGACACAAAACGTTTTTTAACCTAATACGAACACGATCCAAGTAAAGCGACACGACACTCACAATTTTATAAGTCAATTTTTATTTTATTTTCATCAACATAAAAATAAAGATATATGTACAACATAAAAATTATTTAGTGTAGTTGATTTATAATACCTATTAATTTTGGTATGTTTTAGTGTTAATTGAAATGAATAAATAAAAACAAATATGGACTCAATATTTGTTTTGTCATTATTATTTGGGGATAAAACACAGTTTTTTATCCGAGAATAATAATCAAAGCCATTTTTATTTTTATTTTATCCCAATCATTTTTACTTTTTTAACAGAAAAACAGTGACAATCCGAAAGTAGTATTTCTTTTTATACCAATTTTCTATTAAAAACTATTTCTTAAATATTTTTAATAGAGAAGTAAGATAAATGTCATGTTCCTTCCTATATTTGGATTTTTAGGACGAAACTTTTCATGTTTATAAATCTAGTCCCTGTGGTACAATAGCATTTACTTGTGTGGTCCCTTTAGAGTTAGGAGAACATTTTTTTGGTCCGCGCCAGCGACACTATTTTTCATGATGTTTTTAGTACAGGGACTAAATTTATAAAATTATGCGGAGTGTCCTATTTTTATACATTTTGAGAATTATGAATACCTTTTCCCAAAATTCCATTTAATAGAAAAATGATAAACATTCGCAAAACATTTTTTATTTTATTTACAGTTATTTCTATTAAAGCAAAGAAAAAACGGTAAAAATACTTACTCTCGGATATTTTTAACACTCTTCTTTCATTTTCTTTATTATTTGGTGTACATTTTAGAGGTTTTAACTTTTATTCAAAAAAAAATTAATTCTTCAACTTTGAAAAAAAAAACAGTTTAAAACTGTTTTAAAAGTTAAAAAAAAAACAGATTTATTTTTTTTCTAAAATAATGTAAGAAGTCTTTTGTTTTTGATAAAGTTTTATTAATTTTGTTTTACTTTTAGATGTTACTAGGAGTTTGCAAGTGTTAAAGGGTGTTTTTGTCATATTAGAACATTTTGGAGTGTTTTAGGAATGGTTTGGAGCGTAAATAGCTATACCCTAAAGAAAATGGTCAATTATTAAATAGTCCCTATTATAAATATATATTTTTTAAAAAGGACACATATTTTTAGTTTAATCCATTTAGTCCCTCAAGCACTCAATATCCTCTTATTTTTAGAGGTCCGCGTCAGCGGCACTCCCTATCCAAAATATGTGGCAAAGGACTTTTTGAGACAAAATAAAAAAGTTTGGACTAAATGGGTATTAAAAAATGTCCGAGGGACTATTTGGTATATGTCCCTAAAGAAAAAGGTTAGTGAGTTTGTGGTTGAAGTAGAGGGAAAAAAATTCATAACAAACAAACAAAATGAAGGAACCCAAAACTTGAATAAATGATAGGAAATAATCGTAAATCTTATTGTTCCTCGCCAAGCTTACGTACAAATCAGTACATTTATGAACTGATACTCACCAAGGAGATATGGGAAGTAACTTACAGACGCAAATTACCCAGCAGAAATCTGCAAAGATAATCCAGAGGCAGCCTTAAGGAAAATATAACGTCTAAATAAAAGCCAAAACCTTTTCGTGTAAAGGGGTATATAAAGAAGAAAAGAGCCTATAATATGATATGTAAGAACTGGGGCCTCTAACATTTTCTTTTAACTTATTAATGTGTGATCCGAACTTGGCACAGGTATAAGGTCAAGGAAAAAAACTCAACTTTAATGACAATTCAAGAAGAACAACACTACATGGACACACCATATATACCCACAAGCCATACCCGCCGGATAGGACAAAAAGGGTTAGAGGTTGAAGTGTTTTTTTTTTTTGTTGTTAACTTGGGTTTATATTTTTTTGTTTTAATTTTGAAAATGTTTTTTTTCCAAAATTAAAAAATAAAGGTTAAAACCTCTCAAATGTACCCAAATAATTTTTTATTAAAGATTTTTTTTTAAATGAGTTTAAAAATAAGGCGTGGCGTTAACGCGTACTTTTAAAAATAAGAGAATATTTGGTAAATTAGTGTTTGAGGGACTAAATGAGTTGAACATTCAGTATTTTTATTTTATCAAAAACAATATCTTTAGTATTTGTTTGTCAAAAAGAAAATATTTAAGTACTCAAAATGTTTAGTAAAACCGTGAAAATATTATTTTTGTCAAAAAACATTAATATTTTTATTTTTGAAAATTAAGCACTCAAAATGTTATTAATTGAAAAAAACATTGAATTTTTTTTGGCACAAACACTACAAAATATTATTTTTAGCAAAAAAATAATGATTTTTTTTACTTTTTGAAATAAAAAAGAAAAATATTATTTTTAGCAAAAAAAAACACTTAGTACTTTTATTTTTGACAAACAAACACTAAAGTTATTATTTTTGATAAAAAAATATTGAATTTATTTCTGATTAAAACACAACACGATATTATTTTTGCTTTTTTTATATAGCACGATCTAATTAAAACACAACACGATACGAATGAAATAAAGTTTTTTAAACTAATGTAGAAATAAATTCTTGGAAAGTTTTGCGTGTCGTGTTACTTTTTTTTTACGTCGTGTTTATGTTACATCGGCATCCCATGCCACCTCAAATCAGAGCTCTGATGAAGGTTGTTGTAGCTCCGATAAAGGGGGTGGGGATTGGACGCCGCTGGCGCGGAGCGTTAAAAATAAGATAATATCAGGAAAAAGAGGTTTGAATATATATATATATATATATATATATATATATATATATATATATATATATATATATATACTGTTTTATATGAACACAGTAAATGTTAATGCTTGTGAAAATATTAATAATATAAACCTAACTCAATGCCACCCCTACTCACCCCAAATCGGAGCTTCGGTGGATCCAAACCCCATTTATCTAATATTCTCTTAATTTCAGAGGTCCGCACCAGCGGCACCCTATGCCACTACTACCAACCCAAATTATAGCTCTGATGAAAGTCGTTGAAGCTCCGACAACGAGGGTGGGTAGTAGTGGGGATTGAATGTCACTAGCGTAAACATTTAAAAATATGGTAATTTTGAAAAAAAAAATAGTGGTTTGGATCTACCTTCTCTCTCTCTCTCTCTCTCTCTCTCTCTCTCTCTATATATATATATATATATATATATATATATATATATATATATATATATTATGTAATATTATGTAATATTAACTCTGTAAATGTTACTGTTTGTGAAAATCTTATATATATAAAACTATTTCATAAATATATTATCACAGTAAATGCTATTGTTTGTAAAAATGTCACAGATATAAAACTATTTCATTTTCTGGTGTATACAATAAAGTTTAATATCTATGACATTTTTACAAATTATATATATATATCCAATATGCTCCTATTTTTAAAGTTTTGTGCCACCCCTATTCACCCCAAATTGGCGCTCCAAATGATCCCGATCCCATTTATCCAATCTTATTTTCAAAGGTCCGCGCCAGCGGCACCCCATGATACTCCGGTGGATCCAAAGCCCATTTATTCAAAAGTCTCTTATTTTCAAAGGTCCGCGCCAGCGGCACCACATGCCACCCTTACCCACCCCATATCGGAGCTCTGACGAAGGTCGTTGAAGCTCCAACAATGGTGGTAAGGATTGGATGCCGTTAGGGCGAACCTTTAAATATAAGGTATTTTTGAAAAAAGAGGGTTTGGATCCACCGGATGTGTGTATATATATATATATATATATATATATATATATATATATATATATATATACTGTGTAGTATTACCACAGAAAATGTTACTGTCTATTTGTGAAATGTCACATGTATAAAACTATTCCATATTCTATTGCATACAGTAAAGTTTACTGTTTGTGTAAAAAAATTTCTTTGGAATTTTATAGTCTTCATGGATCTTGTTTGATAGATCTTGTCGAGCAGATTTCAAAAATAGTAATTTTGCGAAAAACAGATTTGTGAATCAAAAGTTATGATCATTTAAAGATTAAAAAAAATGTCCAACCACTTATGTAACTTCCTCAAGGAAGTTACGGATGGTTGGTTTTAAAAGGGTAAAATTGTGAAAAAATTTCCTAAAAAGTTGGAATAGGACCTATGGGATTATTAAAAAGTTAATAGGACTTATAAGCTTGTTGACCCGATGAATGGGACCTAGATATAATTACCCCTTGACTTCTCAACATTCTTATAGGTCTTATTTCAATTTTTTAGGAAATTTTTTCACAATTTTACCCTTTTATAACTAATCATTCGTAACTTCCTTTAGGAAGTTACATAAGCGGTTGGATTTCTTTTATTAATCTTTAAATGATCATAACTTTTGATTCACAAATCCGTTTTTCGCAAAATTACTATTTTTGAAATCTGCTCGACGAGATCTATCAAACAAGATCCATGAAAGCTATAAAATTGCAAAGAAAAAAATTTACACAAACAGTAAACTTTACTGTATGCACTAAAATATGAAATAGTTTTATATATGTGACATTTTCACAAACAGACAGTAACATTTACTGTGGTAATACTACACAGTGTATATATATATATATCCCGTGGATCCAAACCCTCTTTTTTCAAAAATACATTATATTTAAAGGTTCGCGCTAACGGCATCCAATCCTTACCACCATTGTTGGAGCTTCAACGACCTTCGCCAGAGCTCCGATTTGGGGTGGGTAAGGATGGCATGTGGTGCCGCTGGCGCGGACTTTTGAATAAATGAGTTTTGGATCAACCAGAGTGTTATGGGGTATCGCTGGCGCGGACCGTTGAAAATAAGATTGAATAAATGGGATCTGGATCGTATTGAGAGCCGGTTTGGGGTGAGTAGGGGTAGCATTAGGTGCCGGTTGCGCAAAGCTTTAAAAATAGGCGCATATTGGATATATATATATATAATGTGATAACACAGTAAATGCTATTGTTTGTAAAAATGTCATAGATATTAAACTTTATTATATACACCAGAAAATGAAATAGTTTTATATCTGTGACATTTTCGCAAACAATAACACTTACTGTGTTAATATATTTATGAACAAGTTCTATATACATAACATATTCACAAACAGTAACATTTACTGAGTTAATATTACACAATATATATATAGCCACTACACCAAAACAGTTCAATTGTAATGGGCAAAAACCGTTACAAAAAATATTTGTAACGGATTAAATCCGTTAGAAAATTGGCGTTATTTATTTTACTAACATATTTTGTAACGGATAAAATCCGTTGCAAAATTAATATTTGTAACGGACGAAAACCGTTACAATTTATTTTGTAACGGATTTAGCATTGGTACATATCCCATAGATTAGTAACGGATTTACTGAATTGTAATGGTGTTTATCTGTTACAAATATAGATTTTGTAACGGATGCAAACCATTACAAAATACATTGTAACGGACTGAGAGTGTCATATATTTGCAACAGATGTTTTGATTTGTAACGGTTAAAGTTCGTTAGCAATATTGTTATGTTTTTAAAAATATATTAATTTATCATTAAATAAATAGATATTAATACACTAGTTAAACTCGTTCTCAACAAATGGCAATGAAAATTCAATGCCCACAAATTTCACTCAAAACATAATTCCAAAACATACATGACAAAATGAATGACACTACATTTTGGTGATATTAAACCGATCTAAAATTATATTTCATTCATAACCATTAAAATTCCCAAAAGAAAATGTGGTACGAGACAAATCATCTAACTTTTAACCATAAACTTGAAATGAAATCTATCATCATTGAAGTTCTAAACATATTATTCCCCCAAAAGTAGTCTTCATTATATTCCTTGCAAAAGTAGACTTCATTCTCCCAAGCGTAGTCTTCATATTTCCTAATAAGAACCTGTTGAACAAACTCCACATTAGTAAATGTGCAAGTATAAATGAGTAAATAACATAATTTACTAATACATTTTTGTGACATTAGCGAGCATGTAATATTATTGGGGATTCATCGATACACAACAAACGATCATAGTTACTTTGGTATCTCTTGATGAGTTAGTACCTAAATCTTGGTTGTTAGGCTATTGTTTTCAGTTTTCGCATCCGCCCCTAACGCCCATTTTTAACCCCCCCCCCCCCCCCCACACACACAAACAAAAATAAAAAAATAAAAAAAATGCATATACTAGTCAATTAGGTCAACCGAGAGTTCGATGAAGACGCCTTTAGTTTAGACAAGTTGACTTGGTATCACTTAATGCGTTTCTACCTAAATCTACGCCTTTAGGTTACTGTTTCAAGTTTTCGCCCCCAACACCCATTTTTAACACCAAAATGAAGCTTATCTAGTCAATTAGTTCAACCAAGAGTTCAATGAAGATGTGTTTAGTCTAGACAAGTTATTTTAGTATATCTTAATGTGTTTGTACCCACTTCTAGGCTGCTAGGTTGATATCTTTAGTTTTCGCCCCCTAACGCCCATTTTAACCCCAAAAAAGTATGTACTAGTCAGTTAGGCCAACCTGATATTCCGATGAGGATGAAGTTAGTTTAAACAAGTTACTTTGGTATTGCCGGATGTGTTTATACCTAAATCAAGGCTGCTTGGTTGTTATTTCAATGTTCTCCCCCGCCAACGCCATTTTTAACCCCAAAAAGAAGCGTATACTAGTCAATTTGGGCAACAGAGACCCGATGGGGACACTGTTAGTTTAAACAAGTTACTTTGGTATCATTTGATCTGCATGCTTAAGTTAAAATTAATTTAATGATGATTAGTTGTAAATGGGAGAGATAGAGACTTACAATTGGGTATGGTAAGCTTGAGAGTATGGGAAACAAATATCCATATAGAGTTCATTATCCAAAAACCATACACTCATCAACATTCTCAACAAGCCGATTCACGGACAAAACACACATTGTACGGCTCACAATCGTATTCATCACCTTAGGCAACGGAAGCACCGATAAAGTTAACATCATCTGATCTGAATACACCTTCCTTATCTTTGATATAATAGCACCCGCATCCCAGACCTCGTCCCTCCCCCCAACGCAAGTGACACCTGAAACAATACAAAACCAAATACACATTACAAATTAGTCCTTCTACACTGACACACAAAATCGACACATTTGGTGCGACACACTGACATATCGCACTCGTATTGGCTCATAACTAGGATTCACACGGTTCCACCAATAATGGAGCTCAGGGCACAAGGCAAGGCACAAGGCAATGCAGGTGATACACGTCCGTGTGTCACACCAAAATGTGTCAATTTTATGCTTCGGTCTAGAATTATCCATAACAAATCATTAAAATAAACAAACAAACCCACTATTTGTTTTAAGAGCATCGAATACGTACCAGATTAGTAATTAACGGTACAATAGCTTTAGGGTAAATTTAGTAAAACTGAGAATAAAACATAAAAGCATTGTGGGCAATGGTGCAAATTTATGTAGCACAAGTAAAAGTCGAAAGAGAAAATAAATCTTACGTCTCAGTTGATACTTGTGATATAAGACTTTTGACTTCTCTCACAGCTGAACTTATAGTATAAAGGGTCATCTTCTTAACCAGTGAAGGAAAAGAATCGGTCATTCCCTAGTCAATGCCCATTTTATGTTAAGCTGATAATCTTCTCTACTTGAAAGGTTACATGGATCACATATTAAAAAGTTTATAGATACACCAAATATAGTGGGAAAACTCAAATTGTTCAATTGTCTGCCATGTAAGTTTTATTAATTGCCCTTCTATGGACAAGGGCAGTATCAAGATAAATTGCATTCCATTACCCTTTACGTAAGGGCCCAATATATTATATACAACATTACTATCTACTCTTAACTAATAATTTTCACCATTGATATCGAGCACAAATAATAATATCTTTTTTGAAACAAAAACCACAACTGAAAGTCACTATATGTGACACAGTCTCTCATTATTCATGCACAAAAATAGTGGATGATTTCAGATAGGGATTGGATAATGCATTATAATACCTGCAGCATTTGTTAAATTACATGATCATTGATGATTAGCCAAGAATTCTCAGTGTGGGACTTGATCGCCTGGAAGATTACCAACGCCAAAAATAGAAATTTTAACAATAAATAGTAGTAACCTAGATATAACCCCAACATAAACAAAAGATCTGAATCGAGGAATAATACTACCTGTGTCCAAATTATGAAAGTTAAATTTTCTTATGAAAAGATTTACTTCCCAATTTACCCTCCTAAAACTTTTGGGTATTAATGGACAACATTACAAAGTGTGTTGTTTCAATTTATAGTTTAGTGTTTTTAGCTGTCTATACTTGAAGCCTTGAGACGCATCAGTGCTCAACTATACTATATTGTACAAGGCTTGGACCAAATTGTATACCAAGGATCAACTATACTTTTGGACCAACTTGGTTGAGGACAATCTGTAGGACATTATACAACTGTTTAGCCCATCAATATTTTCAGTTTGTAGCTGTAAGAAAACAAATACAGTTTGTAACTCTATTTGCAATAATATAAATTAAGGGAAAATTAAGATAAACACGAGTCCTATTTTCCTTTTTAAGTACGTCCCAAATAAAGAGTCCACTTTCCTCTTTTGGATGTAGTCAACAAACCAAATTTGTATCCTTGTCGTAGTTTCTATATAGGAAATATTAATTTGGGACAAAGGGGGTACTATTTATGGGAACAAAACTTTTAATTTGGAACAAAGGGAGTAAATATATTTTTGTAAAATACCAATGTACTATATTAGAGTATTTAAATTTCCATAATCTACATATACCATCTATGCACAGGAAATTAACTAGGTATATAACGATTGTTAGGTTGTGCTAAAAGTCAGGATGTAAGAAGCGAGGTACCTTGAGTTTGTCTTCCTTAGCTCTGTTTTTTTGGGAGCAAACGGAAATCTTCAGTCAATCAAACACATTCTTGAACATTTTTAGGAGAAACAAAGTCAAGAGACACTTTAATGCAGGACTGTATATTTCTCACTTGATGAGAACTTCCTGCTGGAATAAAAACTACCTCACCAATGTGTTGTTCGAATCTCCGGTTCAACATTGAATTCCGTTTGTCCATCAACTGCAAATAGTGTTTGTGGCAGTACAAATTCCCCAATGAATCAGTCTCACTACAGCGTGATCTCTGGTCGTCCGTTCGATGACAGCGTTGACCATCGGTATGAGGAACAACATCAAAGATGGAATTGATGACTTCAGCCTAACACCGATGTATATTTGTTCAGCTTAACAAATAAAATAAAATTTCCACCTGCATTATTCCTGTGAAGATTTTAACTTTCGCATTTCACGCACTTTAGACTTCTGATGTTGAGTTATTGACAATTTGAATTAGTACAAAGTCACAAACATTATAGATTATAAATCTTACATAAAAATAAAATTCAAAGTAAGGCGAAAACCATTATGGCGGAACATTAAACAATATCAAAGTATCTCAAGTCTCAACACCTGAAGCACCCCTACTTGGAGCGTGAAGGAGCGTTAAAGTTTAATAATAGATATAAACCATGTATACATGCGAACAACTTATATAGCATCATACCCTCATCATTATATACCTAGTTGTGCATTTTTACCACTACATCAATACGATAATGCCAAATTCAACCCATAACTTAAGATCAAGTGAATGTTTTGACATTGGGTACATATTATAAATTTATTTCCTCTCGAGTAACAAGTCACTTTATGCATCAAGGAGATCAATGCACATGTTATCGCTTAGGATTAAGCAAATTTGAACTTCCCAACCCCAATCCATGTGTGCACATTTTACATGAGGGCTATTTTGAGGGAGAATGAAATAAATTAGTTAAATATGCAATGATGTCATGTAAGAGAAGAGAGCAGAATGTTTTAGATGTGCATTTACTATGTGTATAAATACCCAAATATTGTAGTAGGAAAAAAATCAATGAAATGAATTAATTGAGCATTATGCTTTAGGCTCCATTTTTGTATTCTTCATTTTCATCATTTATTTCCTGTCATGTCCAATTGAAATGGTCGGGGTTGTGACTAAGAGATAACTTCCTCAATGCAAGCAATGAGTGGTGCATCTTCTCCACAGGGGTTAGCTAGGAAGTTACACGAAGTCTGACTTGGTGTTTGGGCCACTTTCCAAAACCAAAAAGGTGAGAAGGTTGTGCAAATTCAAGCAAAAGGTCCGATCTAACAGCATCTGCAACCTTGTTAGCATGATGTAAACTATGTGTTCACAGGTGCGAAGAAATGGTTTGAGGGAAGCTAAGAGGCTACGAGGCAACTTGAAAAATCGCCAAAAGTAGGCAAACCACTTCACAGGTTCTGAAGTCATGTTTGCAAGATGCGTAGATGCCAATTTCAGTTTCCTTTAGTATTTTAACTTAAAGGAACGAAAAACAAACTATCCTATCATTTTTAATGTATGAAAAATACTTTTTGATTAATAAAAATATACCACATGTATTATGAAGCCACACAATAGCTTTTCAAAATTGTTTCCAATTACAGATACTTTCCTTTTTCAGCAAGATAAGGATGAAGTCTGCCATGAGAACTTGATCAACTTTCAATGGAACAAGTAAACCAGCCAAGACTCAACGTATTTGTCAAACGGAATTAAGATAATCAAAGGTAGAACATGCTCTCCTTTAAGTCGGAAGGAATAATATCAAATAGTTGAGTGGGTTAATAAAGGATTTTTTGTAATATTTGTGTTCTCAGAAGTATCCTCTATTGTGAATCCTAATGGTGAGAAAGCACCATCCACGCATACTTTGACACTTCGCATGTATGCACAATGTTTTAAATTTCAGTTGTGTAGGGTGTCGCGTTTTGGCTCCAAAGTCGGGTCTCGCAAATCATGTCACGCATCGCGCGAGCAATTTGTGTATTCACGTATCTAATGAAATAATATGTGCATGAGAGTATACTGAGTTGTTTTCAAAAAGTGACGAAGAAAGTTGTAATTATTAAAAACTCGTAAGAAGACGAGCATACGAGTTCTTCTAATTTATATTAAATCTCTATATCTTACGAATTGGGACTTTATCTTCAACTTCCAAGTGTTTCACTTATGTAACTTATTTTAACACAATAAACCAAAAATAATATGAGAATTAATCAGAGGCATATGAGGCATACATGCACATAAATAGTTGAAAATTGAAGCTCCTCTCAGTGGTAGCCAACTGACCGGAACATCACCCTCAAAATAATATAAAATTATATCTTGATACATCTAATGAACAGAATATATGTAACATGTAACAAATCTTAAAAAACCTGATTCGGGACTCATGATCCATAAATAAGACATAAATAATGTGAAGAAGACATTACAAAGCTCAACCGGATCATCAATATCCTTAAAGTTACCTTTAACATACCAGAAATGTGATGAGCAATGCCCAAATAGGGAACAAGATTAGACCAAAAATATAATGATAGAAAATATGAACATAAAACATTTATCCTACTTCTTTATCAAATCTTGGGACCCAAAACTAAGAAATGTAAAATCCAAATCAAAACAAACATATCCAACCCTACAAGAACTACATAATCCAAACAATAAAACCTAAATCTCAATTCTAGTTGAACAACAAAAATAGAGGTATATTTGAACAAAGTAATAATAATTTCAACAAGAACTAGTAGAGGGTTTTTTATACAAGACAAGATAAGCAGTGATAAAAGAGTCGAGTCGAAAAAGCTTGCCTGCATTTCAACAAAGTAAAAATTCTAAAGTTAGATATCCAATCTTGATTAAGGGTCTGATTGTTTTCTATCTCGTATCCAAATTCCAAATCATATCCCACAAATATAAATCAACCTATTGTCTTATGTTGTGTTGAACAAAAATATGGTCAACTAGTATACAATTGAGTGAATAAAATCCATAATGAAATCAAATAATAGTTCTTACAAATAAGTAAGTAATTCTAGTGATCAAATAAAATTCACGGTCAACCATCCCTTGGCCATAATTGATTACCGTGATCGGGGGTTGAGCATAGATTTTATGTGATGGTTCAATCAGTTTAGAGCTTACACCCACGAGACTGCAATCACTATAATTTCTCGTTTAATTTGACGTTTAGGTATAAAATTCAGGATTTTTGTGTAATCTTTCAACCTTAAGCGAGTCAAGAGTCATAGATATGTAGGATTTCATGCAATACTAAAGAGTCCAACCAAATTGGCACTAAAGATTAAAGTTCAAAACATAATAATAAGAAAAAAGAAAGTGGTGGGAAAAGTTGTCTACTAACTAACCAATACAACTACTTCATATAAGAATCTCAACATAGACAAAGCATTTCATACCAAACAAACAAACCTATACGAAATTATTTAAAGCTGACAAGATTTTAGACTAAAGATTTTCCCTTTTCATAAATATCTCTCAAATGAACTTTAGAATCTAATAAGAAGCAAAATTCTCTACTATAGATTTTCAAAAGATTTAATTAATAATCAGAAGGTTGTGAAAAAGTTTTGATTGGTGTATAAAAACGTACTAAAAACATAGTAGACCCCCTTATGTTCAAGTCTCCATAAATATTCCTCATAAATATTCTCGATAGAATGAAAGTTCTAGAAATCATCCTCAGAGGCAAAAGCATAGCTTTAAAAATACTCTCGTAAAGCAAAATACATAAATCGATATATACATATAATATAAAAATTGAAATATCTCTCCAGTTAAGGTGTTGGTCTGCACAGAATTATCCTTGGAAGAATGAAAGTTTATTGATTTAATCATTACAAGAGACCAGATTCATTTAAAAAAAAAGGTGGAATTTAAAATTAACATAATGACTAGCAGGAACCAAAATTAAATAATGTACCCTAACATGTTATCATTTTCCTATACCACATGAAAACCCTAACTAAAAACGAAATTCAACTATGGGAAAATAACAAATCTATGCATAATAAACCAGATGGAGGCAGAATAAAGATCATATGGTTAAACCCTAAATAACAAGAACATATATAAGCAAAAGGGAATTACAAGAGTATGAGAGAGGTGGACAACGATCCAGTCCATGCCAGAGGGGGCACTGAAGACAGAGAAGACAACACCCGTCTTTACTTCTCGTTAATCCACCGCTGACGACATCGGTAACCTGGATGGTATAGGACATGCCAGCGGATACATGTCTTTAATAAATCCATCGGTGGAAACACACGGAGATCGAAGAATTAGCCGAAGATGATCATTGGACGAAGTTAAAAAATAGTTCAATGATTGTCGTCAAGTGCGCAGGTATTTGATTTGGTAAAGTGGATAATAAACAATGGGTAGAGAGGTTGTGCGTGAAAGAGGGAGGGGAACAGACAGAGGGAGTGGTCGAAAGTTTTGGGAATTGGGGGGGAAAATCCCGTCCGACTTGCTCTATTTATTTTTTGGTTTTTCTTCCTTTTAATGATACATTCCAACGATTACTCATATATTCCAACGGTTATATTTTATTTGTAACAGTTTTTAACCATTTCAAATTTTTAATGGATAAAATCCGTTACAAATAGAAAAACAAATCCGTTACAAAATAAGTCCACAAACAGTAAAATTTATGAGTTAATATTTCACAATATATATATATATACACACACACACGGTAGATCCAAACCTCATTTTTTTTTCAAAATTACCACATTTTTAAATGTTTACGTTAGCGACATTCAATCCCCACCACTACCCACCCCCATTGTTGGAGCTTCAACAATTTTCATCAGCGCTATGATTTGGGTGGGTAGTAGTGACATAGGGTGCCGCTGGCGCGGAACTTTGAAATTAAGAGAATATTAGATAAATGGGGTTTGGATCCATCAGAGCTCCGATTTGGGGTGAGTAGGGTTGACATTGGGTTAGGTTTATATCTATAACATTTCCACAAACATTAACATTTACTGTGCCCATATAACACAGTTTATATATATATATATATATATATATATATATATATATATATATATATATATATATATATATATATATATATATACAAACCTCTTTTTTTTCTGATATTATCTTGTTTTTAACGGTCCGGGCCAGCGGCATCCAATCCCCACCACCACCCACCCCCTTTGTCGGAGCTCCAACAACCTTCATCAGAGCTCTGATTTGAGGTGGCATGGGATGCCGATGTAACATTTTCACAAATAGTAACGTTTATTATTTGTGAAATATTACATATGTAAGCCTAGCCCAATGCTACTCATACTCATCTCAAACTGGAGCTCCAGTGGATCAAAACCTCATTTATCCAATATTATCTTATTTTCTAGGTCCGCAGCGGCACTCCATATCACCCCAAATCAGAACACTGATGAAGGTTGTTAGAGCTCAGACAATTGTGGTTGGTAGTGGTCGGGATTAGATACCGCTAGCGCCGATCGTTAAAAATAAGACAATATCAGAAAAAAAAAGTTTGGATCCACCGTGTATATATATATATATATATATATATATATATATATACGGTGTTCTAATACAGTAAATGTTACCGTTTGTGAAAATGTTATAGATATAAACCTAACCCAATGCCACCCCTACTCACCGCAAACCGGAGCTCCGGTGGATCCAAACCTCATTTATCTAATATTCTCTTAATTTCAGAGGTCCGCGCCAGCGGCACCCTATGCCATTACTACCCACCCAAATCATAGCGCTAATGAAAGTCGTTGAATCTCCGACAATGGGGGTGGGTAGTGGTGGGGATTGAATGTATATATATATATATATATATATATATATATATATATATATATATATATATATATATATATATAGTGTAATATTAACTCAGTAAATGTTACTGTTTGTGAAAATGTTATATTTACTGAGTTAATATTAATATTACTGAGTTAAACTCTGAGTTAATATTAATATTACTGAGTTAATATTATATTTACTGAGTTTAACTCAGTAATATTATATTTACTGAGAGTAATATTATAGTTAAACTCAGTAAATATAACATTTTCACAAACAGTAACATTTACAGTAAATGTTACTATTTGTAAAAATGTTATATATATAAATCTATTTCATAAATATATTAACACAATAAGTGTTATTGCTTGGGAAAATGTCACAGATATAAAACAATTTTATTTTCTGGTGTATACAATAAAGTTTAATATCTATGACAATTTTACAAACAATAGCATTTACTGTGTTATCACATTATATATATATATATATATATATATATATATATATATATATGCTCCTTTTTTAAATTTTTGCACCACCGGCACCTAATGGCACCCCTACTCACTCCAAATTGGCGCTACAGAGGATTCTGATCCCATTTATCCAATCTTATTTTCAAAGGTTCGCGCCAGCGGCATCCCATAATACTCTGGTGGATCTGCAACTCATTTATTCAAAAATCTCTTATTTTCAAATGTCCGCGCCAGCGGCACCACATGTCACCGTTACCCACCTCAAATCGGAGCTCTGACGAAGATCGCTGAAGCTCCAACAATGGTGGTAAAGATTGGATACCGCTAGAACGGACCTTTAAATATAAGGTAATTTTGAAAAAAGAGGGTTTGAATCCACTGGATATATATATATATATATATATATATATATATACTGTGTAATATTAGCACAGTAAATGTTACTGTCTGTTTGTGAAAATGTCACATATATAAAACTATTTCATATTCTAGTGCATACAGTAAAGTTTACTGTTTGTGTAAATTTTTTTCTTTGGAATTTTATAGCCTTTATGGATCTTGTTCGATAGATCTCGTCGAGCAAATTTCAAAAATAGTAATTTTGTGAAAAACGGATTTGTGAATCAAAAGTTATGATCATTTGAAGATTAAAAAAAAAAGTTCAACCACTTATGTAACTTCCTCAAGGAAGTTACGGATTGTTGGTTTTAAAAGGGTAAAATTGTGAAAAAAAGTTCCAAAAAATTAGGAGTAGGACTTATATATAAAGGGAAAACATGGTGGGACTAGAATGTATATAAGAAAGTCTAATAGGATCGAAATGTAAATGCCCCTTGAAATAATTTTTTCCCTAAATTATTTTTTGATGTTGGAAACCATTTTTGTATGGACAACAATTACTTTTGTCGAAAATCAATTTATTTGGTGAAATCAAATTTTCTTTTAAATTAATTTATTTAACTGAAATCAATTTAAAATTTTTGTCGTAGAAATCGATTTTTTTTTTTTGGTGTAAAACAATTTTATTTAATGGAAAACAATTTTTTTTTCTTCCGAAAATTATTGTTATTTTTTAACCAAAATGTTTTTTTTTTAAATTTCTTCTCCTAGAAATTATTTTTTATTGTTGTTGAAAATCATTTTTTTTGTGGAAAACAATTTTGTTTTGAAAATTATATTATTAGTTTATTTGGATTTAGTCTCATGCCCAATATTTTTTTAGGCTCCTCTCCCATGTATTTTTTAAAGAGGGATTCACATTTAGATCCCATTAGACATTTTTTTAGACATTCTACTCCCACCATGTTTTTCCCTTGAGTAATGCTAGGCCGATTCAAAATTGGGACTTGAAATCACGACTCACTGACATGGCGTGTCGCGATTGGTTACTGCCGCTGGCGCGGACCCACGTTTATAAAGGATCAACCAATGACAACACGCCACGTAAGCGGGAGTCCCATCCTTTCCCCTTACATATAAGTCATACTCCTAATTTTTTGAAAATTTTTTTTCCACAATTTTACTCTTTTAAAACCAACCATCCGTAACTTCCTTGATGAAGGAAGTTACATAAGTGGTTGAAATTTTTTTTTAATCTTCAAATGATCATAACTTTTAATTGACATATTCGTTTTTCGCAAAATTACTATTTCTAAAATCTGCTCGATGAGATCTATCAAACAAGATCTATGAAACCTATATAATTTCAAAGAAAAAAAATTACACTAACAGTAAACTTTACTGTATGCACCAGAAAAAGAAATAGGTTTATATCTGTAACAATTTCACAAACAGTAACATTTACTATGTTAATATTACACAGTATGAATTAATTATATTGATTATTATGAAGAATTTTAGTTACCTAACATGTATTAACGGTTTGGATTGTGTGACCATTAACAGTAACCGTTCTAATTTGGGTTTGTTATTTGGAACCGATTTATTAGCAGATCGTGTATGGGTTGAGAGGTTTTTGACATGAACCCGATATCACACGATAACAACACGACCCGTTGATAGATCTGCGCATAACATTTTCCGTATGTATAATTACGTTTATATTTTATAAATAATAATTAATATTTAGTGCTTAAAACATAAATTCTTCTTAAATACATCTATTATAAATCTTAAAAAAAGCTCAATAGTGATATTACATGTACCATATCATCACTAGTCTTGCATAATGACGTGACAATTTTTTGTTAGTGTTTCTAGTGATTTTTCGACGACTTTTTTGACGAGGATGTCAAAAAGTTTGACATAATGGTGTCACATCATTATTGGTGGTGACTACGTTACCTTTTTTTTACCCATGCACACCTAATATCACTATTATTTATAACTAGCATGCAACTCGCGCAATGCACAGACGTGTAATAATAAATGTTAAAATGATACCTTTCAAAATCATAACAATATAAATAAAAATACAATTATAAAAGGAATTTACAGACTATAACTTCTTAAATAATTGTCAAAAAGTTATAGTTATAAGTAGGAATGAGTCCATAAGCGGTTCCAAGTTTATTTATAACTAGCATGCAGGCCACGCGATGCATGGCCTGATATATATAAATTGTATTGCTTTGTTTCTGTAGCAAGATTCGTTTAATATATTCTACTAATGAAAAGACCTAATAACATTACTCCATAAGATAATATGGTCCATAATGTAAGAAATATAAGAGCAACATTAAATTAAAATCATAAAAAAAGATTATTCTGAATAATTATAATGCAATCAATTGAAAGCCATTATAAAGATAACCATAAGCTCAGAAAAATGAAGCCATTAACGAGTTCATCCAGAACAAGTTGGATGTGTACTATGACAACCCTAGGTGGTCTAATAGACTACATCAACTCATGCGATCATAAAACATTGGGAATAGCAAAGACATCTTTTGTATTATTAAGGTAGGATTAAAATATTAAAGAAAGATAATAATATAGATGGGCATTGGTAGCATTAGAATTGTATGATAACAAATTAGAAGTAGGACTAAAAAAATCCAAATTCATTACAAAAGAATATGAATAAAAAGCCCTATAACTCAATGTTTGAACCATTTACAATTGTTCGCCATTGAATTGTATATGGGAGATAACTATATATTAACTAGGGGAGGAAAACGAATAACGAATTTTTAAATCAAAGAAAAGATTCAATATGAGATTACTCATGAAATGATACAGGAATACAAAATATTCATTATTAACTCATAACTTAATCATTATTCTACCCTACAACATTTAGCAGATAAACACCTATACATATGAATCACTCTAAAACCTACATCGCATAAAAAAATATCTATAACTAATCCACCCAAAACTATATCGATGCAATAGATAAAGAGTCATTCTATGTCGACACATTTGGTACGACACACTGATGGTATGTGCTATTGACGTTAGCGCGAACTCACATCCTTAAGGCAATAATCAATACCGGTGTGACACGTCACTATGTCGCAAATCTATGTTGGCCTAGTATTATTGATAGTTAAAAACCTCGATGGTAAACATATAAATCGAATTTCAAGTTAAAAAGGAAGAATCAACTTCCGTGGCAGCAGCGACATACTTCAGCGCGAATGCCTGGCAGTGGTCACACCACGGGGGAGGAGCTCTAAGTCATGACAACATAAAATAAAAGGGCCTTGAGCAGCAATGTTAGAAGCATCTGAGTGTTCCACTAGTAGGTGAGCCATTGGGTGTAGTGAGCGATGCATAAAAACCACTAGTCCTTTGGGTGCATTCTTGGATTAGTTCCTGGAGTGTGTGGTTCATGAATATAAAACGCAGGAAACCCTTGGTCTACCACATTTTTGGACTTTTCAGCTGCTATAAATTTTCAATTTGCCTTGGTCTTCTCATTTCTCTTCGAAATTATGGAAATAGCCACGTGTTAGCTCAAAACGATTTCAATTGATTAATTAAATAATGGTGACACATGGCAACTTCTCCTCATGTTGGACTCATATTTTATATATATATACATAGAAGTGGAAAAAATTATATGAAATAATATTCCCTACTATTAATGTGTTATTAAATATCATTAAATAATACCAAAGGAAATATGTATTTAATTTTACAATTCACAGGATGGATGAGCATTAAGAGGTAAAAAAATCAATATTAAACATTCAGAGGGTACTTGGTTCTGAATAATTGATGCTGAATTTTAAGGTTTTTTCAGCATTAAGAGGTAAAAATAAAATATTACCTCTTAATGTTAAATGAAACTCAATTCAGCAACGCATGTGTTTGATAAACCTTTTTTTGGCAAGAGAAATGTCAAAAAGGTGGAAGATGGTATTTTTGCTCAATTATATGGGTGTTTCATAACCAACATTTTTCATGAAATTTTTTTCCATGCAACATGTCACTTGCATGCTTCTATATTTTTGTGAAAGATTTTGCCTCCTTATGCCAAAAGAAATTTTTGTCCCCCAAACTTTTTCATTTTCAGTTTTATTAAAATAAAGTTTTTTATTCTATTAAGATCAAAGGATTGCTTTTATATCATATTTTTTTTTCCAGTTTTGTTAACGTATATTTTTTTAACACTTCTTTAAAATACAATTTTTATACCAATCAGTCAAAATAACAATAAAAATGTTACACACGGTTAAAATCGTACATATACAAAAAGTTTTAAACAATTTTAAAAAAAATCATTTTTTTGTTTATAACTATATAGTTTTTTTTATAAAAAATCCTTAAAAACTGTTTTAAAACAGTAAAAAATAAAATTATAATAGAGCTTCAAAATAGTTTAAAAAATGCAGCATTTTTAAAAATAAAATGAATATTTTTAAATAATAATAACTATATATATATTTATTTTTTAATAAAATATGCAATTTTTCTTTTTGTAAAAATAGTTCATTTTTATATAATTAAAAACATGTACAAATTATATACATTTTTCATATAAGAAAATAGTTAAAAAAATTGATGTATAATTTTTAAAATTTCATAGCATATAATAGAAACATTTTATAAAAGATATACAATTTACTATATATTAAAAAAGTTTAAAATGACAATCATGTACACCTCTAATTATACATACAAATGGAGCATTACATAACATTTACATCTCTAATACTATTGTATTAGAGGTATAACTTGCATATAACCCGTGCAATGCACGAGCGATATACAATAAACAAATATAATAATAAATATAAAAATTAATATATGACATAAATTCAATACCTTATCTTAAAGCCATTATAAAAGGTTATTTTTTTCATAATAGATGCAAACTTAAAGTTTTTTCAATACATAAAACGTTAAAAATGTTTTTATAACCAAAAAAGTTTTTTTTATTTATATTAAAAATAATTTCGAAATTTTGAAAACTTTTTTTAACTTAAAAACTATTCTTTATAAATAAAGACTTTAGAAAACTGTACGTATTATATATAAAGATATATAATATTTTTATTTAATTTTTGTTAAAAAAAACTTTTTATCATTTATAAATAAAAACTTAATGTATTTTCTATAAATATAACTTTAAAAATGTTTTTATAACCAAAAACCTTTTTATTTATATAAAAAAATTGAAATTTTGAAAACTTTTTAAAACTTTTTTTTTAGAAATAAAAACATTATATAAATGTAGTGGCATTAGTAGCATTGTGTAATGTGATTTAAGAGGAGGATGATGAAAAGCGATTAATTGAATCTAGAGTGTGTTGAATCGATATATTAATTAATTGAGTATAAAATGGATTATCTTTTAGTTTTCAAGAGACATTTTGATTTATTCACTTTTTTTTTTGTTTTAAAGAGATTTTCGATTAATACATTTAGGTGAAAAGAAGTGTTAATTAAGAAAGAGGGAGATGTATCTAGATAGAGAGCATTAATTATTATTTATGTCTCTAATACTATCGTATTTGTAAAAAGTATATATATAAATAATTAAAAATTAATAACCAACTACAAAACACTGCATATTAAGACTATTTATTGGGGAAAACTAAATTACAAATTTAACTATATAATGGTATAGTTACATTTGTAAAAATATAATAAATAAAAATAAACCTCCATTTTATCATGAGTTATATGTGTATATATGAATAAAAGAAAATTACAAATGGATCCTTAAAGAGCGTCCTAAAACTTCCATTTCCTATTACACTGCTTGTTAGAACTAAAATTGAAAGGAAAAAATTCTTTGGTTAATGTACCTTTAAACATAAACAAACAAACAATCAAGAGTGTAAAAACTATGAACCTTTAAATTAATGTACAATGTCAAAACAGTAATACAAATAAACTGTATGCACCAATAAATGATCTTGTGAATGTTTTAAAGTTGCACAGTTTAGCAATTTCCACTAAATGATTGTGTGTGGGGGGGGGGGGGGCTCTTAAAATTTCTGAACACGTGAGGTATAAATGTTAACCCTAGATTTATAAATCAGAAGAAAAGCAAATTCGAAATCGAATAAGAAAGGATACTGAAGAGACAACTCTCCCACTACTCCAACATGTAGAGATCAAAGGCGACATTGTAAAGATAGATTTTGGGTTGAACCCAATTCATCACCCCAAATATGTAATCAGATTTATAGTTATAATGAATTAAACTAAATACAAAATTAGTCCGAGACTTAAATGTTTTACCTTTGATTCTGTGGCGTGGAGAGGGGGCTTCAAATCTGGGCAAGCGTAGATCGTAAGTTGGCCGATAATTTTGCCAAAATTTTTATATTTATTCACGGAGCTCTGATCCAATGTGCGTTTGGGTTGAATAATCCTAGGATGTGCATGGAGATAAATGGTCATCATAAGCTGTGTCTCCAAACTTTTTTATTTTAAAATCGTATCCTTTTGGTTACCCAAGACTACAAAAGAGGCTTTTAGTTACCCAAAATCATAAATGAAATCTTCAAAATTCACATAACAAATTAGGGAGAATTGATCTAAGTCAGGTATTAATTAGCATTTGTACCTCTAATACTATTGTATTAGAGGTATAATATAAATATAGATATCACTCAATGAACTAAAATATATTTTTAAAAATATGTTGGACTAATAAATATTTTTTTCTTGTAAAATAAAACATAGATTTTTGTTAAACAACCTAAAAAAGGCACACGTGATGTGTTATTTAAGTTTGGTTGGCATTGTTGAATTTAATCAATATAAACTTAAAATTTGTAAATGAGGCTAATTTGACAACTAAGAATTTTAAGGGAGTAATGGTATTTCATAATTGGGTGAAATTGAACTATTGTTATATTTTGACCCTGGTTTTTTAGCAAACTTTTTAGTAGTAATATTTTTTCCCCAAACTAAAAGCCCATATGTATATACATTCCTAGCCGCAAGTAAAATGATAATTGTTGTTAAGAAGTAGACTATGAAAGAGGGACGAGACTTAGACCCTCCAGAACTCAAGATTTGAATGGTCCCAATGCCATTGAGTAAACAATACATAAGACCACCCCTTCCCGAGGGGGCAACCAAACCCATTAAGTTTCTGAATTTTTTCTCACATATATGATAAAATAATTAAAGTCCTAAATGTAAGTTTCTAAAGTAAAAGGCAAGTAAATTAAAAAATTCAAAGTTGGGTGGAGAAAAACGTAATTATTTTAAATTTTAGCGCTTTTTTAGTTAACCTCCCCTAGATAATGTCATATTTTAACTTAACACCCTCAAAATATTTTAACTTAACACCTTCAAAGTTGAAAAATTAGACATAACCTCCTAGAATCGGGTGACGTCAATCCTCCATTAAAAAACCACCATAAACTAAAATTTAATTTTATCCTTGATAAATTTTGGACAAAAATGCCCTCCTTCTAGGGCATTATGTCAAAATACAACATTATTAGAGGACGTTAGTCAAATAAGCCATTTGTTTTAAAAATAAAACGTTTAACTATTTTTTTTAAACTGTACATTAATTAAAACTACTTTCAAATTTTATTAAAAAAAACTCTACGTGTTTTTTGAAAAAAAATAAGTCCAACTTATAAAAAAAAAATACAAGTATGCAAATGAGTTCACGACTAATAGGAAGCTGTCAACCCACAAGTAGATCTCCAATTAAGACCATGACCTTTTCTAAGGATTTTCAACTTTAGTCAACCAAAATATGTGCTCTTCGCAATCTCCTTGACTTCGATAAAACCTTTTCTCGCCACATCCTTGTTCTAGGATATTTGCTTAGTCATGCCAGTGTTCGTGGCCTTCTCTCTTGCCCAATTACATGATAATATCTCCATGGTCTACTCAACTCTCTTGTCCTGAATGATATTTTCTCAAGGCTGAAGCCCCATAATAGCCCAATCTTCCACCTCAAACCAAATAGTTAGGAATGAGAGTGTACGGTTCTCGACGATATCTACCCAATTACAATTGTTTCTTATTAAAAATAAATATGTTTTCTTTAATACAAATATTTTAAGGTAAGTGACAAAACATGATTTATGAAAATAATTCTCTTATTAACATATTTTCATTAAGCGTATTAAGATAATGAAAATGTAGGAAATTGAATTATACACTATCGACAACCCATATTCCCTCAATCAGAGTTCTTTAAAAGATGTGTTTTCTTTGTTATTTATACTTTGCTGCATCAGATACCAACCAAAACGCATTTTTCAAAAACTCACCTCTTGTTTGAATGAGGGATCCCTAATTCGAATGAGGTCTTTCGCATAAGGGTTCTTATGCGATATTTCTATCTTAACATGCATCCTATTTACAAAGAGGGTTTTTGTGGGGACGTGGGGTCTTTCGTTCGATCGAAAGATTAAAAATTCTCCTTATAAAATTGCATAAAAAGAAAAAAGTATTTTCCTCGCACATTAAAAAGGATTTTTTTATGTCAATTCCTTACTAAAAAATATACTTAAGGAAATTACAAAAATCTCAAATGACTACTAAACCTCCGATAGCCTTGTTGTTGTCTAAAAATTGACTAACTCCAATTTTATAATCACAGATAAAAATAATAGAAATAACTCAAACCACACACACAAGAGACAAAGATTTTAGACTGGTTCAACTATAAAATAGCCTACATCCACTATTGATATTATTCAGTAAGGTTTATAATAGCTCCGTATGGTGTGCATATGAATGATTTGAGTTTTTTCTTGAGCTAAGGGATTAGTTTGTATTTATAGGGGCGTAAAATCCTAAAGATAGAACGCCTTTATATTGCCAAGCGTTTACATCTATATACAATAAGTAAAACTCTTAGAATTCAGAACTGGTTAGTATCCCATCCGAGTAACTGTTGATGTTGCTGTTAGTTGGCCTTCTAGTGTTGGTCAGCCTTGTAGTTGACTAACTGTTTCTAAAGCCGATCAAGTAGGCTCGTTGGCTACATTGGATGACAGGTGTGAATTCATAGTGGTCTACGTGGGATTATAATTATTATATACACTAAAAGCCCCCAATGCTCCATGCTTGATGCTTGCGTGAAAGTATGGAGTATTTAGCCTAGGAAGTTGCTCACCGTACGATTTTAGTGTTTGGTCGGCAACCAACCTCCAATACTTGTAAAAATTTCTGCTCGTACTATTTGACGATGGCATTTTTGTGAATAATTCGAACTTTTTTGAACCACCAAAGGACGCAGTCTTCTTTTGACGCTTCAAAAAGCGTGAAGTTGGCGATAGCTATATGGTTCATTCAGTTAATCATTCTTTCCCATTTCTCGAGGCAAGCTATAAATATGTACGAAGTTTCCCTCCTTTATTTTTACCTCAAACCTTCTGAACTTTAGCTATCTCTTTACTTTCGAGTTTTCTTCTGTGCGATCGTTTGCTGCCATTTGTCTTCAGTTCTTGTTGAATCCTTAGATCCCTGTAAGCTTTCCTTCCCTTTTTTCTCAGTTTATCGCCTTTTTTCACTATTTCCACCACGTTTCATATTGTTGATGAGAACTCTTTAGACGAATTTAGAGAAAAAAGGAAAATCCCTTCTTGGGTGGACTTAGAGATACCCAGGGCTCCCATTAACGTTTATTCCCTTTCTGAGGGTCATTGGATCCTAACTTTTTTTATAGCAGAGTGTGGTATCACCTTTTCACCAAATCCTATTTTTCTTCAATTTTACCAATATTTTGACGTAGTTCCTACTTGGGTAGCCCCCAACACTTGGAGAGTTGTAAACAAGGTTCATAGTTTAAACGAACTTTATGGGACCCATATCAGGATTTTATAGTTAATGTTTTGATACAAGTGGATAATTATGGGAGAACAAAACTACTATTTAAAGACTAGGCAAGTCAATAGTCTTTAATAGCCAATATACTGGACTCCAATAAGGATAATTGGGAGTATGGTCTTATTGTTAAGAACTGGCAATATGATCCCTCCTAACTGGTGTTGCCTACAATGGTTCCAAATGTCACCAATCAGGACGTGGCATAGGTTGGACTTTATTAATGATTTTTACTCTTTTGATTTGCATTTCTGGTGTATACTGACTAACATTGTTGTTTCTTTTTTTATGCAGGGGAAAGTAAGAGAAGGTTTCGCAAGGAAGGGGACATCGACCTCAAGTTTCTGTGGGGTTCAAACCAAATGTTTAGGGAAGAACATATTAGGGATGCATAATTGTTGTTGGAATATAAAAGTTCTATCATATATTTTATTGCCTGACCTACAGTTACTCTACCCTCAATTACCATCAACTTGAAGGAGGATCCTATGCCCACATCTTCACCTACTAAGTCTGCACCTCATTTGAATCTTTGGACGTTTATGAGATTTTCCTTTCTCCTTCTGTAGATATGATGAAGAGGAAGATCGCAATCTGATGGGCGGTCCCTTATTTCCTCAACCAAAGAAAGTTGTTGATACTGGCAAACAGCTAGTTGAAAAGAAATCCAAGGCCAGTGACAAGAGGCCTATTGGTGCTGATGAGACTCGGGTTGAGGAGCACCAATTGAAGAGAATAAAAAGAGTTTTGCCTGATCCTTCAAAATAGGTACATATTACATTAGCCGAGCAGTAGGGCTTAGCTGCAAAGAAAACCACCAACCAATAAGAGTTGGTGAAGAAAATCCAGGAAAAGCTAGACATTGGGTCAGCCTCTGTTGCTATTAACCCTGGATTAACCATGGGTTTAATCAAATCAAGGACCCTTCTAACTGATCGAGCTACTTTAGCCCCTATGCTGAGTTTCAGTCTCATCGAGAGAGCTTTCCATAATTTGGTCTTGGTAATTTTCCCTTTACCTTCTTTTTTCTGCTTGTTTATCCTTTTCTTTATAATGGTGAATTCATTTGACCCTTTGCCTTTATTTTTAGTTCCTGGTTGATTTTAACCAAATGATGGAGAAGGATGACCAACTACGTTCTTCTCCTGGAAAAGTTGAAGAGGCCTTTAAAGGTCTGAAAAATTCTTTGGCAGGGTCCCGACGAGCTTTGGATTCAAAGAAAATGTCTTGGGAAGAAGAGTTAAGGAAGACCAATGATAGGGCCAATGTTGTTGAAGGTAAAATAAAAACTGCCAAAGAAAGGGCTGAAGCTGCTGAAGGCAAGGCCAAAATTGCGGAGGAAAAGCTTATAGAAGTCACCACTCAGGCCAAGAATGCAAAGATAAAGTGATCGATCTAATTTCAGAGGTTCTTTATTTGAAGGTCAAAGGCATGGCTTCCTTTGATAAAGGCTTGTAAAAGGCCATTTTTACCGTTTTTGCTCAAATTGAGTATGCTAAAAAGTTATCCTTCAAGGAAAGGTGGACTGAAGCCTTGAAGTTGGTCAACACCGAAGAAAGCTCTGAGCTCTTTGCAAGGCATGATCCTAGCACTCCTCCAAATCTGGATGAGAAATTTAACGATGAGGAGGGATCAAATGAGTCTTCTGCTACTGAGTCTTCAGTGGTGCCCAGCACCAGTGCTGACCTACCAGCTGCTGGCCAAGACTAGGCCAAGGACAAGGACGAAGAGAAGGTCTAGCTAATTTACTTTTTATTTTTCTTTCTTGATGATGTAATAACTTTTGTACTGCAATTATTAATCAATAAAAGAATAACTTTTTGACTCCACTTTTTGTGCTTTTGAATGATCTTGATTTCTTATTGGACTACATTATTTATCGCTTATGCTGTCTGATATCCTGGATTTATTCCACAAACTTATATATATTTGTGATTTTTCAGTTTGATGCAATGAAGAAAGCTATAATATCTGTTGAATTTGATTTGCTCAGACGAAGTAAGAATTTTCTGGAAGCTCGTCATGTTCCCTTGACTGAAGAAGACTTAATTGGGTTGGTCGGCCTAAATATATTCGACCAAGTCAAGGAGTCATATATTCACCTCCATTGTCTACTAGACAGGGCTGCTGCTAATTATGTTGCATACTATGAGATGATTGAGTAACTACAAGAAGATCACAAACATTCCAAAGCCCTACTCCATGTTGATTATGAAGCCAAGTATAAGGCTTTAAGTGAAACTTGGGGTTTTGACAAAAAGTTGAATGGTATTACTTCTGCTCTAAATAAAAAAGAGCTTTCCTCAAAGCAGGATGTGGAGAATGCTAGGTCCATTGCCTCCATGCTAGAAAAAGAAAATAATGCCTTGAGGGATGAACTTGACAGTTTGAAGAAATCAACCATTGGTTCTCATGAAGATGCTTCCTTTTGGGAGAATGAAAATGCAAGACTTTTGAAAGAACTGGAGGTAAAAATCTAGGTAGACTTCTAGGTAGATAATTATTATTTGACCAACTACTGATAAAGAAAGAACTAAGAAAACCCTTGCTGACCAAGCATCCAAATTACTAGCCAAAGACAAGGCTATTGCACCAATCTGCTCAACTGAAGGCCAAAGATAATGTTCTCAAGAAGCTTCAAAATGGGGTGGAAATACTTACCTTTCAATTTCACAAACAGCCCCAGGAAGTTTGGATGGAGGCTATAATGAGGCTTTGGCTCATATGGATGATCATTTTGCTCAAAGAAATTGTGAAGGCTATAAGCGGGGGTGGACCAACTTGCTGATTTTGCTAAAGTTTAATGAAAACAGTGACCTGTGGCATTGGAATGACTCAGGTTTCTTGGATTGTGACAAGCCTCCATTATAATTAGATACAAAATGGATTCCTGCTAATTTGATTCTCCCATATTTGATAACCAAATATTTAGGAGATTATGGCCCTCATAATGAGTTGAGATTGTTCACCCTCCTCATTTAATCAATAGGCCAAGCAGTAGTAATTGATAAATAATGAGAGACTTCAACATAATCAATTCTCCATATACCTTGGATGATCCTCTTGGGGGAATGGACATGGCACAAGGAAAGCGTCCAGAAGCATAAATATACCTTTCTTGTATTGCCTTTTGTTTATTTATGGCCATTGTTATACACTTTCATAAATGAAATGGTGTTTATGTTGATTGAATTCATTTTATTTAAGCTTATAGTTGTGACTAATCTTTTTGCCGACTAGTTAAACTGTATAAAGATTAGTTAATCGACTTATAGACTAAATAACCTGCTCAAATGTTTAATATACAACCTTAGATTCGCCTGATGTACTATGATAAAACTGTAAATAACTTTATTTTACTAAGTTGCAGCATTAGTTATCACTAGCGACCAAGTGTATTTGGAATTTATATTTACTCCAATATTTTAACCTGATCGGGTAAAACCTCTAAGGAGTTTTACTAACTTCTTGTTCGTGACTTGCCGAGGACAAATCATACATGAAGTTTGAACATTTCTGAAGATGGAAAAGTTTGAACCATGTTATTTGGCGATGAACTTTCTGAGAACTTTTTTAAAGTTGGAAAAGTTTAGAAAAGTTTGAACCATGCCTTTCTCGGCGAGGAACTCTTTGAATTAAAAAATTTCTTGCTTATCAACTGTAAATTAAAATTGCTTAAAAGTATTCTCTCATAGTGTAATTAGGTGTATAACCACTATACTCCGAAAAATAAAGCACAAAAAGGATTGATAATGGAGAAAAACTAAGATTTCATTAACTTGAATAAGCAATTTCGTTAAGGCTGGGATTTTTAAAGTAAATTACTGATAATACTTGCATAAGTGATCTGCATTCCAGGGGTTTTTGAATTATTTCCCCTATAAAGTCTCCAATTTATAGGTTCCTGGTCGGATAATCATCGAGATACGGTATGGACCATACCAATTAAGCTCTAGCTTATTGTTCTTATGGATTACTTTCCTAAATACCAAGTCTCCTTGCTTCAGGTTGATCATCTTGACCCTTCGATTATAGAAAATTATTGTCCTTTTTTGATAGGCGGTCATTCGAATAGCAGCATCTTCTTGAACTTCTTCTATCCTGTCAAAATCTAGTCGCCTCATAAGATCGATTTTTAGCGAATTAAAATTGAAGACCCTGTGAGTGGGAAGACCTATTTCCATCAGAATCACTGCTTCAATGCTAAAAATTAACCTGTGTGGAGTTTCTCCTGCTGCTATTTTAGGAGTAGTCCTGTATGCCCAATGGACATTGTGAAGTTCATTAATCCAATTTCCTTTAGCTTCATCCAGCCTTTTATTCAAGCCATCTAGCAAGGTTTTATTGGTGATCTCTGTTTAGCCATTTCATTGTGGATGACCAAGTGCTGAATGAACTTTCTGGATGCCTGACCGAATGCAATACTCTTCAAATTCTTCATTATCAAACTGAGTATCATGGTCGATGATGAAAGCATAAGGCATGCCATATCAACAAATGATCTACTTCCATATGAACTTGAACACTTTCTGATAGGGCATATCAACCAGGGGTTCTGCCTCCACCCATTTGGTAAAGTAATCAACAACCACAACAAGGTACTTGAATTTTCCTTTGGTGGTCGGTAATGGTCCGACCAAGTCAATTACCCATATAAAGAAAGGCCATAGAGATGTGATGGGATTTAGACTTTCTCCTGGTCTCCCGTGAATGGTAGAAAATTTCTGGCATTTATCATACTTCTTGGTGAAAGCAATATAATCTGCTTTCATTATTGTCCAGTAGTAACCTTGCATTGTTACTCTTTGTCTTAGAGACCTTTCAGCTGCATGTGCACCACATGAACCCTCATGCACCTCTTTGATCAAATCATTTACCTCATTTGGATGAACACAATGAAGTAAGGAGACCGTATATCCTTGCCTGTATAGGATACCTTTATTGAGCACATAATTAGCTGCTTTGTACCTCATTTTCTCACCTTCCTTCTTGTTAGAGGGAAATATACATTGTTCGATGTATTCTCTGATCGGGTCCATTCAGGAAGGACCTAACTCCATAGTTATAACACTTATTTCTATCCCATCAATGCTTCTATAAGTAAGAATCTCCATTGGGATTATTCGTCTAAGCTCTGTTGGAATTAATGAAGAAAGCCAAGCGAGAGAATCTACTCAGGCATTCCCAAGTCTTAGGATCCTCACTATTTTAACTAGAGTGATCAGAGAGATAACTTCCATTTATTTTTGGTGTTATCTCATCATGGTTTCTCCTCTTACACTATAAATTTTCTGCATTTGATTAGCAATTAACTGGGAATCACTGTATACCAATACCTGGTCGGCGCCCAGTGAAGAAGTTAATTCTAGTCTTGTGATCAATGCTTCATATTCATCCTTATTATTAAAAGACTTGAATTGAAATATGAGAGCATATTCCACATCTAAGTTATCCGAAGTGTTAATGATGAGGCCTTCTCTACTTTCAGTAGCACATGAGGACCCATCCACAAATAATTGCCAAGTTATAATGTCGTTAGAGAACTCCTCTTCCACCAATACTCATTTCCTGAATATCTTTTATCTTTGTCGTAATTTCTCTTGAGCAGCTAATGACTCAGGTTGATCGACCACAATATCTATTTTCTTTTGAGCTAATCTCTCTTTCGTAGAAGTCTGCTTGGCAGGAAAATGTAGATTATGCTGCTCCTTTGCATATGTAAATTCAATAATAAAATTTGCCACCGCTTGGCCTTTTATTACAATTCTTGGTTCATAAACCACTTCATATTCTCCAAACTCCACTAACCAAGACATTAGTCTTCCAGACTTCTCTAGTTTGTGCAGTGCTTGTCTCAGAGGCAAATATGTATAAGCGATAATAGTATGAGCTTGGAAGTATGACCTCATTCTCCTGGATGCTTCAATAAGAGCCAATGTTAACTTTTCCAAGCGTGGATATCTAATCTCAGCTTCTTAAAATGCCTTACTGGTGTAGTACCCTGACCTTTGAACTCCATTATCAAATCGGATCATTATCGAGCTAATAGCTGACTCTGAAATAACCAAATATAAATACAATTTTTCTCCCAAAACTAGTCGGGAAAGGAATGGGGAAAAACTCACATACTTCTTCAGCTCCAAGAAAGACTTTTCACATTCATCATTCCATTTAAATGTTTTTCTAAGAACTTTGAAGAATGGAATACACTTATTAGTTGCTCGGAGGACAAAACAGTTCAAGGTAGCCACTCTTCCTGTCAACTTTTCAACTTCTTTTTTGTTGGTCGGGGATTACATTTCAAGCAAAACTTTGATCTTGTCAGGGTTTGCTTTTATTCCCTTATGATTAATAATGTAACCTAGTAACATCCATTCTTGTACTCTAAAGATACATCTGGTTGGATTGATCTTCATCTGGTGTTTTTCCAATTGATCAAAGGTTTGAGCCAAGTCTATTATATGGTCGGCTGCATGTCTGTTCTTAGTGAGCATATCATCTATGTAGACCTGCATGTTTTTACCGATCTGCTCTTCAAAAACCTTATTTACGAGTCTCTGATAGGTAGCTCTGACATTTTTCAATCTAAAAGGCATGACACTATACCAGTAAATTCCTCGACTGGTAATGTAGGAAGTGCTTTCCTTATCTTCGTGCTTCATCTTAATCTGGTTGTAACCAGAGTAGGCATCCATAAAGATGAGAAGCTCATGACCTCCTGTTGCATCAACCAATTGATTAATCCTTGGCAAAGGAAAATGATCTTTTGGATAAGTCTTGTTGAGATCTATAAAATCCACATACATGCGCCACTTGTTATTTTTCTTCTTGACCATTACTACATTAGCTAGCCATATAGGATACATGACATCCTCAATGAACTGTGCTAGTTATAACTTCTCTACTTCCTCCTAGATTGATATATTCATCTTGAGACTGAAGCCCCTTATCCTTTATTTGATCAGCTTGGAGCCTAGATAGATATTTAGTTCATGGAACATGAAATTTGGATCAATTACCAGCATATCTTCATGGCTCCAAGAGAAAATATTTTTTCTTTCCCTAAAGAAAGTGATTAATTCTTGTTTAAGAAAAAGGAGATAATTTAGAAATGACCTAAATGATTCTTTCTTGCTTGTCGTTGTCCAGCACCACAACTTTTGTTTCCTCCATAACCTGTCCTTTTGCCAGTTATTCTTCTTCTCAGGGATCTAAAGTGTCAATGTGGAAAGTGGTTGTGCTCTTCATTTTCATCTCTTGTTAGTCCACGGATTATAATAACACTTTATGGCATCTTTCTGACTGCCATTTACTATGTCGACTCCATAGTTTATTGAGAACTTTAGACACCGTTGCACTGTAGATGCCATGACTTCTAACTTCTTAATTCTCACTCTTCCCAGGATGATGTTATAAGTTGATGAAACATTTTTATCTAGCACAAAGATGAAAATTCTTTCTCTCCTGTTTGCTGGTTAGGTGCTTACCAATACTTCCAGCTTGATGGTCCCCAGTGGGTATACCTTCTCTCTTGTAAATTTGATGAGAGGTCGATGGTATGGTTCTAGCTTGTT
Organism: Sambucus nigra; assembly: GCA_949130495.1. Lineage (NCBI taxonomy): Eukaryota > Viridiplantae > Streptophyta > Magnoliopsida > Dipsacales > Adoxaceae > Sambucus > Sambucus nigra. The sequence continues at coordinate 511,576,602 of OX422217.1, read as the reverse complement.
GATCTTCAACCCTAGGCTATCAAAGCAGTTGTAGAACATTACATCATTTGAACTCCCATTGTCAACCAAGATAGTTGTAACTCTGCCATGATGAACTCTATATGTGATAACCAACAGATCGTCATAGGGATAGAGAACTCCACTCAGATCATTTTTGGAGAACCCAATTACTAGCCTATATTTATTAACTTTCCTCGGTCGACTATCACGATATTCATCCATATCAATTTGTCTGACAATTGGGTAGGATTTGACTTTATTAAGATAGGCTTTCATTTTTACTAGGGCATTTCCTTCCCCAGTATCACCACCTGCAATAAAATGGCATCCAAATGATATCATGCCGACCTCAACTTCTGGTTCACCAGGATTTTTTAATAAATCTGGATCTTCTTCAAAATCATCATTCCTTGCTCTATTATTATCATCCCTTGCTCAGGCTGGAGATTCTGACCTCTTTTGATCATTTCTGTTGTCATTGCGATCAATCAACTTTTCACGTCAAATAATATTTTCATTATCATTCTTTAGCGCAATGCAACCATTGGTGTTGTGCCCATTATACATGTGGAAGTCACAGTATTTTGACTTATCCCTCTTATTAGCGGGAGTTTTAGCTTTCCAGACCAATTTCAGTCTCTGTTTCCCTTGCTTTCCTCTAGGATATAGTGAGCACCTTTTTTTAGCAAGGTACATTCATCAAACTTCCTGATTCGATCTAGATTTTTGTCTTTCTGGTCCTTTTTTAAGGAATTGGAGTTATTTTTATGACCTTCACCTTTGGTCTCAGGAGCTTCCTTGGCTTCCTCGGCGTTCATTATTTTTCTAGCATTAACCATTAGTTACGTTATGGTTTTAAGTGGATTTTTTGCCAAGGCATAGTAAAGGTCTTTGGCAAGTAACCCATTCATAAGTGTAGCTATGGTTGTTTTCTCCTCATAGTCTACCACCTCTAGCTTTTCATTATTAAAATGAGTAATATATTCTCTAGTGCTTTCTCCAGGTTTTTATCACACAATCAAGAGATGAGTGACACTCTTGATCGGCTTAGCCCAAAATAAAATTTACCAATAAATGATTTAGCTAACTAGTGAAAACTAGAGATCTTACCTCTGGGGAGATTATTATACCAAATCTCAGCTGGCCTAGTGATAGAACTAGAGAAAGCACTACATCTCATCTTGCCAGGCACTGAATAAATGTCAACAGCAACTTGATATTGCTCTATATGCAGGACTGGATCAATTTTCCAATCATACTTGGGAGTAGCCACTGGTGGTTTAAACTTGGAAGGTGTTCGATATTACACCATTGCTTGAATGAAATGTGATCCTTTGATGAAACTCCTTTTCAATGGATTCTTTATCTTGGCCATTTCTCCTAGCCTATCTTCCAATCGTTGCATGGCTCCCTTCGACGAATGCTCTTCTGGTTTAGACTTGGTCGAGGTATATTTAGTAATTTTGCTCTGCTTATGTCCTAAACATTCCTCCTGATAGGTCTGCTTGGCACGTATAAAGCCCATCATACTGGACTTTGATCTTGTAGAACCTTCTCCATGTTCACGACGATGATCTTGCTCCCTATGATGCCATTTGGTTACTCGGGGACCTAACAGATCAAAGGCAAACTCCCTGCTAAGCCATTCTAGGACACTTGGTCTTTCTTTTGAAAAATATCCACCATCATAATAATCAATTAAATGGAATGAAGAAGTTGTGTCGGGATGATATAACCTATCGTGAGAGGAACGATAATGATAACTTCTTAGATGCCTAACTGGTGGTGGTGGCATTTCCCTTCTGGAATTAGAGGACCTAGATTGTATGGTGTATGCCAATTTCTTGGCAGTCTCCTGCATGTCTTCTTGACCTTTAATAACGTTGAGAAGAATGCCCTGTAAATATGCTGCACTGGGGGGGGGGCAGATGGAATGATGGTGTTGCCTTCATTTCAAGCGCCATTTTCAGGATCAGTAATTTCTTTAAAGATAAAAAATAAAGCAAATGGTAGAGAACGATGACAGACAAACGATCCCACAGATGGTACCAATTTGTTAATGTCTAAAAATGAACTGACTCCAATTTTATAATGACATATAAAAATAATAGAAATAACTCAAACCACGCACACAAGGGATAAAGATTTTAAAGTGGTTCAGCTATAAAATAGCATACGTCCACTATTGTTGTTATTCAATAGGGTTTACAATATCTCAGTATGGCGTGCATATGAATGATTCAAGTTGTCCCTTGAGCTAAGGGATTAGTTTGTATTTATAAGGGTGCAAAATCCTAAATATGGAACGCCTTTATATCACCAGGCGTTTACATCTGTGTACAATAAGTAAAACTCTTGGAACTCAGAGCTGGTTGGCATCCCATCCGAATAACTATTGATGTTCTCATTAGTTGGCCTTCTACTGTTGGTCGTCCTCCTAGCCAACTAAGTGTCTCTAAAGCCGATCAAGTATGCTGGTCGGCCACGTTGGATGACAGGTGTGCATTCATAAGTGGTCCATGCGGGAGTATAATTTTTACATACAACAAGCCTAAAAGTGTGAATATATCTGGCCTAGTACCTCTTTTCCATAGTCGTTTGTCTTTAGCTTAAATGGTATGGAATTATAACTCAAAAAACACTAAAAAGTACACTTTGACATTTTTTATGGAATAACGCCAGATTTAAAATAAGAGGAGTGTAAAGCCATGTCCATACAAATAGTCTCTCATTCGGATATATTGAAATGCATAATTCATTTTATCGAGATGTTGTGTGTGTACCGAAGGGTGATTTAGTTTCATACTCAATGAAGGGCATGGTTGATTTACCCTCTTTTAGAAACATGTGGATTGTCAATGAACGCAATTCACAAAAGTGTGCCTTGAGTTATTCATGCGTATATGGTATAGATAATGACACAAGCATATATATCACTGAATACGATAATATTAAGGACCTCGGGATTAATTCGGATATAGATTTATTGGTGAAGCACGGTTGTCTATATGAAAGTAAATACGAGGTTCAGTGTGCGTAGGGTACCCATAAGTTGGTGAATAAACTCTTAACTAGTTGTACCTATGGTATATATGGGTTCCTTATTTAGATTTCTAATCCCCACGTCCCGGGACCTGCTAATGATTGAGAGTTTGGTTCATTAACATATAGTCCTTTGGTAACCGGTCTTTGCGTGTGTTGAATATTTAAAAACTTATTGGGTCTAACACTTAAATCAGTAGGTTTGACGTATTTAAAGGGGTTTCCTTATTTGGATTATTTGTCTGACGTTTATGTCCTAATAAGGCTTAAGATCAGGATCCAAGATCCTACTATTTCTTAGTTATTAGGTATGTATGTAGTGCTATCCTAGATTGTACGCTATGATATGTAGTGATGTGTTATTTAATTTTTTTCTCTACTCTATGCATGTAAGTATTAGAAGTAGCATAGTGGGATGGTGGTGGTTCGGCCTAGGCACCCTTGAGTATTGTGTGATATCATTTTTGCTGTAGAGTATGTAAGTTATTAGGCCGAGGTACCTTTAGGGTAGTGGTCTATTGCATTTACCGTAGTGTGGAATACATGAGAGTTATACGTTGAGACAATTGCGAAGGGTAAGGATGTAGCAAAATAAAGGACGAAAATCCTTTTGTAAGGGGAAGAATCTGATAACTCGACTAACTAGATAATTAATTTAATTGGTTAATTTAATTCAACTTGGAAAATAAATTTTGCTAATAAATCAGATTGAAAAATATATTTATGATAAATTAAAAGGGAAATTTTTTAATATTATATTAAATTGGGTAGTTTTAGTATTAAACTAATTGGATCATTTTTTGGGTTAGATTGTGAGATTTGAAATTTGTGAATAAGTTATGTTAATGTTATGTTTTGTGTTATGATTTTTGGGTGTGATTTATGGGATCATTTGGAGGCCTAAATGATAATAAAATGGTGGGAAGATGGCCCCATGGCTTAGGTAATCCGTTATGATAAGTTTGGAATAAAATATGTTGTGTTTTGGAGCTGATAAACTTTTTTAATTCTAGGGTTTTAGGAGAACCGCATGATTAAGATTATATAAACAAAAGGTGAGGTTAAGTTAACGTCTTATGTCATTCTTAAACCTAAAAAAGAGAGAGAATTTGATTTTGAGAGTGCGATGGGGAGACAATTAGAGATGAAGGAGATAAGAAAATTGGGAGACTAATTGAATAACACCAAGTGAGGATTAAACATTTAATTTAAGAACTTTTATCGACGCTAACCAATGTAAGAAATTCAATCTAGTTTTCTCCTTTGATTTGAATAGCATACGGGGAATAACATGTAATTGACTATAACCTAGTGAAAGATTAAATTAAATTGAAAATTCTGAATTAGAGTATACTGTCATATTATTGAATTTTTGGGAAATTGTATTGGGAATGCTAGAAATGGGGTTATTAAAAAATTTATGCAATAAGGCTAATTAGATGGGGAAGTTAATTTAGTAAGTTATAGATTAGTGGTTTAATTAAGCCGAGTCTACAAATCTAAGATTTGATTTTATTTAAGGAGAATAATGGATAATTCGGTTAATGGTTTATAAGTATTGTATCTAAGGTTCTTATGAGAAATTTATGCAAATTGAGACAATTGATTTGTAGAATATGGTTTAAACCTAAGATATTAGATAAAACCTTAATTGGTATAACCATATTTTATTATTTATCCATCTTTAACAATGTAAGTTTCAGAGGATTTTAATAGAATTAATTTGTCGAAACTAAGGTTTATATCAAAGGTAATTTGTATAAATTGTTGGGTTTTGATGGTGGATTCCAATAAATTCATGTTTTAGGCATTATTTTTTTAAAGATTTTTGACTAAAAACTTATTGTAATTAGTTTTGAGACTTATCTCGATCGTTTAAAGGTGAATGAGATGGTTTTTGTGATTACAATTTGAGAAGTTTGTGAAGTTAGCTCTACCATTAGAACTAGATCGATTTGGGTATGGCCGGATCAATTTGACCAGATAGTTGGCCAAGATTTTTATTTTTATTTTTAGTTGGGACTGATGGTTGAAGTTGGGCTTGGGATATTTTAGGTCATGTTTAATTATATTTTAAAACCATTATGAGGCCTTATATGGGCACAAATCGATCTAGTCGGGGTATATGGAGGCCAAGCCAAGTGTAGTATCCGAATATTTAATAAAGATCGTGTATCATGGTATATAGTTAATTATCAATTTCTTAGTCGCTTGGCAATGTATTTATGTTTATTGTCGTAAGAGACCGATATGGCGATATCTAGGGAAGGATATATTGGATATGACGATTGAATGTTGATTTATTTTATTAATAGTATGTGTGGTCATTTTGTATAGTTATATACCTTATATGTGTGTTTAAACCTATGTTTTAATGCAGTTGTATGTGTGAAGGTTAGGTTCTTGAATGATTTATTTGAGGTTTTCTTTACTATAACTAGGGGGATTTAGGAGTGGAGCCAATTTCCTATTTTAGGGAATTACTAAACCTATAGACATTATTAACTAACTCTAAAAGAAGAATATTTGAAGTCAAAACTAGCATTTTTCGCTCCTTTTTGTGGAATATATCGGAGATCATGTATTATCAATTAATATAATTTTCATATGTCTTTTCCCACATTAATAAGTTTAAGAGTATTCACATAGTCATTTTTTCCATCATAGGTCATTGTCTTATTCCTGTTTCCAAAACACACTTTGGGTTCTTAATTTTACATTTCCAAAAAGCTTCATCTATGTTCAAGACCTTGAAGCCAATTTTATCATTCTCATGACTCGTTGGTCACATTTTGGATGAAAGGTTAGAGAAGCCCTATACTCACGTCACTTATTTTCACAAAAGTTTTGGATCTTAGTAAAAACTTTTATGTGTGTAAAACTTATGTTTTTTCCCTTGTATTTTTCTTATTTCAAAACCTTTGAAATCTCAAAAACAAGCAAATTTGTGCAAAGCTTTATAGCTTCCCTGCAGTGAAGGTTTCCTTTGCAGGTAACGAGTTATTAGATTTCCATTGGCAAAAGCTCTAGCAAAGTTCGCAGCTAGCTTCGCTAATGCCTTGCCGTAACAAGGCCTCTCTGCAGTGAAACATTCCTTTGTTGGCCACCTAAAATTTTGAAAAATTGTCAAAAATCCTCATTCGAAGCGTAGTTTACTTTGTCACAAGATATCTTTAGTGATTTTTCTACTGTAGCGATCCTGTCAGTGGAGAGATTTAAGTGCGAATCTAATTTCACGATCTTAGAAATATATTCTTGGTTTTTGTGTATAAAGTCACTTTTTATGTTTTTCTAGTTCATGATTAGACATTAGAGCCCCCAATAACTATCTCACACTTGCTTTATGTAAGAGATGTCACTTGCTAGCTCACCATGGTAATAGATAAACCCATTGAAACACCCTAAATAGTTTACTCCTAGGTTTCACTCAATTCTACACTATTTAGTGTTTCAACTAGTTTGGATATTATGCCAAAACAATTTATACTTTGAGACCGCTCTAATTGGTATGCGTTTCAAGTGTCCAATACGACTCAAGACTTAATCAATGTTCAAATCAGAGTAAAGGTAAAATGGTAAAAATAGCCTCTAGTGGATGGAAGAATCACATTTGCACATTTTTATACATTCACATATTTTTGGCACTCATGTATTTCATATTAGAATTTAATTGATATTAATGTATAAAATATTTGTAAAGTTGATATTGAATTAATTTTTGTCCAAATTCATTTCTTGATTTGAAATAATTTGTCATGATTTTTCTTTATTTAAAATGAATTTTTAAACATTTTTTTTATTTAATAAAAGTCATTTTTGTGCACATGTTTTTAAATAAACACAGCGTGTCTCAATCACACAAATAGTCCCTATGAATTATTGTCCATATATAAAATTTTAATCTTATGGTTCCTACTGTCTTTTATGCTTTCGTCCATGTCTCCTTTGACCGACGAATGAGAGGAGGCTCAAATTGAAATTCAGTTTTTAGTGTTCCCACCCATCTATAGCAATACAACTTCATTTTTTTTCTGGTTTAGCTTCCATTTATAATACCTATTTGGATTAGAAAGTTTATGTTACCTGTCAATTTCGTCTCTTCTTAACTGTAAGATGACCTGTATATTCCCTTCATTAATTGGTTTCTAACCATTAGTTTGTACAACTGTTTGGGATTACCTGTGTAGAATATGGCCTTGGGCCCAGATACAATAACCATTTGATTTCTTTTGAGGATTAATTAGATTACCTTCTCTTGTAGATTTAGATTAAAGTTGATTGGATGGTAGTAATAGTCTTTAAGGCCTTATGACTGGATATTTCTTTTGTTAGCCGATTAGAATGTTTGTATATGATAGTTTTAAACTAGTGGATTCCAGCTATACCGCATAATATATCTAAGCCTTGAGGATTTCCCACCGCTATATCTTGCCAATTGTCAACTATTTCAACTGACAGATTCATTCTCATGTTATCTTTATAAAAGTGTTCTTTGTACGCAATTGTTAAAAACCAAAAATCAACTATAGTTTTTATTGTTTATCTTTATAGCAATTTAGGGTCTTAATGTATACCAACCTTGGTTTTTATTAGAGAATATAATGGATGATCTTTTATTCAGGTTAGCTTAAATTAGAAGCACTCTTCTCGGTCTTAGGATTATAATCCATATGATATAATCAACCCTAGCCATTTATTTCAATTAGGGGTTCTAGAGTATTCCAATCCTTAGTATGTAAACCTTATTATAAATTTTACTAGGTTTGGTGAACCATAATTCTAGATATATATATGAAGAGGGTCATCACATATTTTTATAGAGAAAAATATTCTGAGAGAGAGACAATATATTTTTTTAGATTCAAATAATGTGTGTGATTTCACTTTTTGCTGTTAATTTTTAGTTTTTAAATTGAAACATCTTAAGAATCTTAAACACATAATCTCAGACGTGGGGATTGATATATTATGTTGTAGTAGAGAGTCTTGTGCTTATTTGTTCAAATCTCTTTCTATCAAAAATAAAACTCTCTTAGTATTATAAATGAATTTTTAATGAATATTTTTAAAGATTCAGTATTTTGATTTCGTGGTGAAAATTGTATATATTGTTTAAAATCACATTGCTCTCCTTATTGAATATCTTTTGTAGATTTGTTAATCTTATAGTTGTGAGTTAATTTTGTACACTTCTTCCCTTAAATCCGAATATACATTTTTAAAGAAAGAGAGAACTAAGTTTAGAGTGAGACAAGTTTTGAGAGTTCGCATATGAGTTTTCTTCATTAACATTGAAAGAAATTTTTTAAAAATAATAAAAGTGATTTAAAATTTAAAAATATGTCTTATAATTTTTTTTTCTGATAAAATTAATTACTTTAAATTTTGTTTTATTAGTTTTTCAGAAAAATTATGTTTGCATTTTTTGCATTTTTTTGCACTTCATTCAAACCCCCTGGCATCTTCTGATCGCATGGGCTTACACTTGAGTATAAGGTGTGTAAGAATTTTGAGCATCAAAGAAATTTAACCTTTCTACTCTCTATTGGATTTGGGATTGATGTATTTAATTAGCCTGCTAAGTTTAGTTGTTTTACATTTTACTGTATTTGAAGTTTTGATGTAGTAAATTAACTCGTTCTTTATTTGAGTGTTTATAAATTATAAATTAATTCTTATTTCTTAGTGAATTATTTTTATTGTCCCATAAAGGAGGTTGTGGAGGTTTCTCTAGTACTTTACCACGCGAAAGATCACATGTTGAAAAACTGTTACTAAAGTCGTTTAATATAAGATTAAACTATTTAAGTAACTCCGAACTATTTTTTAAGGAAACTATTTTCTTTAAATCAAATGAGTTTTAATCACAAGATGTGTTTAATAAAACATGCACGAGATCAGTTAAAGATTTGTAACAAGTTTTGAAAAACAAAACTTAAAAGATTAAATCAGCACGCCAACGAGAATGGGATGAGGAGATGTAGAAAGATCAATGACAATAGATTTTTAACGTGGTAAAACCTCACCCAACTGAGGAAATATCCACAGTGACTTCTAAGTCACAAACAAAAAATCCACTAAAATAAAATATATCAGTTACAAACTATATAACACACATGCACATAAATCAGTCCTATACAAGTTTAGGAATGTACCCATTGGTGTCCTTCTAACTTTTCTACAGTTCTGATTGTTGATGTGGTTCTCCTAGTTTGCTAACTTCCACTTTGTTCCAGTCTTTACGTCGACTCTTGTTTCAAGATCTTATTACCAACACTTTCAGTGTTGTAGTGTGTAAGTGTTTGTGATGGTGATCTAACAAATGCATGCACACACTCACGCTTATTTTTACAAACAGTCCTAGCAAATTACAAATTAGAGTGATTTTCAGTTTCTCTCTTCTTAAGAAACTCAAACTGTATTTGACCTTTAAAAAGAACCCAGAATCCACAGCTATCTTGCTCAGAAGATGTTTCAAGATCTTATTCAATTTCAGGGTTTTGAAAATGTTTTTAAAATTAAAAAACGCCAAGTGTGATTCCAACTAGGTCAAAGGTCTTGTTTAAAAAGAACTAGAAACAGAAAATGATTTTGTTAATTTTGAAGATGAAAACATTTACAGAAAATAATCAACAAAAGATTTCTCAAAGCGAGAAACTAAGAATGCAGATCTAGGTGTAATATAACATAAAAGACTAGATTTATGATTTCTATAAAATAGAAATAAAGATCTAACCTAATGTTTAAGTTGGACATAAGATCTTAAAGCGAAGAGGTTACAACACAAAACAACTTTCAAACCAACATGCAAAAACTCTCAAACACTCAAGGTTGGTGTTTGGTATATACTGGTTTTTGGAAAAATGGTAAGGGTTTGAAGAGGTGTTTGGACGATTTAGGGTTAGGGTTTCTAACTCTGTGGTTTCTCTCTCTCTTTTCTCTCTTCTCTATTTGGAATGACGAAGTGACAAAAGTCTTCTAAAGGCTAAGGGTTGGCCTCCTTAAATAGAGGGCTGAGAAGGGTCGGGAAGGGGGTTCAAAATCAATAGCTGAGATTAAGTCTTGCCATATTGACTTCCATCCAACGGTTAAAGATAAGCGGTTGGTTAAACGCTTTCTGATTGGCTAAGAGAGGTTCACAGGGCTTGGAACAAGGACGCATTCAGGGCGTTGATAAGATCAATCCAAGGTCTGTTAATAAACACAGGTTTTGTCTCTTAAAAGAAACACACAACCAACCAATAAATGGGCAACTGGTGTAGGGCAAACAACGGACCACAAACGCGCGTCCCAAACTAATTACATAGACACCCTTATAGTCTCCAACGCTTTCGATTTCTACCTAAGTGAACTTAACAGAGATAAAACCAAGAACCAAAAATTATAGAATGACCCCCAAACTATTTAATTCCAATTTTATTTAAGAAAAAAATTGTTTTAAAATCATTAAAAATTCCCAAAAAATATTAAAAAATGTTTTAAGGGAAATTAACACACACAACACACACACACACAATCACTTTAACGCAAAAAATGAACAAAGTATGCAATCCTAATGTTTGTGAGTGTTTGTAAGTATACCTTTGATCAATCAAACAAGAGGAATGAATTGAATAGAAGGGTCGAGGCTCTTTGGTATCTAGGGGAGGGACTCAATTTTGTCACTATTTCCAAACTAGATGAGCACTTATACAATGTAGACTCAAGTGAGTCAAGAGTATAAGGTGCTTCAATCTCCCCCTTTGGAAATATGATACAAAATCTCCTTTGAGTCATCTTGGACTCGTATGGCAACAAAAAAAAAAAAGAAAAAACCTATTCCTATACAAAAAGTCTATCTACCCATTTCCTAGAAAAGAAGATTACATAACTCAACTAATTACAATTCATTACCCTATTACAACTGTTGAGAATAACTGAACAGAATCCTACAAATAATCACAAAGATCAAGTTTTTTAGAATATGTACAAAATAAATGAACTCTCATAAGACTCAAATTTCTCCGCCATTTTGTCTCAAATGGACAAAGGGAAAAAATATGTAAGCCAAAGAGTTTAATCAGCACAAACCATTCCTATCGATTTACGTAAAGAAATAAACCTATTGCAATCCAAAGGTTTGGTAAACATATCTGCGAGTTGCAAATCAGTTGAAAGATAATTGATTTCTAATTCCTTAGTCTCAACTAATTCGCGTCTAAAGTTATGCCTAATTTTTATGTGTTTTGTTCGCGAGTGTTGAACAGGATTTTTAGAGATATTGATCGCGCTTTGATTATCACAATAGAGATGTAATTGTTCATCTTTAATACCATAGTCACTTAGCATTTGCTTAAGCCAAAGTAATTGGGCACAACAACTTCCAACGACTATGTATTCAGATTCAGCTGTTGATAAAGAAGTGCAGTTTTGTTTCTTACTACTCCAACCTACCAAGTTATTACTAATATAGTAACATGCGCTTGATGTGCTCTTACTATCGTCAGTACACCCTGCCCAATCGGCATCAGTGTATCCTATTATAGTGCTAGGAGTATCATTGGTGTACCAAAGTCCTAAATTTAGAGTGCCTTTAATGTATTTTATAATTCTTTTAACACAAACTAAATGGCTCTCTTTAGGGGTGTTTTGATAACGAGCACACACAAACAAAGTACATAATATTAGGACGCGAGGCAGTAAGTTATAGCAAGGTTCCTATCATACTGCGATATAAAGTTGGATCTACGAATTTTCCAGTTTCATCCTTAGACAGTTTGATCGCAGTACTCATGGGAGTTTTGGCATCTTTTGCACTTTCAAGGCCGAATTTTTTAACGATCTCTAAAGCGTATTTTGATTGCGAAACAAATAATCCTTCTAAATTTTGTTTGACTTGAAGACCCAAGAAAAATTATAACTCTCCCATAAGAGACATTTGAAATTCTTTATGCATAATTTCAAAAAAAGATTTAACTTCTGTGGGCGAAGTTGATCCAAATATGATATCGTCAATATAAACTTGATCTATAATGATATATTTGTCAAAATGTTTGACAAAAAGGGTTTGATCATTTCCACCTCTCTTAAAACCTTTGTCTAAGAGAAAATTAGAAAGGCGCTCATACCAGGCTCTTGGCGCTTGTTTTAGGCCATACAAAACCTTTTTAAGACGAAAGATATGATTTGGATATTTAGGGTCAATGAACCCTTTTGGTTGTTCTACATAGGTGTCCTCAGTCAATATTCCATTAAGGAAGGCAGATTTGACATCCATTTGGTAAAGCGTAAAATGTAAGTAGCAAACTATGGCAAAGAGAAGACGAATAGATTCTAAGTGAGTAACAGGGGCAAAAGGTTCGTTAAAATCTATTCCTTCAATTTGAGAGTATCCTTGAGTAACTAATCTGGCTTTGTTTCTAATGACTATCCCACTTTCATCAGATTTATTTTTAAATATCCAACGTGTGCCAATAACCTTTTTGTGATCAGGCCTAGGTACAAGATACCAAACATCATGAATGACAAATTGAAGAAGTTCTTCCAGCATTGTAGAAATCCAATGAGGATCACTCAATGCATCATTTACATTATTTGGTTCCACAAGGGAAACAAAACATGCATATTAAGCATAGTTTCTTAATTGAGATCTTGTACGTACAGGCTCACTAGGGTTACTAAGAACGTTGTTTACGGGATGTTCTTTAGAAACTCAGTTGGGCACTTCAGGTGTCTCAATTGGTAAAGAATCATCTATTTCTAGGGAGTTATTTTCTAAAACATTTTCAGACTCTTCCATAATAGTTGGTTCTCTAGTCTTACTCTCTACAGTAGTGTCACTTACAATAACGTTTATGGATTCCATTATGGTCTTAGTGCGAAGAATATAGACACGGTATGCTCTATTGTTAGGAGAATATCATAGAAAAATGGCTTTATCTCCATGAGTCTCTAATTTGGATAAGTGTTCTCTATCTTTACAGACATAACACGTACTACCAAAGGTTCTAAGATACTTAAGATTGGGCTTCTTCCCATACCATAGTTTGTAAGGAGTTTTTTTAGGATTCTTTATAAGATAGACCCTATTGATAATATGATACGTAGTACGAATAGATTTTACCCAAAAATACTTAGGTAAAGTTTTGGCATGAATCATAACTCGTGCCATCTCTTGAAGGGTACAATTCTTTCTCTCAGCAATACCGTTCTGTTGAGGAGTCTTAGGAGCACTAAATTCATGTTTGTAATCATTGTAGTCACAATACTCTATAACACCTGTATCTAAGTATTCTCCACCTCTATCACTATGAATTCTATTTACTTGAGTGTCTTTCTCATTTTCAATTCGCAGGAAAATCTTCAAAAAAGTTTGGAAAGTGTCAGACTTTTATTTTAAGAAAGCAACCCAGGTGAATCTGGTGAAGTCATCAACCATAACAAGAATGTAACTGTGTCCACAGAGACTAACAGTTCGAAAAGGACCCATTAGGTCCATATGGATGTGCTCCAAGGGTTTAGAGGTAAGGATATCTTTGACTTTCTTATGAGGGGCTTTAACAATTTTTCCTTCCTGACATAATCCACAGACAATATTAGAAATAGGTTTGATCTTAGGAATACTTCTAACTATTTCTTGAGAAGACAGTCTACTAAGGTTTTCATAATTTATGTGACCCATACGATTATGCCATATCTCATTGTCATCCATTCTGGCAATGTTACAGACCTCGACACTATTTTGAACAGTATAACAATTGTCCGGAGTCCTGTAATAATGCACTCACCTTTTTCATTTAAAATTTTGCAATTATTCTTTGAAAAGGTGACAGTATGATTTGAGTCACAAAATTGCGAGATACTAAGTAGATTAGCCTTAAGACGTTTTAGTAGAAGAAGATTTTCAAGTAAAGGTAATTCTTCTTCTTGGAGTGTTCCTTTACCAATGATTTGAGATGATACACCATCACCAAAAATAACTTTTCCTCCAGCAAAGCTAGTTTTGTTTAATAGTTTGGTATCATCCCCATCTATGTGTTTTGAACATCCAGAATCTAAATACCAACCAGAGGGAGTGTGTTAAACTTTTAAAGCAGTAATAACAATATTACACTTCATCTGGGGTAATAGCTCATCTTTTCTAACCTAAACAGATCTTGTTTTCATTTTGCGCTTATTTGCTCTCATTTGATAAAATTTATGAGCATTAGATTTCTGTTGAAAGATGTTTTGCGCATGAGGTTGAATTTTATGATAAACATGAGAATTTGGCTTAGGAAAGTGTCTAGGAATCCTTCTTGTAAGTGAACTTTTAGGTTTAGTCTTTCTCTTTCTATAGTTAGAGTTATTGTCTCGTTGTCTAGGAAGAACATAATTGTTATGGCTTATCCTAGAATAGTTAAAGTTTTGGTACGCAGGATTACTGTAGACAGGGTTGACCAATCGCCTAGAGTAGCAATCTTCAAAGGAATGTCCATATAAGTCACAGTACGAGCAATAAAAATTGCTCGAGGATGGTATCTCCTTAGGAAAGTCTCTAAACATAGGCTTTATGGCATTTTGGAGTTGAACCTTATTCCTAGGGAGTATAGTTTGAAAGGCGAAATCACTCTTCCTAATCGGTGGGCAGACATATTTAGCCTTAGGTGGACTTTCACATTTAGAGTAACTAGATTCCCTAATATCAAACTTTGATTGTTTTTCATCAAATTCATTTTTCAGAGAATGAAAATCTGGACAAGTTTCTATAGGTCTTTTGCCTCCTGACACAAACTTCATTGGTTCAAGATTTTTAGTTTGAGTCTTCAAGTTGGGGCAAAAACGTATTCCAGTTCGATCATCAGAATTGGTTTTTGAATCAGCAACAAAACCATCAAAACAGTTTGAATTATTTTCAAATTTAGCAATTTTTTTAAAAACTGTTTATGTCTTCTCTTTGGATTGTTCCAATTCTAATAATGTCCCTTTATATTTTTTCTTCAAAGTTTCATTTTCTTCAATCAAATTCTTCAATTTTTGATAAAAAATTTTGACTTCATTTTCATGAGTTAGACATTGGGTAGTATACTCTTCAGCGTTAAGTTTAACCATCAAACTTAGGTCTTCCAATTTCTTAGTGAGATCTTTCACTATCTTCTCTAGTCTAGTGCTTTTCTTAAGGGTTTTCTCATAAAGTGTGTGAATGTCAGGGAGGTCTTCAGTGTCTGAGTCACTAAGTGTAGCGTGTGAAGTGACCCCTAAGGATTTAATTCTTAAACTCATGCACCCATTGACATCGTCATTATCGCATTCCCTTTGACGCACACACCCCGTAGTAGAACTAACAATATTCTCAAAATTAAAGCATTTAAACCAGGAGAAACATGATTTATAACAACAGAAGTAGAGCTATTATCATCATTCTCATACATAGGCATATCATCATTGTAGATTATCTTAGCAAAGAAAGACATGCAAGGATCAAAAACATCAAAAGATTCAGGTTCATCATTTTCAGAATCACTTGAATCATCCCATGTTTTGCAAATGTTTTCCCTAGTATGTTTATTGGCAGTGTTCAGTTTCACTCTACAGTCTTATGCTATGTGTCATGGTTTTCCACATCTAAAACATTCAATGTTCTTGAAGTCTTTATTGGGTCTCATTTCCTTGTGATGTTTGTCTTGACCTTTCTCATGAGGTTTGTAGTTATACTGAGTTGGATAATTTGGCTTGCCTTGTTTGTTTGCCAATTTATTTATAAATTTGACAATTTTCTTAAATTGTTTTGACATCAGGATAATTTGATTATCCAAACTATCTATATCACACTCCTCATCAGAATCATTAGTGGGAATAGTGATCTCGGGTTTCATCAACTTAGAGGAAAAACTCAAGTTGGAACTAGTCTGTTTCCTATGGGACTGGGTCATTTGTTTCTTAAATTCTAATTCCATTTCCACAGTTCGTAGTTTACTACTGAGTAATTCAGGAGTGAGATTTTGATCACACATTTCCTCAATAGCATATCTTTTGTTGTCAAATTTCTGTGGCAATGATCTTAGAATTTTAAATACAATTTCATATCTATCATATATTATCCCATTAACATGCAGTTTGATCACAATGTTAGTCAATTTCATGTAAACATCATCAAAGGATTCAAAATCTGACATAATTAGGGAGTTATACTACTGGACAAGCATTTGAGTTTTATCATCCTTAACTCTAGTGTTACTTTCATATGCAGTGATCAGTGCATCCCAAGCTTCTTTAGAAGTGGCACAAGATGAGATCCTTTTGAACTCATGCTCATTTATGGACATAAAGATGTCATTCTTGCCTTTATTATTGTGTCGAGAAGTTTGCTTCTCTTCTTGAGTGAATTCACTTAATGCTTTCTTAATCCTCTCATTACTTCCTTCAGTGGCTGGTTTAGTAGGATAAGTGTATCCATTTTCAACAATATCCCATACATCATCTCCCAAGGCTCCTTGTATGAAAGAAATCATTCTTACCTTCCAGTAAGCAAAGTTGTTTCCATCAAAGAGTGGGGGTCTAGTCAATTTACCAAATCTTTCATTTTTCTCGTCCATTGTTTTGATTTTAAGAAAACAATTTCAGAAACAAAGAACTTTTAAAAAGATTTCCAAAGATCTGATACCAATTGAAAAATTATTACTAAAGCTGTTTAATACGAGATTAAACTATTTAAGTAACTCCGAACTATTTTTTGAGGAAACTATTTTCTTTAAATCAAATGAGTTTTAATCACAAGATGTGTTTAATAAAACAGGCACGAGATCAGTTTAAGATTTGTAACAAGTTTTGAAAAACAAAACTTAAAAGATTAAATCAGCACACCAACGAGAATGAGATGAGGAGATGTAAAAAGATCAATGACAATAGATTTTTAACGTGGTAAAACCTCACCCAACTGAGGAAACATCCACGGTGACTTCTAATCACAAAAAAAATCTAATAAAACAAAATATATCAGTTACAAACTATACAACACACAAGCACACAAATCAGTTCTATACAAGTTTAGGAATGTACCCACTCGTGTCCTTCTAACTTTTCTGCAGTTCTGATCGCTGATGTGGTTCTCCCAGTTTGCTAACTTCCACTTTGTTCTAGTCTTTACGTCGACTCTTGTTTCAAGATCTTATTACCAACACTTTTAGTGTTGTAGTGTGTAAGTGTTTGTGATGGTGATCTAACACATGCATGTACACACTCACGCTTATTTTTACAAACAGTCCTAGCAAATTATAAATTAGATCTATATGCTGTGATTTTCAGTTTCTCTCTTCTTAAGAAACTTAAACCTTATTTGACCTTTAAAAAGAACCCAGAATCCACGGGAATATTGCTCAGAAGACGTTTCAAGATCTTATTCAATTTCAGGGTTTTGAAAATATTTTTGAAATTGAAAACCGCCAAGTGTGATTCCAACTAGGTCAAAGGTCTTGTTTCAAAAGAACTAAAAACATAAAATGATTTTGTTGATTTTGAAGATGAAAACATTTACAGAAAATAATCAACAAAAGATTTCTCAAGGTGAGAAACTAAGAATGCAGATCTAGGTGTAATATATCATAAAAAGACTAGATCTATGATTTCTATAAAATAGAAATACAGATCTAACCTAATGTTTAAGTTGTACACAAGATCTTAAAGCGAAGAGGTCACAACAAGAAACAACTTTCAAACCAACATTCAAAAACTCTCAAACATTCAAGGTTGGTGTTTGGTATATACTGGTTTTTGGAAAAATGGTTAGGGTTTGAAGAGGTGTTTGGACGATTTAGGGTTAGGATTTCTAACTCTGTGGTTTCTCTCTCTCTTCACTCTTCTCCCTTGGAATGACGAAGTGGCAAAAGTCTTCTACGGGCTAAGGATTGGCCTCCTTAAATTTAGGGCTGAGAAGGATCGAGAAGGGGGTTCAAAATCAATGGCTGAGATTAAGTCTTTCCATATTGACTTCCATCCAACGGTTAAAGATAAGTGGTTGGTTAAGCGCTTTCTGATTGGCTAAGAGAGGTTAACAGGGATTGGGATAAGGACGAGCATTGATAAGCTCAATCCAAGGGCTGTTAATAAACATCGATTTTGTCTCTTAAAAGAAACACACAACCAACCAATAGAAGGGCAACAAGTGTAGGGCAAACAACGGACCACAAACGCGCGTCCCAAACTAATTACATAGACACCCTTACAGTCTCCAGCGCTTTTGGTTTCTACCTAAGTGAACTTAACAGAGATAAAACCAAGAATCAGAAACTATAGAATGACCCCCAAAACAATTTAATTTCAATTTTATCTAAGAAAAAAATTATTTTAAAATTATTAGAAATTCCCAAAAACGTATTAAAAAATATTTTAAGGGAAATTAACACACACAACACGCGCACACAATCAATTTAATGCAAAAAATGAACAAATTATGCAATCCTAATGTTTGTGAGTGTTTGTAAGTATACATTTGATCAATCAAAGAAGAGGAATGAATTGAATAGAAGGGTGTGAGGCTCTTTGGTATATAGGGGAGGGACTCAATTTTGTCACTATTTCCAAACTTGATGAGCACTTATACAATGTAGACTCAAGTGAGTCAAGAGTATAAGGTGCTTCACATGTATATATCTCCATTGCCTCATGTCCTTTTTTGTGTGATTGGACATCAAAATATATTATGTTATTAATTCGATTGATTTTGAATAATGCAATATATTGGATATTGAGAGAATTATGATAAAAAAAATTTATTTCGTAATCAGACTGTTATTTGACAACGAGATAAATCAGATTTAATTATTATTTAAAATCTGATTAAATCAAATGATATAAAGTTTTTCAACATTTGATATATATATATATATATATATATATATATATATATATAGAGAGAGAGAGAGAGAGAGATAAGAAAAACTTACATGACGAGCATTGATGATTAGAGCACGGTTTAGGACTTACAAGTGGTAAAAAAGATTTAACCGCCTTGAGTGTGATCAATGTAGTTTTGTAACAATCCCCATTTTTCACGTTAAGATTGCTAGACATGATACGATGAAGATGGGGTTTATCTATCAATTTATATCATTCTCAGCATCAAACCATAATAAAACTTTTGTATTTTAAAACCATATGGATAATAAAATTGATTTAGATTAATAATCAAGAAATAATAAGTTCCATATCAACTTACAAATAAAGTAAAATGCCAAAACAAATATGACTATCTCAATTGACTGAATAAAATAAACTTCGAGCTTATGCCCATAAAATATCAAAAATAAAAGACTGGAATGTAAATAGTAACCTATGCTTGAATCAAATGAACATAAGTAATCGTTGTGCAAATATGATCATAAGTCTGATCTCCTGTCAGTCTTGTTGTCCATGTCAATATAAACCTGGGGGGCGAAAACATTTATAATTTGGGTCAGCGCTCTAAAGTTTCAAGAATTAACTTACGTAAATAAAAATTCAATAATACAGTTAATTGAAAGCATGTAATCCCTATCAGTACTCATATGCGTTAAGTACCTCACCCCTCACCTAAGTGCAATACTACACGCATATCAACCCAAGTTCCCCTCTATGAAAGACCGATAACCATAATAGTAATTAACACCTGATGTAATCTAACATAACTCACGTACGACAATTAAATATTCTCATTTCCCAGAAAACCCCAGATGTACTCCCCAAAAATATAACATAACCGTCTATCATGCACTCACGTAGCATTGGGTTCATAATTGGTTGTCTACATCTTTAGACTAATTAATTAACCTCAATTAATTTATAAGATTATACACATATATGTCATTATATATGTACGAAACATAAAAGCATATACCTCCACTGTCACGTTCCTACTCTATTGGTAAGTCCAAAGGAGTCCTTCATCAAAATGGACATCATTAAACACATACAAGTGGGGCGGTACCTACGCAGTACTCAATTGCACGGTCTATATCCCTAACAAGGATAATGGATCCCAGTATCTACTCCTACCTCCTCGTACGTGGCACTGCTACGTAGTACCTATAATAATGACCTATACAACACCTAGCCCACCTGTGCCGACGGGTACTATGGTCCCGAGATGTATGAAACCCCATCCTATAGGTCGTCTATGAACATGGGTATGTTCACTCAAACACATATATTTATCACATAATATGTATAGATAATTAACTCTGTAATTCCCCCACAAGCAGTATCCATAATCTCTAGTAATATAATATGTATAGGCAATTAACTCTGTAATTACCCCACAAGCAGTGCCAATAATCTCAAGTAATATTCTTACTTTAAAATTAACCATCTAGTTAATTGTCCATTTTTTACATTTATAAAATAGTGATGCAAACCCATTTTTATTACACAATATGTTTAGGTAATTAACTCCATAATCACCCCCTGAGATCTCCCGTTAATCCCCTTATTAATAATCCCCGAGATATCCCCTTTTATCGTTTATTGACAAACCCTAATTTATCTAGTTAAATGACAGGTTCCTATTTACCAATAATACCATAAATCTATTTTTAGTATAATTTCCGCTCACTTGGATGACCTCCCACCAACTCGCATAAGTTAATAAAAATCCCCCGAATAAATTCTTGGTCCCAACCTAACCTGCCCCAGGAGTCGAATCAATTCATCTCTTCGGTCCAAATCGATTCTCCTTAAGGGGCAGAATCGATTCAGATCTGGGCCAAAGCCGAGATCTGCTATGGTTCTTCAATTCACAAATCATTCTTTAAACTCCAAATCCCATCCTAATGGTGTATACATTTAGATTTCTATCTAATTAGTTTTTCCCTGACTTAGTACCCCATCTAGGTTGGTTATAATTACACAAATTAACACACAATCCTTTCCAAACAAAATCCAGAATTTATGTCTAATATCATATCCATCAAAACCAAATGTTCACCTCATAATCCATTTAGATTCCAATCATATTTATGGCATTTCACATATATCAAAATTCTCATAATTTCACATCCTATAACATGGATTCTATTATTTTACATATAGATCAAGATTACTAATTTATTCAAGAAGCTAAAGCATTAATTCTATAGCCCAATTTAAGATTACAATCATCCAAAATTTGTGGGTTTAAAACAGAAAATTCTGATGAATTCCCTCTACACACATGAGATTGAATCCTTTCATTCTATTACTAATTTCACATTACAACCCAAATAATGAATTAAGAAATACATTAAACATTAATTTAAGGAAGATAATTCTTGCCTGTTATGGATGGTTGAGTATTCTTACCTTGAATCCATAGTCTCCTCCTTTCTTTGACCCTTAGTATCTTCTTTCTAGGGATGGAGGCTGCTAGGGTTAACTTTAGATGAATGAATGATTGTCTCTAACTCCATTATTAACTTATAATATAAGCTAATCCCAAGTTTGGCCTAAACCTCCATTTTTGGACCCTAAAATGGGCCCGAACTCATAATCAAAATAGCTCGATAACTCCTCAACCGATATACCTATACCCCGGGACCATTTTTTGAGGTCTAAAATACCGAAACGAGTTCCCAAAATATCCCAAAACTTGCCCGAATTATTTTTACGTGACATACACATTTTTATTATGTTTAAACAACACATAACCATAAGTGAATTACCATTCGATTTATTTTTTGGAGTAAACCCATCATGCCCAACTGGGTAAAATAAATATGTAATCACGAATAAGCATTTATTCTCAATTTAAATTCTACCAATTTAATTTATTCTGAATTTATTTAATTAAATTCTATCCTAATAATTTATTCGAAAAAACACGGGGTATTACATTTTCCCCCCTAACAACAGAATTCCGTTATCAGAATTCACTGAAGCATAACATCATATTTTTATCCACACAATTTTCATAAGTTTTATACTCAAGTAGTCCATGCTCATATCCAATAAGATCAAAGAAAAAGGCTCATTTACGCCTATTATAACATTACTGGGATGCCCATACATCATGTATTACATGCACACACCCGCACAAACATCAAATATGGATGACACCTATACATCCAGCCTAAACCATACATACCATGTATATCTGTAAAGCAAAATATATTCAAATAACCTGCTCACCATGATTCAATTCGTCTCGAGATTGTCCTAGCTATTCCACTAGTGGTGTAAACATTACTAAGTGCTCTCATCAATGAACTCCTCGACCCATTGGCCTTAACTCGTATAATATAACGTTGGCCGCTGTGTCATACCTCCACACATGTAAAACGTAGTAAAAACATCCTAGAACCCAACATCGCTAAACTTACGATAATTGCCAATTTCGTGCGTGGAACGTCTCGCAAGCGAAATCCAAATAATGAACCCTTTCGATACACTAATATATAGCTTCGTCAGTTATTGAGATTCGTTGGTCCAAGACTAAAAAAATCACGCTAACCACATAGATATCAACTTGTGCTAATTTAAAAAAAGGCTCATCACTTCCAAGGGATACACTAAATCTTGATAAATTTATCGATTCAATAATGCTAAGAATATTATGTTAATTTTTATCGGTACAATAAGACATACTTTGTCCACTATTAAGTCTGGTAGAATGCCTAATCACTTCTAAGCCTTCAGAGACTTACCAATTCTAATAAAAGATACTATCTCATATTTTCAATGACATCATCACACTAGTCCTAAAGTTCCCAAAGTAACCAAATACTTTCACAATACAAATGCTTATCATTTTGCATATCCTCACCACAAACATAAACCTGTCTCCGCATAACCATCGCATTATTCATCCTTTAAAGTATGCCATCATTAGCATATATTCTATCGCTGTGCCCCTAGTAGAACATCCATTATATCCCAAATTTAAGAAATACATCAGTAACAACTCCTGAAATGTTTATATTATTGTGCCTATTCTCAATAAGGCAACAATTCCCAATTCACGCGAATCCCATGACTATAATTCCAGTGATAGTATAAACTCTCACCATATAGGGTTTATAAACTCCTTCGAACCATTTTCCAAAATTACATTGTGACTCTGCTCCTAGTCCAACCACTCACACATTATTTTCACCGAAATCACGAATGATTTAACAACACAATAAATCTTTCCCAATTTGAGCACATCATCAATTGATGTTCTTTAACCGAAATTTGTCCACCCCCAAATCTTTTCTTAAAATCCCCATAATCGCATCAATACATTGCTCCCTCTCTTTTAAGTACACAATTGTTCATAAAGTCATTTTATAAATCCCAAGTTTATATCATCATCCATTTTACCCTAACTGGACATAAAATATTAAAATTATCGGAGTAGTTCTCACAGCTATGGTGAACGACATTGTCCAACCAGTCATTCTACATTTGACCATTATCCCTAAATGAACCATAAAATCAATAAAAACCCCTAAGTGGTTCGTCGATCCATCCCTAGGGTAATATTTTGACATATTTAATGCAAATAGGTCTGCTACAAACCGAAGTCCCCCAATATCAATCCCTATATCTTTACACACGAAGCAATATAGGTGACTCTCTACTCACATGTGAAATAACATAAAGCACTACATCAAATTCTACATCTACCATCCTCCATGTACCAACAAAGTAGTATTAACAATCAAATACTATGCATTAGTATCAAACCAATTATCTCTCACATGCTATAGAATAGGGAATATACCCTACATTGCTTATTCTAGTATTGGTCCCTATCCCAGTGTGACATTATACAAACACCCATACTACAGTTGTGACTACTGTCCCTGTGGTGGACCCGGTAGTGCTGGTAAAGCTGGCATTATCGCAATTGACTGGGCCGACAATGGTTGACACTGCCCCTGAGGTGCCTGGTGGCCTCGCTGTCCCCTAGCTCATGTGTTGCCCGATTTCCCTGAGGGCACTTCCTTGCGAAATGTCCCTTTTCCCCACAAATATAACAATTCCCTTGGAAATGATGCCTATTTAGTTGTTGCCCCAGTTGCCACTAGCCCCGATGGTCTCTCTGATGTTGTCCCTAATGATCCTAGCTATTCCAATCATCGAAACCTTTGAATCTCTTATGCTGATCAGTAAACTGTGGACCCCTAAATTGCTGTGCACTACTCCCATTTTTTTTACCATAATAGTTTGACATTTCGGATATGAGTCTCTTCTCTCCTTTGTTCTTCTGGAATGACCTATGATACTGACATTGTAGTAAAGTTGCATTCACCATCTAATTATAAGTGGTGAAAGCTGGATTCCCCACTAACGACTATTTGATGTGCCTGGCTATCCCAAACACAAACCTGTCCATCTTCTTTTCCTCTGTGTTTATCGTATCCGTAGAAAAATAAGACAGTGCAATAAACTCCTCCTCGTACTTAGCTGCGGTACGACCTTCCTGCTTAAGTTCCATAAATTTTCTTCTCATCTCAGATTTTATTGCCGGTGGAAAATATTTCCCCTTAAATTTTACAAATAACTCATTAATTATCAAACTGCCCCTGTCCTCCAGCATGGCGACATGCTCCCACCACTGTAAAGCTGCCCCAACCAGTCGAAATAAGGTTAACATCAACTTCTGAACTGGCGTACACTCTACCATCCTCAAGTGATGCTGGATATTACTTTTCCATTAACTAGCCCCTAGAATGTCTGAACTACCTACAAAATCCGGGGGGTGTCCCTTAATGAAGGTCTCCCTAGCTCTGTCCCATACTGAACTAGGTGTCTGCACTGGTAGAACCACCTGCTACGGTGGTAGCGGTTTCTGCCGCTGCAGTGGCTAGAAATGATGTAGTGTAACAGCCATCGCTGTGAAGACTGCCCGAGTCACAATAGTGTGGTAATCTATGTTTAACCAACCACAGGTGGGGGTGGGGATGGTGATGGCCGTGGGTGCGGCTGTGGCTCCTGCTGAGCACCCTCATCTACAGCATGTACAGTGACACTTCTTGGTCCGTCTCTCCTACCATTTGCCATCTGAAAGCAAGCGAGGTTCGTATTAGTAGTGTATCGTAAGTAAAGAAATGATTTTAAAATACAGGGCTCTGTACATTAAGGAATGCAACACATAACGTAATGAATGCAACGCATATCCTAAGGACGCTAGAACTTGGATGCTCTGATACCAATTGTAACAACCCTTATTTTCCACGTAAAGGTTGGCCATACATGATACGCTGACGATGAGGATTGTCTACCAATTTTTATCATTCTCATCATCAAACCATAATAAAAACTTTGGATTTTTAAACAACATGCATAGTAAAACTAATTTATATTAATAATCAAGAAATAATAAGTTCCACATCAATAGCTAAATAAAATAAAATCCCAATATAAATATAACTGTCTCAACTGACTGAATAAAATAAACTCCCGGATTATGCCCATACAATATAAAAAATAAAAGATTGGAATGGAAATAGGAACCTGTGTTAGAATTAAATGAACACAATTAATCATTGTGCAAATATGATCGCAAGTCTGATCTTTTGTCAGTCCTGTTGTCCATGTTTATATAAACCATGGGAGATAAAGCATTTATAATATCGGTCAGTGCCCTAGAGTTACAAGAATTAACTTATGTAAATTAAAATGCAATAATAAACTTAATTCAAAGTATGTAATCCCCATCGACACTCACATGTGTTAAGTACCTCACCCTCACCTAAGTGCAATACTACACGTATTTCAACGCAGGTCCCCCTTTGTGAAAAATTGATAACTATAAGAGTAATTAACACCTGTTGCAATCTAACATAACTTACACACTACAGTTAAATATTCTCATTTCCCAGAATACCCCAGATGTACTCCCCAAAAATATAACATAACCGTATATCGTTCACTCACGTATCATTGGGTTCATAATTGGTAGTCTACATCCTTAGACTAATTAATTAACCTCAATTAATTTATAGTATTATATACATATATGTCCTTACATATATATGGCACATAAAGGCATCTACCTCCAGTGTCATGTTCGTACTCTATCAGTAAGTCTAGAGGAGTTCTTCATCCAAATGGACATAAAAAATACAAACAAGTGGGCGATCATTACGTAGTACACCATTGCCCGATACATACCCCTGACGGTGAAAATGGATCCCAACATCTACACCTACCTCCTCATTAGTGGTGCTACTATGTAGTACCTATAATAACGACCACACAATGCCTAGTCCACCTGTGCCGACGCGTGTACGGTCTCGAGAAGTACGTAACCCCAATCGATAGGCCATCCATGAACATGGGTAAGTTCACGCAAATACATACACATATATATATATATATATATATATATATATATATATATATATATATCACATAATATGTATGAGTAATTAACTCAATAATTACCCCACAAGCAGTATCCATAATCTCACGTAATATTCTTACTTTAAAATTAACCATCTTGTTAAATTTCCATTTTTTCCATTTATAAAATAGTGACGTAAACCTATTTTTATTACACAATATGTTTAGGTAATTAACTCCGTAATCACCCCCTGAGATCTCTCGTTAATCACCTATTAATAATTCTCAAGATATCCTTTTTTATAGGCTATTGACAAACCCTAACTTACTACTTAACCATCTAGTTAAATGATAGGTTCCTATTTACCAATAGTATCGTAAATCCTTTTTTAATATAGTATCCGCTCACTTGGATGATCTCCCCCAACTCGCATAAGTTCATAAAAGTCCCCCTGATAAATTCCTGGTCCCAACTTGATCTACCCCAGAAGCCGAATCGATTCGCCTTAGGGGGCTGAATTGACTCGGATCTGGGCGGAAGCCTAAATTTTCTATGGTTCTTCAATACGCAAATCATTCTTTCAACTCCAAATCCCACCCTAATGTTGCATACATTTAGCTTTCTATCTAATTAGTTTCCCCTAACTTAGTACATCATGTAGGTTGGTAAATTACACAAATTAACACACACTCCTTTCCCCCCAAAATACATAATTTACATCTTATATCATATCCATCAAAACTAGATTTTTACCTCGTTATCTATTTAGATTCCAATCAGATGTATGGCCTCTCACATGTATCATAATTCTCGTAATTTCATATCCTATAACATGGATTCTACTGTTCTACATGTAGATCAAGATTACTAATCAACTCAAGAACCTAAATCATGAATTCTATGGCCCAATTCAAGATTATAATCATTCTGAATTTCTGGATTTAAAACACAAAATTCATATTAATTCCCTTTACATATATGAGATTGAATCCTTTCATTCTATCACTAATTTCATATTACAACCCAGAAATTTCATGAGAAATTACTATAATGAATTAAGAAATACATTGAACGTTAATTTAAACAAGAGAATTCTTGCGTGTTATGGATGGTTAAATATTCTTCCTTTGAATCCATAGTCTCTTCCTCTCTTTGGCACTTGGTATCTTCTCTCTAGGGATGGGGGATGCTAAGATTAACTTTAAATGAATAAATCGGACTCTCTCACTCCCTAATTAACTTATATTATAATCTAATCCCGAGTTTGTCCTAAACCTCCATTTTTGGACCCCCAAATGGGCCTGAACTCATAGCCAAAATAGCCTAATAGCTCTCCAACTAATATACCTATACCCCAAAACCATTTTTAGAGGTCTAAAATATCTAAACGAGTTCCCAAAACATCCCGAAACGTGCCCGAATTATTTTTGCTCGACATACACATTTTATTATGTTTAAACAACACTTAACTATAAGTGAATTACCATTCGATTTATTTTCCACAAGTAAACCCATCATGCCCAATTGAGTCAAATTAATATGTAATCAAGATTATTTATTCTCAATTTAAATTCTACCAATTTAATTTAAATTCTACCAATTTAATTTGTTTTCAAATTTATTTAATCAAATTCTGTCTTAATAATTTATTTTGAAAATACGGGGTATTACAACTTTTTGATCTCATGATTTTTTTGTTATAAATTTGATTATTGTTATGTTTAAGTTATGATGTTAAATCTTTATATGTATGACCTCATTATAAAAACGTTTTTTTTATCTCCTTTAATTTTTTTTTCTCCATCTATCTTGAAGTTATGGATTATGGTGTGTTATTATGCTTAAAACAAGGTCCCCTATAATGCTTTGAAAGACTAATTAATTTTTTATTGACCAAAAGCATTAGTTGAAATGGAGTGAAAAATACTTGTTTGTTCTTTACTCCGTTTCATGCTGATATTTTTAATGTAATGCAATTTAACTTATAATATCTATGATGTAAAATTACCCTTGATAGTGTTTATTTTGAGTTTGCCCATAAGGCGATAAGAATGTGCATTATTAATCAATTTTTTGTACATATATATTTTTCAGTATTAATCATGATAATGATATGTCCTCTTAAGTTTTAGGGAACAAATGTTTAAAATATGCAAATGACATGTACCTTCCCTTCATTTATTAGTTGCTGACCATCGGATTATACATTTATCCAGCTATTATATATGTAAAATATGGCCCTTGTCCGGATACAATACCCCTTTGATTTCTTTGGAGGTTTAAGTGGTTAGGATTTTTGCATATGATAGTTTCTAAACATGTGGATTCTAGATGTACCACATAAGATACCTAATCCTTGAGGATTTCCACCCTTACATGTTTACAGCTATCAATTATTTTAGCCCACATTTTCATTCTTATATTACCTTTATAGAAGCGTTCTTTGTACGCGATTATTAAAAACCAAAACCGACTGTAGTTTTTATTGTTTATCTTTACATCAATTCAGGTTATTAGAGACTAGTTTAGACTAGTTTATCTTTACATCAGTTCAGGTTATTAATAGATAGGAACCTTGGTTTTTATTAGAGACTAGTTTTTAGCGCGCGCGATGCGTCAGTGTTTTGGAGTTCTTTGTTATACAATGCAATGCAAATATCACTGTTACTTAAAAAGAGAGAAGTTCTTCTTTAAATTTCAAAGTACTAAACTACTATCATTAAATTAATATTTCTTATCATACCCTTAATATTACTCTCACACATTCATTAAATTAAAATCATTCCATGAATCTTAACTTGGTACGTTTTCTCTCCTAATACATTCATCTAACAAAACTTCCAAATACATTCATCTTGAAACCCTAGAAATCAAAAGTCAGCTGCCCAAATTCTTTCATCTTCCCATCAGATTCATATTGCATAGTTTCTTCGTTGCTGTTGTTTCTTGTCCAAAAAATAAGGTCAATACTCTTAATTTCCTCTCTAATTTTTTACTCGTTTTTCATTTGCCATCAAAAGTATGCATTTGTTAATTTGAAAGCAAATACATAATTTTTGTAATTATATATATCTCATTCATGAATGTTGTATCTCTTTTGTGTTCAGATTTTGTATTTCCAATTTTATTGTTGTTCTATTCATGTTTTATATTAATTCTAAATTCAATGTTAATTTTAAAAAAATTATATATATTTTTTAAGTTAAGGAATTACCAAGTTCCCACCTTATTAGATTATTGTTTTTTATGCATTCATATGTATTTCTCAGTTGAACATATTTGTCTTCATGTTTATTCTTAAAGATTCTAAAAATTCTTAAAGCACTCCAATTACTTTTTAAAAGACAAACTTACCATTTGCTCTAAAGATCAAACAAATATTTTTTTATTTGTTATTTTTTTTCAATAAAAAATAGTATTTTAAACTGTTTTTAATTTTAATTTTTTTTTTAAATTAAAAAATAACTATTTTTTATAAAAACTGTTAAAAAAATTGTTATAATAGTTTTAAAAACCCTTTTTTATTAAAAAAAACTGTTATGATACTTTTATACAAGTTTTTTTAAAAGATAAATTTAAAAACTGTTTTTTTTTTTTCAAAAAAAATGTTTTTTTACATAAAATTGGGAAAAAAATTAACAAATAAAAAACTGTTTTTTAAATTGAAATTGTTTTTATAATAGAACACGACTCAAATAAAAGCAACTCGACACAACACAACACGACAATTTTTTTTAACTAAATATGAACACGATCCTAATAAAAGTGACACGACACAACATGAAATATTATTTTTTTACAACACACGAACACCACGATCCAAGTAAAAGTGTCACGCCACAATATATGCCATTTTTTTAACCAAACACGAACCCAACCAAAATAAAAATGACACGACACGCCTCAAAATCTAATTTTCACCTATAAAAGTAATATGACACAACACGAAATCTTATTTTTTACCAAATACTAATACAACCCACTTAAAATGCAACACGACAAGTGCGCCGTGTTCGAATTTCGTAAAAAAATAAAGATTTTTAGATTATTGTTTTTCATGCATTCATATGTATTTCCCAGTTGGACATATTTGTATTCAAGTCTATTTCTTAAAGATTTTAAAAATTCTTAAAACACTCCAATTACTTTTTAAAAAACAAACTTACCCTTTGCCCTAAAGGTCAAACAAATATTTTTTTATTTGTTAATTTTTTTCAATAAAAACAGTATTTTAAACGGTTTTTTAAAATATTTTTTTATTTTTTAAAATTAAAAAATAACTGTTTTTTATAAAAACTGTTAAAAAAGCTGTTATGATAGTTTTAAAAACCCTTTTTTATTTAAAAAAACTCTTATGATACTTTTATAGAAGTTTTTTTTAAGATAAATTTAAAAACTGTTTTTTTTCAAAAAAAATATTTTTTTATATAAAATTGGGAAAAAAAATTAACAAATAAAAAACTGTTTTTTAAATTGAAAATTATTTTTACAACCGAACACGACTCAAATAAATGCAACTCGACACGACAATTTTTTTTTAACCAAACATGAACACGATCCTAATAAAAGTGACACGACACAACATAAAATATTATTTTTTTACAAAACACGAACACGACCCATGTAAAAGTGTCAAGCCACAATATATGTTATTTTTTTAACCAAACACGAACCCAACCAAAATAAAAATGACACGACACGCCTCAAAATCTTATTTTCACCTATAAAAGTAATATAACACAACACGAAATCTCATTTTTTACCAAATACTAACACAACTCACTTAAAATGCAACAGGACAAGTGGGTCGTGTTCGCATTTCGTAAAAAAAGGATTTTGTGTCGTACCATGTCACTTTCATATGTGTCATATTCATTTTACGTAAAATTAAGATTTTGAGGTGTGTCGTGTCATGTCGTGTTAATTTTATTTTTGTTCGCGTATTATATAATATTTTAAATAAAATATACAAAAAAAACAGTTTTAAACAATTTTTTAAGTACCTAAAGATTTTATTTAAAAAACATTAAGATTCTAATAGTTATTGTTTTGAAATTACTGACTTTTTATTTTTATAAAACAATTTTTGTAACTATTAGAATTTTTGTAACTATTAGAATTTTTGTAACAATTTTCTTAAAACACTCCCATGCTTGGATTTTCCATAAAACAATTTTTTTTAAATAAAATCTTTAGGCACTTAAAAAATTATTTAAAAATATTATTTTTGTACATTTTATTTAAAATGTTTTATAATACCACCTATACATACCGCTGGCGCGTACCAATATACTAAAAAAATGGTCCCCCCCTATGCGTACCATTTTGTTAAATAGTAAAAAGATTATTTTTGAAATTTTTCTGTGTTGAAATTTTTTCATACTGTATGGGTCAATGTATTCATTTTATCTCTCTACATACATATATTCTTCTTATTAAGTTTTACGTCGGTTCAGGTTGTAACTCCCCAACTAAGAAAAACATAACTTCCAAGAACAACCAAATCAGTGAGCAAAATGAGTCCAAATTACCTTACTGAAGCTGCAATTACTTGTCTTGGTTGAATTATCGTTGTCAACTCAAACACACACTTTAAACTGTATCTTTAACATTTTTAGATACATAGTGTTCAAAGAATTTAAGTTTGTTCTTACCTTCTCTTAATATTTAGTACTGAGTGTCACTTATTTAGTTCATGGTTTATGCATACTTATGGAATACATTGCACTGATTCAAGTACCATAATTTTTTTAATTTTTTAAAATTAATTTACAATTGTTATTTTCAATCCATCTTATTGCTGAGTAAATTGTTTTAATTTCTTGGAAACTTAGGTTTGGCCATACTTGTTAACCGGATGGGTTCTCTTTGTTATTTTGTAATTTCTATGCAATGAACTTGAATGCAGTTTCTCTGTCTCACGTAATTTATCTTTGAAAGTTGTTGTATTGATATGTTAAGACTAATAATCCATCCATCATATTATGTAAATGTAATGACTAAAAAGAACTAATGCTCTGTTTAACTTCATAGTGATGATTAAGTAATTAAATATTTGGGTATCAATTCCTCACTTAGCGATTTCCTTCTAAGGATTGGCAATAGGACAGAAGCATCAACACATGATGAAGGCCCCGAACAGTCTCTCATTGACGTTATCTGCCCATCATTAAATATAAATGCCAACTCGCCAAACTTCTTGACAGATCGAGCAATTCATGCAACAATAAATGAGCACGTAGACTCACTCAATGATATGATGATTGATATGTTCCCCGAAGAATTGAAGACATTAAATAGCTTTGATGAAGCTGTGGATGACACGCACAGCTATTACCAAGAAGAATTTTTAAATTCTTTGATGCCGAGTGGATTGCCACCATGTAAGGACATAATTCTCATGTCCGTTATCTTACAGTTGTGTATGTCGTACGCCGCTACATTTGGCTACATTTGGCACGTCTCTACACGATCGCTCACGACGGCCTCTATCCGAAATCCAAGCATCAAGCATTCAACAACTCCGTTAATGAGTCCCTCATCTGCCGCAACGACTTCACGTTCCTTGATTTTAGGCTCGTGATGCAAGTGGAACGGAAGGGAAGTCAAAATAGTGAAATAAGGCTTGATAGGGAAGTTCAAGGTCATTTTCGTAATTTCACATTCATAGTTCGGAGGTACGGTCAACTGGAAAATTGAAGAGCTTGCCGCAACAAAGATACTGGAAGAAACGGCACCTCAATCCGAGCTACGGTGAAGGAGTTATGACAATTTAAAGTTGGAGAAAATTTTCCAAGAAAAAGACTTAAAGAAATGTGAAGTGTTTTGTTCTTGGACCAGCGCACTTTTTCGAACCGAAGCCCAAACCGGTTCGGTGGGGCGAACCGGTTCGCAGGGGACACCGAACCGGTTCGGTATACCTGACGCTGGATAAGATTTTAGTGTTTTAAAATTCTGGATCTCTTCATCAGCTTTTCCTATAAATACCAACTTCGGGAGAGTTGTTTTGCAAGACTTTGATAGACGAATTTGAGAGTCCTAATACCTCAAGTCTTCATATTTTTGAGTTCCCAAACTCATGTTTTGATTCACATATCATTGCCATATCTTTGTGAATCCTTTTTGTAACCCAAGAACACAACTTTGGTTTGTTCAACCCTTGTGGAGAAGCCGTTCTCTTCTTCATTGCTGCCCTCCTGGAAAGGGAAACTTCCAGCCGCCGACATAGGAACCGACACCTGCGGGTATTTCTGTGTCACACCGTTTCTAGCCGTTGCTTTGAAGGTTTACCGAAGACACCGTGCGTTACACTTGTGGGCGATTATCAGGTTGTATGTAAGTCAATGGTCTTGTAAATTCTTTAAAGTTCTAGAAATAAAAGGTTTTTCCCTTCGGGGATTTTTCCTTAAATTTATTTGTTTTATCCTGCATGCTATATTTTATTTGATAAATCATCTAGATGCATGTCTTAGGGTTTAACTAAAATTTGGGTTTAATTAAAATTGGTTTTTTATTTGAGAAGTCGCAATATTTCCGCTGTAGCTGCACTCTCACACCACACGCATTGAAACTGAAACATAATTGTCCAATCATTCTTCTACGCAAGATAAATCCATCAATTGGATTATGTAACGGAACAAGAATATTGTACAAAGGTTCTTCGGATAATGTCATCCATGTTCGTCGCTCATAAAGTTGAAGAGGAAGAAGAACCTTTGAATCCTAACAAACGTCAAAACTAACATATTTAAGCATTAAATTTTCAGTTTTTCGGATTACATACTGTTTTTATCAAATGTCATCTTTCAATAACTGCGATTTGGAATTTGCTTGCTGAAGCTTTTTTAACTTCTTTTTATTAATGATATTTCCCTATAAA
Source organism: Sambucus nigra (assembly GCA_949130495.1). Lineage (NCBI taxonomy): Eukaryota > Viridiplantae > Streptophyta > Magnoliopsida > Dipsacales > Adoxaceae > Sambucus > Sambucus nigra. The sequence goes on along the minus strand of OX422217.1, from coordinate 511,542,445 downwards.
TCATTTCAAGCTAATTTTATTGTAACATATTTATTCGGATTATATATACATACATGTTTGTGTGTATTTCTTCCTGCTTTTGAGTAGGGAGTTTTGAGTTCGTTTGTGGTAGATTTAGAGTATTCACAGGAATATCTTGTATAGTTTACAGTTGAATGGAGGTTTAATTTTTGGGGTAATGATTGATGCTTCGTACTAGGTACTTTATGTTATATTCAAACAAAACAGATTCTACATAATATGTTGCAAGTATTTTTATTACTTTGTCCTTCACAGATTTGTAGTGGAAGATTAATATCTGGAAACAACCACACGTGCAACGCATGTGGGCACAACTAGTATCTATAAAAATAGAGGTAAAATATATAATGTTGAAATACTTATTTTATATTTATGTGATACATGCATCTAATGTATAAAAAATTATAAAAGATAACGAATATATATATATATATATATATATATATTTATTTTTTTATTTTTTATTTTTATAAAATATTTTATGTCAAAAAAAATCCTTGCGTGTAAAATTAAAATGCAAAAAGGAGAATATTTAATGATGAAGGAAAATTAAGAAACAAAAAGAACATAACATGTACACATACACACACGCACGCACACTTAAAGTAAATACTCTTTTTTATACAAATATAAATATCTTTTTTTCAATAAAAGTATAGTTTTTAACATTTTTTTTATAATTTTTTTACAACACTTGATTTTAGAAAGATAAGTATAAAATATTTTATATTGTATAAAAATTGTATTTTTATAAAGTTTTTTTAACTTTATTTCTTTACAAAAATTGTGTCTTAAAAGGCTATTTTATAAATATAAATATAATTTTTTAAGGTAAAGGTGTTTTTATAAATTAATATTAATGGTCGGAATCTAATATAAACTGTATATTTTTTTTATAAAATATATTTTTTTGAGTTATAAATAAAAAATTGTTTATTATTAAATATTTTTTAATGTATAACTCAAAAAATATATTTTTATAATGAAATGTATAGTTTTCTAAAACAATCTATAAAATTTGTACGTTGACGTTATTAACATTCAAAATCTAATATAAACTGTATATTTTTTTTATAAAGAATATTTTTTTGAGTTATACATAAAAAAAAATTTATCATAATTTTTTTTATGTATAACTTAAAAAAATGTTTTTTTTAATAATAAAATGTATAGTTTTCTAAAACAATTTACAAAATTTGCACGTTAACGTTACTTTAAAATAGTTTTTTTTCTTAAAAGTATTATATTTATATTTATAAGAACAACCTTTTAAAACACAATTTATGTAAAGGAAAGAAATATATATTTGAAAAGTTATTTTTTTTTCAATACATTTTTTTTATATTACGATACTTGTGTCATTCACAATTTTCCTCAAATTTATATATGTTTGAAAAGTTACCTACACTAATGAAGATTATGCAATCTATCAGTAGCTATCAACTTTAATTTGCTTCTTTAAAAATAATATTGCAATTGGTGTTGTGAGATTATTAAAATGTAATATAAGGCCATATAAAAATTTATTTGGTAAGAAAGAAATAGGTTTACTTTTCTTTGTTGTCATTTTTTTCACTCTTACTCGTTTATTTAAATATTTTTAAATTTTAGGCATTTAAAACATTTTTAAATTTAGTTTTCAATTTTTAAAAAAGAATTATTGTTAAGAATTGGGTAAATTTTACTTATTTGGTGCAGTGAAGCTTAAAATATTATTGTTTTTCTTTTTATAAGGGTAAATTTCCAATCGAGTCAATTTGTAGTATTGGCTTAATTCTGGACAAAATAATTTTGAGGATAGATGTTTCATGTTGTATCATTTAAAGTCTATGATGTTTGAAGAGTTGGAGACGCAGCAGTCAAGTAATCAAAGTATCATCAATGTCGATTCTTCAAGTGCCTCGTTTCGCATCCTCAAATGGTTTATCTTTTTCCAATGACTCCAACGGCATGCATGCATTTAAATATATATAAGAGCTTGGAAAATATTTTTATGGGTGTTATTTTTATAAAGTTTTGTCAAAACGACATTTTATTTTCAGAAAATCATTTTTAGAACTTGTTATAAGTTTTTCGGCTTAAAAAGAAATTTCTGGATTTTCTGTAATGTCGTTCGAACGAAATTGGGATCCCGTTCGAACGAGAATCCCAGGTCATTCGAACGAACTACTAACGAGATCTTTTCTGTTTTCTCGTTAGAAATTTTTCGAGCGAAAATTCTAATGAAAAATTGTTCAAAAATCTCGTTCTTAAACTCGTTCTTAATTTCGTTTGAACATGGTCGTTCGAGCGACTTTGAAATGTCATTCGAACGACAGTGTCAGTTTTTGCACAGTTTCGTCAGTTTTTGTCCCACTCGCACACTACTTTTCCCACTTCTTTTTCCTGATAAAATATGCGCGGGAAATAACTTTTTTAGGAGAATGTTTTCATCATTTCTAAGAGGGTTGAGAGCTAAATTCTTTCATGAAAAAGCTCCTTGGTTTTTGTTAAAAATGTTTAACCTTTAGAACAAAATCAAGTGTTTTACACCCAAAATGTTTGTTTAGTTTAAATTCAAGTTCCTATACATATATGTCTTGCTTGAAGATAGTTTGGCACCAATTTTTCTTCTCTACCCATAAAGAAGACAATTTGGGTTCTTCTCTACCCCCCAAAAGAGAAAAGTTTCCTGCGACGTTCCCATACGGAGAAAGGCTTCGTGTGTGGGTTAACGATGACCGAGCCCCATTGGTGGATTCCAAGACTGCATTGGAGTTCGTGGTTGTCGACCAGGCGAAGGTTGATACAAGAAGAAGTGTCGAGGCTTGGACGGAGTCAAGTTGTGTGTTATAAGTCTTTCGTCTTGTATTTGTAAACATATCATACTTAGTGGACTTATAGGCAAGGTCGTCTGAGGTTTTTTTCATTTGGATTTTCATCGTACATCGTGGCGTAGTTTGATTGTGATTTTTATTCTATCTCGCAAAATAACTTAGATGCATGCCTAGGATTAAAAAGATAAAATTTGGTTTAAAATCACAATTTTCGTTTAATTGGTGCTAAAATTAATTTGGGTAAGTTTAAGCAATTTAATTCAAGTCAACAATTTAATTTGGTAAAATTTGTGTTTAATTTGTTTAGCCTATATTGAAAATTAAATTAATTGTTGTTAGGCTTATTTTGGGCTTGAATTGAATTTCTTGTTTAAGTTTAATTTTAATTTTGGTGAAATAAAAATTTGGAATTGTGTTGTTAAAATTTAAAAAGAATTTTTAGTTTGGAATTTTATTGAACCATCTCATAATTTTGAGTAGTGTAGTTTAAAATTTCGGGGATTCCGCACCAACAAGTGATATCAGAGCTTGGAGCGTTAAGTTATTGCGTTTAGGTCCTTTTTGTGCTTGCTTTAAAAATGAAAATTTTACTGTTTTCAAAATTTTATGTTTTTGATGGTTTTAGTATGCTAGCACATGACTCTTCACTTGTTATATCCTATGAGTAATTGCTTTCATGTTTACATACACTTGCTATTTGTGCTTCATGTTGGATATTTGCTAGTTGTATGTTTTGTTTGTCATTTTCTCGTATTTACTTATCATATATCTCACGTTAGAATTATGACTTGTTTATCTTTTGTATTCTACTTTTTCATTTTTTTGTGTCTTCGTGAAAAATTTAAAAAGATTTTTTTGTCTTTTGAGTTATTTTTTTTATGTTGATTAAAATTTTTGAAAAACTCAATTTTTTTTTGTGTGTATATGTTTGATTTTTTCACATCTTTTGTGGCATATAGATGTGTTTGAATCCTATCATTCCGCTACCATGTGGCTAGAACTTTTGGTTTGGAATTTCAATCCTTAAAGAGCTCTTTGTCATGGTTACATGGAGTAGTTTGAATTTGACTTGCTTAATGGATTCACTTTTTATATGCCTTCTCGCACACATGCATGAGCTCTTTTGAATCTTTGACTTCACACGTATATTTGAGCTTTGTGAGATATTCTCCTACCAATCTAGTCATCTACATAATTTGTGTCTGAGGAGGATTTGTGGATTTTAGAACCGTTGCACGTGAGATTATTATGTGTTTAAAAATTAATATATGAAAGTGCACGGTAAAGGGCTACGAAAGGAACAATTGTCCTTTGTGATTAAGCCACCGTTTGAAATGGACCTAAAGTAAATATGTGGTCCAAAGGCCTAAAAGAAAAATATGGCATTAAAAGAAAAATGTAGTCAAAGCCTAGTTTTTTTAGATTGATATTTTCATTCAAAAGAAAAGAAAAGAATAATATTATATTTGAGGGAGTTTGGATGGAATTTCAACGACTTTGCACCATGACTTTGTATCGTAGTGCGCTATCTTGTCATGAACCTATTGGTTTG